>CAIGQV010019186.1:21752848-21786548 GCA_903798115.1 Danio jaintianensis
TAATATTCCTGTACATACACTTGTCAATTTGTATATTTGCATTCACTCTTACTTTTATTTTAAAAATATATTTATTATCTGTTTTTTGTCCTGTCCCTGTAATTCTGTTGCACTGTAGAAGCTCTGTCACGAAAACAAATTCCTCATATGTGTGAACATACCTGGCAATAAAGCTCTTTCTGATTCTGAATAGAGAGGAGTTTGCATTTGGTGCATTCTTGTTTTTCTAAAAAATATGAGGGATAAAGATATAATGCGGTCGAATTTTTCTCTGGGAAGGGATGCTTAAAATTTTTTTTTATCTAAATTGATGCGATGGAGGTGTTAGGTCCGGAAGTTTTCTAGTCTGCGGGAGGTATTCCAAGATCAGCTAAAACCTTTTACAGATTGCAAGGTGTTTGGCTGGTGGTGAGGACGAGGGGGAGATTATGAGGAAGTCGTCTAATAGGTGGATAAGGTGCGGAACTCCATAATTATTAGACAGTATCCAGCATTTGGTTTCTGAAAGCATGTCGAATATTTTGGGGCTACTTCTGCAGCCGAACGTTAATCAGACTGCAAAGTAGAATTGTGAACGCCAATGAATGCCAAAAAGATGCCAGAAATCAGGGCATCTTGTATAAGCAGCCCTGAAAATCAGGGCAGATGGGCATCATTTTGAATGCGGATGTGATGTCGACTTTAGTGAGCCAAGCGTTGCGATTTTTATGAGAGAAATAGCCTGGTCCATGTCATGGTAGTGGAGCAAGAATTCATCTTGCAGAATGGTACTGTTAATGCTAGGACAAATTTTATTATGGGGTGAAATCTGTGGGTTAGACCTGAAATGAGAAATTCTGAAAAGTTAGTATCAGGTTGGGAATGTAATTCAAAAGCCAGATGAGATATGTTCACAGGAATCGACAGGTAATTTAAAAAAAAAAAATTATTGGATCTCAGAACAGGGCAGATGACTTGAGCATGAGCACTGCCACTATAATTACAGGTGTGCAGGTACTTGCATGGGTTTCTCTAACACCTGCTGATGTAAAAATTCTGGCAGGTGTCACAGCTAGAAGGGAGCAACCGGAAAGAAGAAGAGGGGAGAAGAGAAGGGATGCTGGAGCTAAGGGGGGAGTGGGACATAGCTGGTAGATTTAGGTATAGGGTGATCTGTATCGGGGGAGGGAATGATGAAGGGGCAGGAGGTGGTGGGGTGGAGGTTGGAATGGCAGACTGCGCAGGAAAGATTGCGACAACCTAAAAAGACTCTTTTGTAGTGATCGGTGTCCAAAGCCCCCCAGTCAGGACACTGAATCCACTGAGTAACACGGATGGTGCATTTAGCAGAGAAAAGTTTGTGGTAAGTGTAAAAGTGGGTTCCCCCATAGGAAAGCGCGAGCTCGGCGATGATGGCCATGTAGTCGTTTAACTCGTGCCTCCTATGGGAGAATACGGAGCAAATGATGTCTGTGTAGTGGGAGAAAGCTATGTTGAATTCTGCTAAGGATAATGTACGGGTTTGGGTGTTGGCGGGTGGTTTGAGGGTGAGTGTAAACTCGCCGCAATCCACCTGTCACTCTGTGATGTGGGAGGTGCAAGGGGTGAAAGGAGAGTGATGCGATCTATGTCAGCACCTGAGATTATCAGTTTTTTTGCAGAGTTTGATATATGAGGAGGTTCCAGGGCTAGGGCTTTATGTGGCAGAGGGATGGGCTTGGCAATGGACAGGGTGAAGGGGGAACGTGAGAAGGAAATTGGTGTGGGGAGGGTGGGATGGGTATGTGCTGGTGAGTGCAGGAGGGAGTAAAGAAGGAGGGAAGAAAGAGGGAAAGCTTGTATGGAGGATTTGGGCTAGGGGAGGCTGGTCTCTGGGGTTAGAGCAAGAAGCGAAGGGTTGGGTGGAGGGAAAGGTATGAACTGGGGCTTGGGGAGGGACTGGAGGAATGGGGATGTTTTGAGAATGGTGGGGAGATAAAGTAGTGGGGAGAGGGGAACTGATAGAAGAGCTTGAAATGGGGGCTGGTGGCCAGTGAAGAGGGGTGGAATAAGGCTGTATGGGGAAGTGGGGAGATCTGGGATTATCTGGGTGAATGTCCTGTTAATGGATGCTGGGAGACGAATGAGAGGTCCTTTCCTGGAGGTGGGGTCTTGAGGGAGTGCATCTGGGGGCGTGGCTCTTGTTGGCTGGTTTGTTTTTGTTTTGTACAAGAGTAAGCTGGGGATACGGAACATGATGGAAGCTGGTTTTTCAGATGATTCTTCTTGTTGGTGATGTGGGTGTAGGGTGTTGGGAGTCAGTGGTGGCATTGGAGTATAGTTTGAGGAGTTCCAGTTTGTTGAGGGTGCGTGGTGCGTTGATTCCAAGGTCTGAGAGGAGTTGTGGAGTTTGGTGACATAATCCTTTTTGGAATATGGGCAGGGGAGGTTGCTGAAGCATACGAAGAAGCAGGAGAAGTGTTTTGAGGTGGAAGTTGAAGGGGATCTGTGTCGGCGAGAAGGAAGAAGTCTGGAGGTCTCCTCGGTCTGGAGGAAGAAGAGCGGGTGGGTCGGCAGGATTCTGGCTCCGTTTAGAAGCCTGGCGAGGCTGGATGATGTTGAGCTGCAGCTGGCATCTCAGGGAGAGCGGGGCTCTCCAGGAAGTCATGGCCAGAGTTGTTGTTGTTGCTGCTGCTGCTGTTGTCCATTTCGAAGTGAGGATTTTTGCTTAAACAACGTAGTTTTTGCTGTTTTAGCGGTTCGTTACTTCAAAGAAGATGCTTCTTCAAAACGAAGATGGCTGAGGTAAGGAAATCCAGCTATTTATGTGTATTTGGATTTATCTGATTGGTATATCATATGATAGCTAATGCGGGACCAGCCGTGGTCAATCATAAGCATGTGATTCTTTCAAAATTAGTTTATAAATAAACTTCACTTAATGCAGAACGTCTGTCTAGAAAGTAATATCCCACTGTTTAAACTATTTAATGCATATAATGAATCAGAACATACTACATCTGTTGGTTGTGATGATGGGTAAATTTGCCATCATCTCTGTTTTTAAAAATGGTAAAATGCTTAGTCATTCTCTTAACAATCTTACTGTACATTTTTAAAATGGGATATATTGTATGTACTGCTGCTGCCCTACAACCCGATGACCCATCTGTAGAATGTTTTATATGCTGTCACTATGGCATCTTAAGGAATACACATTTTCGTTTCATTAACTATAGAGAGCAGCTGTAGATCAACTTTGAAATTGATCATATTTGGAACAACCAATAAAGCATTGGAGGTATCATTACTGTAGGACTTAATTTTATGATGTCTAGACTATTCCTGTTTTCTTGGCATCCACGTCAGCATTCAATCCAAGTGCTATTTTTGGACAGTTTTTACAGTATTTATGTAACTGGATGTGTCTTAATTTACCCCCTTAGGGAACACCAGTACACCATCTTGACACATCAATAAACCGGTGGAAAAATCACATCAACCTTACTTCAAAGTGGTACTGATACTGTCAATGGAGGGACAAAAATCTCTCAAATTTCACTAAAAATACATTAATTTGTCATTCAACAATAAATATATACAATGGGTCCTTTTCACATTACCGAGAATCTCAGATGAGGAAGTCATCATCATTTTGAAAACTTCATAGGGTTGAATGGGAGATAACGGCAAATATAATTTTTGTATTTGGTCTAATGACAAAAGTAAAAAACAAAAAATCAAATCAAACCAAAATAGTTTCAAAGACTTTACCAAATAAGGAATAATAAATCGTTATTCCCTTTAAATTCCAGTTTTTTATAAACATCCTCACTGCAGTGTTAATTATTGTTATTATTATTTTTTTTCTCTGTGAAAAGGGCCCTTACAATATATTGTAAATACTTTACATCATGTAGTTTTAGCAGTAGCTGTTAACTTACAGGCTGTATGTCTATGAAGGCTTTCCTGGTTTCTAGGAAAGTTGGTCTGAACATTTTTCTTCCAATTTTGTACACATGCGTTGGAAGGATTACAGGAAGGACTTGCATGGCGATGTCACTCTGTGTCTCTTTAAAATAAAAATAAACCACTTTTAAAAAACAAATTAACTGCAACAAAAGTTGACTGAAATACATCTACATACAGTTAATGACATTAATTTCTAAAATTGTGTTAAGAAATACTACACTGAAAACGAAAATTGTCATTACTAACAGTCATTTTTATATTAAGGGACAATATTCACAGTCTATCCTTTTTGGGATTGATGGGCAAGTAACTCATTTTGTAACACTGTTTGCTTAATTCCCATTACCTGCTGACATTGTTTCTATGTCTTGAAGTAGATTAAGAGCTTGTTTTTCTTTGCTGGCAAACTGTAGAATCTTATCCTTAAACACAGGTACCCAATTTTCTGTGAGTTTTGAAGCACAGTCTGGATTCAACATTGAAAAATCCTGGGATATCTAAAAGGCAGAAAACAAAGACAAACATGGCAAAAGCTGTAAAACAAAATGGAACATTCTGAGCCAATGAATTTAATTTTAAATTTTACCCACCATGCCCGGAGTGTCGAGGAGACGTAGATACTCTTTGGCTATTTCCATTATTGTCTTGGATCCATCGTCACAAATCCATTTTGCCCTTTGGATCGCTGTCTCTCTCATGTACTGCTCGACCTGACTTGCTGGCCAGATATTATTTCTGAGCCACTCTATCATTTGAGTTGCTCTTTCCGAGTCCACATTTGAATCTGTTGTGAGAAGAACCATACATCACAAACATGCAGCAATTAATGTTGGCAAATAGAGATCGTATTCATATCGAACAGATAGGTCTTTTAAAGGGGTCATCGGATGCCCATTTTCCACAAGTTGATCTGACTCTTTAGAGTCTTGGATTCACTAAAATTTAAAATGATACCCCACCCTACACAGATGTACCCACATACCTGGCAAAGTAAAATTACTGCTGTCTCTTGGGTCTCTTTCCGAAGGAGCTCTTCAAGGAAGCCTGTGGCAGGTCTGTGAAATCTACCTGGACTGAACCATGCCTCCTTGTGTTACAAAAATACAAAAACAGAATTAGAAAATACAACATTGGACCAATTTACATAATAGGGGTCCCCAGAGTTCCAGAACTACTAAGGTAAGAGTGGCATTAGTTGTGTTGAAGTTACATGCAGCTTCATACGAAAACGACAAAAAAATAAAATAAAATAAAAAACAATTACAATTTATATACTTTTTAACCTTTTATACTTAATGCTTATCTTGTCTAGGTCTATGTGAACTCTATCTATTCTGGTTCAATACAATTAGCGTAGGTCAAAAAACTCTTATTTCATGTTCTCCTCCAACTTCAAAATAGTCCTAAATTGCTGCAGAAGTACCGACCCAGTGTTCACAAAGTGAACCTGCAAAGAAAATTAAAATGTCCTTTACAAAAAAAGGTCAAACAACAATGTAGGACGATTTTGAATTTGAAAAAGAAAACCTATCCTAACTGTCATGAACCGGAATAAACAGAGTACACACAGAGCTAGACAAGATGAGTGTTTGAGGTTAAAAAGTATAAAAATTGTAAATCTTTCTTTGTTTAGAAAATAACCAATTGTTTCGCTAGACAAGACCATTCTTCCGCGGCTGGGATCGATTGGAGCCCTCTGAAGCTGCATGTAAATTGCATTTTGGAAGTTCAAACTTGGAGGCATTATAGAAGTCCTCTGTATGGAGAAACAATTTTGAAATATTTTCCCTCATAAAACATAATTTCAACTTAATAAAGAAAGACATAAACATCTTTGATGACAAGGGGGTGAGTAAATTATCTGTAAATTTTTGTTCTGGAGGTGAACTTCTCCTTTAATGTTTTCTTTCCTATAAAACAGGTCTATACTTTGTTAGTTTACTGAACAAGCCTAATAGCCTTATGTTATTTATCTTATTTACATAATAGCATGTCATTTCATCTCTACATGGATGCACATTTACAATTCTCCATGATTCAACTTAAAGTAGACGTCCACTTACAGAACAACAATTTACAGATAATGTACTCACCCCCTTGTCATCCAAGATGTTCATGCCGTTCTGTGTTCAGTCGATTATCGATCAGAAATCGATCTGTTATTTTCATTTTAAAAAATACAATTTAAATACTTTTTAATCTCAAACGCTCGTCTTGCTCTCATTGAACTCTGTGCTCTCCCTGAACTGTCAAGACAGTTAAGGTATGTTTAAAAACTCCAATTGTATTTTCTTCCTCAACTTCGTCTTATACTCTCACCAGCGGACAGAGAACATGCATCAGAAAATATGCTGCATCAACTCCCTAGACAGAGCCTTCGCCTCCACCCCTGAAAACGTAGACACTGAACTGTGCTATAGAAATAGCCATAGCCTGCTTACTTTCAATCACACATACATGCACAAACAGAAAAACCCTCAAACAGCCCATAAAATAGTGCTCCATAAAGTTTGAAATGGTTGAAGGACATTACTACAAATTAAAACACCCTGTAAAAATTATAACACCTTTTGTAAAAGTACTTATTTTTTCCATTTCATTTTCAATTTGTAATTATTTTTTAACAAGTATGTACTTGTCACATGGTAGTTAAATAAGAAAATACAGAGAAATTTAAGATTCTTAATCAGATTTTTAATAAGTAATCATATTGTGAGATACAGAAAAAATCAATATTCAAAATGTAATCTTTGTCTTAGACACTGTACTCACATAGCCTTTACCCTGACAATCCTTAAGGCATGGAAACTGTTCAACTATTGATGAAGCCAGGGTGACTTTTGTTGCTCCACTTGGACTAAAATAAACAATGTTTTGATTTGTTAACAATACTACATATGTACACAGTAACGTATTTAATATCTCAAACAATATTTTTAACATTAAATCCATTACTTGAATTTGTACTTACTTTTCACCAAAGCGATCAATTAGATGTGACACCAAGATACGAACCATCTCTTGTCTTTCTTTAAGCGAAATGCAGTTGCTTTTTTTAATGGCATCCACAATACTGCTGCCACAGGTTGTTGCTGTAAGGATGTATCTTATATTCTAAAAACAAATCATAAAAAAAATGAATATAAAATGAAATAAATGTGTGTGTCTATATATATATATATATTCACACACATATATACACACACACACACACATACATATACATACACACGCATATTAGTGCAAATAATCATATGCAATTATGCGCATCTCGTCAGTAAACCGGTTCTGTGATTAGTAAATGCCCATCACATGCTTTAAGATGGAGTGGCATTTACAACACAGAGCCGTAGTCGTACTGACAAGCTATTGTAGCTATAGTCCTGTTGTTGTAGTTGCAGGCTCTTTGATTGATTCCTTTAATAAATAAAAATGAATAGTCATTCACATGTCTGCATTTTTACTGTATGTTAAGCCTGCCAAATATATTGTGTCAGCAACAATACTGTGATGCGTGTTTCCACGATTGTCATATGCCAGAATGTGCAAGGTTAATGTAGATTAACACTAAAATCATAGAAGACAAGTCTGGTATAAAGGATACAGGGATGTACAAATTATGTCCAGAATTTCACGTTTTTAACAGCAATCACTATGTAAGAAAGAAAATGATGTGCATATAAATTTACTTGAATATGTATTTATACATATTTCTAGATTTAAATTCATAAAACAGTATTTCCATATTAAAGCTACTCAAGTGAGGTATTTTTTTCATATTGCAGTTTGTATTGTAGAAAAGCAAAATGCAATGTCAGTTTCTTCCGATGTCATGCAGCCATAAACGTCATCATATAAATCATTCATAATGGCATTACTGACCAACTTGACACTTGATTAAGAGGACATTTAATTTTAACTAAGCCATTACTTTAAGCAAAACTTGTATTGCGATGTCCCTGTGGAGAGGTGAGCATGATCGAACACCCAATGAGGGGGGAGAGCATGCTGAGAGCCCGGCGGCTAGTCAGCGGGCCAATCAGAAATAATAAATAACACCTGTTTATTCTAGTGATTGGACCGGAGAGACACCCTTCTTAAGGAGAATAAAAGGAGCAGCCGGGATAAGAGAGAGCAAGCACACACGCACGCACGCACGCACGCACGCACGCACGCACGCACACACACACACACACAGCTACGCGTGCTGTGCAATTTTAAAAATAAAGAAGTTTAGTTACCTGCATCGTCGACCCTGTCTTCTTCTTCCCACAACAACGAACTATATTACAGTCCCCATGATAACTTGAAATTTATTTATATTTGTAAAAATTTGTTTAAACGTGCACGAGGTAGTATTCAGTAGTAGGTGTACACAAGTATGGACTAATGCTGTTTTTGATCACCATGCTACCACAACCCCGTCCACCCGCCCAACACCTGCCACCCATCTTCAACAACCCCCTCCCGCCCCCTCCTAAAATAGCCTGTATAGCAGCGAAATGTAACGGTGGTACTCATTGTCCTGTAAGGACATCACAACATGTAGAGGGTGGTGATCTTCAACAGAGTGAATGTCCACCAAATCAAGCACAGAAGAAGGAGACACAGAGAAGGCAAAATAATGCCTGTCAAATCCTACTGTGTCCCATTTTTTCACAATGAATTTGACTTTGGAGTCAAAGACCACAACATTCCTAATGGTTGCAAACTGGGGCTCACCATCAGCAGAGTGAGATACAAAAAGTGTCATTCCTGGCCTATAGGTTTGCTTTCCTTGTATTTAATCCAAGATGGCAAATAGACATCTGAGAACAACGGGATACCCTCAAAACCATGTTTCACTTTCTCAAAATCTCTCAAATCGTCTATAGATGCCAGGAGTGTGGTGTATCCTGGACCAACTTCAAAGTCATGTGAGAACATCTTCTCAGACATCAGGGTGTAGCACAACATCATCTGATGTCGGAAAGCCTGTGTTTTACAAATGTTCCGAAAATTGCAGGTTACATGCATTAGTCTTTTAAAAAATCCATGTTTTGCCTCAAAACGCATGGACCAGAACCGAACCAAAGGTCCAAGTTTCCTGATGGCCCCAGGATAGTGAAGCATGAAGTGGTGCTTTGGCTTCAAATGTCTGTCTGGATAAAGCTCCAAAAACAGACTATGGTGTTCCTCAATCAGATGCTGCAAAAATATAACTGCCTCTGCAGTTAAGGCTGGAGAGAAAATCAACTCCATACAGCTAAGTAATGAAAGTATTAGTTCCCAGTGTTTCTCGTCTACTGGAATCAAATCCCCTATCATAAGAGGGAGCAACCTTAGAAGGCACAACATCTGTGCTGCTGTTTGTCTCATGGCCCCATCAGGATTTTTAAGATCCTGAGATTTGATAACAGATGGCTTATTGTGACTATCAGAAAAACCATAATCAAAGCTTGTAAGTCTATTATTCAGCTGATCAAGTGTCAAGAGTTTTTGCTCAATCAGAGAATTAAGAACAAGCTTGATTTCGTAACCTCCAACCCCTTCCAGATTGTCATGCATGACATCAGGAGTTACATTGTCAGTTACATGGTAGAACTGAAGTTTATTGAGTGAACACCCTCTTTTGACGCCAGTTTTAGTTGGGTTATTCTGAAGTAGATCAGAGTGGTAGTTAATCCTGTTGCGCATCACTGACAGGTCCTCAACTGTCTGTTCTCTCAAAACCTCTCTTTAAACTCGACACCATCGACATACAGTTTTCCCTGAAAAACTTTCTGTGTAGCCTAGGATGGAATTAAGACCCAGGTTATCCCCACAAACCTGTGCAACGCCTGCTTTAATAGTACCCTTGAAATGTTTTGTGTGAACCTGAACTCCTTCCAATTCCAGATCCTTAATCTCAGACACAATTGGATCTAAGGCAGCATTTATTCCATAAGTTTTTATGTCATCTGTCTTGTACACTGCCAACAAGAAGTGAGAGTTTAGGCTGGAGAGATACTCAGGTCGCAAGCATTTAAGAGTAAAATAAACAAAGCCTAGCTTGTGAACTGAGGTTTTTGATCCAAGTGGATTTACCATCTCACATTCATCATTGTACAGTACAAGAGGAATGGACAACTCTTTGGAAAAGAGTTCACTGGCTTTGAAGATTGTGCCGTCTATAAAATCTTCAAGAGCAGTGCTTTTTTGATTTTGCCATTCAAAGATCTTGTCCATTGTTCCTGAACTTTCTAAAACCAGCTTTAGCAAAGGCCTTAAAGGAATTAGCTGAAATGTATCTCGGACTGCCACTTGTTTTACAGTCCCCATCAACGTGTCTCTCTTTTGGGTATATGAGACACCAGGGAAAGGCACTTCTTTTGGATGAACAAAGCATCCAGACTGTGTAAAATATTGCATTTGCTTGTACTCTGACTCAAAGCCCCGAAATGGTTGAGCTGCAACTGCAAAATGTTCTAAAAGGTTATGGCTCTCAGGACTATCGATGTGGCCTATATCTCTTAAAAAAGAGGCAGTTTTTCTTTGTAGAGATTCAACAACATCCCTGACAAGGCTAGATGTGTGCTCTACCACACAATTAACAGCACTCAATGTCTGGGAGGAATTTGACCTTAATTTTGCTAAAAACAATGCTACCCTGTCTCTTATATTTTCCTCCTCAAACTCATCACATTGTTTATCAGAAATGTTATCACATTCCTCATCACTATGTTCAACAGCTTCTACAACTGAATTTGATGAATAGTTTTCAGGCTCAACCAAAGGGGCTTCCTCCATTTCATTTCCAATTTCATTAGCATGCTCCAGTAGGTGTCTTCTAAATGATCTAATAATACTGAAAGCGCGATTACATCCAGCTTGAGCACACTGAAAGTATGTGGATGTAGAATAGACATGATGTACAACTCTCAAATGTGAAAAAAATACTCTAAGATCATATCCCAAAGACCTTTTGCATTTAAAGCAAATGTACCCCATGTTGTCTACACCTAATACCTTGTTCTTACATCAAGCACATTCTTGAGGTACTTCTTGAATTTTAAACGAAGTCCAATAATAGGGATAAGAGAAGTCAGTGTGACATCATCTAAAAGAAGGAGGGTTTCTTGATCAATCTTCTCAGCTGTAAGAGAAAATAATATGCAGAACATAAAAGTATTTTGGTGCAGATGAACATAAACAGCAATTGTTCATGTACACTCAGCTTTTGTGTTAAACAAATATTGCTTCAAAAAATTAATTATTGTCCAAAAGTATTTTTGTCTCATACAACTAAAAAGAAACTTAAAGGATAAGTCCACTTCTTTGTGTTTGAAGTGGAGTTCTCATTTAATGACAATAATATCTAACTGGTACCCAGTGCTTTCTCAATTCATGTTAAACTTACAGGCCATATAGAGTTTGTTGCAATCACTATCAATATAAAGCTGCTTTGGCAATCTGTATCGTATAAAATGCTATAGAAATGAAAGTGACTTGACTTTGAGGTAAGGATTTAAAGACTGAAAACACTCAATCACTTTGCTTTAAAAAAAAAGGATGCAGTGCAACAGACTTCATAATTACAACAGTCTCTTATGATTATATAAGTGCACAAAGCTATATTGTAATTTACATTTTAGTTTGACTGATGCTTTGTCAGGTAATAACTAAGAAAACAAGCATATCTTTCTATGTGTGTGCTGTGGTGAGAGGCATCTTACCACAAAAAAAATTGTGAAATATAAACCATAGCTGCGACCAAATCAGTCCGTACTTACTGAAATGTATTTATCAATAAAGAAATTATGTTTACATGCATATTTTTTATGTTTCTGTTAAACAGATGCAAAATTAAAGTAGAAAAACTTTAATTAAATTTTACTTTATTGTATTTGTTTTACTCTTTGTTATATCTTCGTTTTTATTTTATAATAACAAACATAAAAATAAAATAAACTAAATACATTTTCAATATTAATAAAAAAACTGTAGGAAAAGCATTATGCATCAAATGCATCATTATGCATCAACAAACTTTTAATTGAATCGTTACCCTCTGAATTGTAATGAAATTGACTTAGAGAATAGGAAAATTTTGCACCTGTGCTAAAAATAAAACAAAAGAAAGCCACTGGTTGCATGAACAGCAGATTTTAAAGGTGCAGTATGTAAGTTTGACACCCAGTGGTTGAACTAGGTATTGCACTCCTGGATCAAAACAAACGCAAGCGCAGGTTGCCAGATCGAGGACAGGAGCGAGTGATTTAAATCGTGTTCTAAATAAAAGCAACGGCACCCGATAGAAGGAATATTTTCCATATTAAAAGGAGTTTTTGTCCTAACCAACACCTCAAATTGATGTGTTAGAAGAGGCATCTATTTCTCACAGGTGAACAACAGAAAACTATGACAATGATCACCTCAGGTACAGCTCATGTGCTTTATTTAATGTTAAATGTGAACAATGTGAGTTTGAATGCCATTTTACATGACATTTATTGCTATACTACTGAAAGCAGCAGCAGATAGTTCACCTCAGATCTTGAATATAAAATAAACCGTTTGAAATTGAACTTTATAACTAAACACATATGAGTGATTCACCATGTACATTTAATAATGTTAAAGAGGGTTATTATGTATTAAATAGATTTTAAACCTTACCATTTGGTGAGTGAGTGCATATTCTGTGCTTCTGAATGGCTGTATTTAAATTTGTCGTGTTTCGCCTGGTGCAAACAGCCAAATTGCTTATCACTACGTATCTCGTCACGGATCGTGTTGTTAGGACACATGTACAATGTAACCTGCTCACCTAATGTTTACGCTCATAATATTTATATTATTTGCTAATTAATAACCTCATGTGGAACTCTGAATCTGCATCTCATTTCGGAGTCTGCTACGGTCCACCAGAGGTCACATTTCGGTCACGGACGCATGCCTTCAGAGCCTTTCTGAATGAATGAATGAAATACGCGGTTTTCCAACAAGGCAACCCGGGGTGCTGAAATATAATTGGCTAAACTGGCATTGGGCAGGTTAAAATAATAAAAAAAAACAAAAAACAAAGACAGCGTTCCAGCATGGAAAGCACATTTTCAAAGCAGAATATCTGAGTTCAGCATTATTTTTCAGCTTTAGAAGAGGCAAAAGCTTACATACTGCACCTTTAAGAATTAACTAGTCAAAGGCAAATTGGCATTTGTTTTTTAATCTCTCAGCTTAAAATTGTTTAGGTGGCTAATGATTACTAGGGCTGCCCCCTAATAATTGACTAACCATTAGTCGACCAAAATTTTATTAGTTGCAGAAAACAAATCCACATTGGCGAAGTCACGCAGATTTTTAACAGCTGGTCTATGCAGTAGTAGCTACATCAGGCAGAATATCCAAATGCTCTTATCGACCTCAAATAAGCTATGGCTTATCATCTGAAATATAGTAGCAACTTTACATGGCTGCTCAGTCTAATGCTAAAGTAGAAATATGTGCACTTTGAAAATGTCTGTGCAGAGTGTGGAAGATGAACAGTAGCAGTCACAGCACTAACAGTTGGACAGTGTGGTCACTTGCTCTTAAAATACTCTGCCATTTTTGGTCATATAGATAAGAGTAATACACCTTTTGAATATGTGAAGATGCTACATTTCCCTGTGTGCACTCACAATAACAACAAAACACTGCACTTTTGTAAATAATGAAAGTAACAGGATGTGCTTTCTGCGGTCTCAGTCTCTATGAACTTGAGCACGGAACTCCAAAACTGTGTATGTTTGCCTCATAAAATAGGCAATATGGGCAATTAAAGACTAATTATTATGATTTAAATGGTTTATTAATAAATGTGTAATGCTTTAAATGTCAACCAGACAAATCTTAAGACAAGGGCAGCCCTAATGATTACACTGAACCAAGTAAAATATTACTACATACCTTCAAATTTGGGGATCAACTCTTCTAGATTCCATTCTATAAGTTTGTTTTTCACGTAATCATCCATCTGAAATAAATAACAGATAAAAGGATTTTAGCAAAATTAAGCTAAAACGATAATCTCTGCCAAAAGTCCCTTTATCACAAAAATACTCCTAAATGATCATAATTATCCAGGGTGTTACATAAAATGGTGGTCAAACATTTTTTTCTTTTTGGCGGTCGAAGATGATTAGGTTGGATTTAGTTTGAGCTCAGACATTCCCGTCTGCATCAAACTAATCATATGTACAGGATTAATTAAAGATAGGTCAAATCATGTCTATAGAATGTATGTAAATGCTCATAGTAAATTAATAACATTTGCTATTCAATGTACAGCTAAACAAAATGTACAAACAGAGCAGGAAATTCTTTAAGTATGTTTTGACCAAAAAAAAAGAGAAGCTGAATTTAACACTCTCTGCATTGTTTCAAAAATGGCCTGAAAAAAATTTATTAAAAAAATCAATGAACAAATTTAAGGAGTACAACAGTAAAAAATACTACTGTTTTGCAGTTTACACCTCAGAAAGATCACAAATCACAGTACTAGCTGCCATAGAAAAATCTGAAGACATAGAAAAAGTGTCATTCAAAAGGCATTTTATTAAAAAAGAAAAGCTCCTAAATTATCCTAATTATCCTTGGTGTGGTGCTTAGAAAATGGCCGTCAAACATGCTTAGTTTCAAGCTTTCTTTAGCCTGAACTGAGCTCAGGCATTCCCGCCTGCATCAAACCATTTACAGGATTAAAGGAATTACATGTTCGTAGTAAATTAACATCGGTGTGAACCTACACAAGTCTCACGGTTCGGTTTGGTTATGATTATCATGCCATCGATTCGGTTCAATTCGATATCTCGGTGCATCACGATGCATTGACGATGCTTTCCATACACAATTTTATATTTTACTGCACAGTACAAGAATTCTTGTATTAAAATGTATAAATATATGTATATATTATTTGCAATACTTTTTTTTTTCTTTAACACAAACAGTTAGATATATGATCTGTACCTTTAATTTTACCTGCTCAAAGAAAACACTCTTTTTGAATGAATCAAACAAAACTGAAGTACATGCACAGAAAAAAGAAAATTAGCATTTATAGCAAATAAACAAACGTAAATATTATCCCACTTGCTTTGAGTGTTGTCGCGTGTTCTTACACCCCTATGATCGGTCACGCGCTCAACAGAAAAGGCTGCGATTGGCCCTAACGCTCTGGCGCTGTTCACCGATGAGTGACATTGATAAACGGCTGCGGCGATCACAGCTGGGCTGATCCATGACACACGCGGAGGAGAAAACTCGCTCGTGTCTGGATCCACAAGTATCGCTGTAACAGCTGAGAGGAGAGAAAACCTCATGACAGCAGGTCAAAGGGGAGGGAGGGAGATTACAGCTTTTCTCCAGCAGTGAAAGAGGGAATTCTGCTGTAACATCAGTCAAAGAAAGACTGTCCAGCAAGCACACACACATACACACACACACACACTGTGAATTGTGCACAGTTTCTGAGTTTTTAAGTAGCTGAAGTGTTTAATTACTGGCAGTCGCGGTGCACTGAAGAAACAATTAATTTTGACACCGCTATAAGTTAAGCGAAATGTAACGTTACCTTACAAGCAGAGCGGGAAATTTATGTGGATGTGCTGACAAAATACCATCAAATTAGTAATAAAATAAGTAAACGCTGTATCAAAACCGTATCTAACACAATATATTTAACATATACAAAAGTAATTTTAAAATTTTTTACCTTGTTTTCCAAGCTCCTTCAGATGACGATGTTGGTGCGCGCTTTCTCGTCCAGAGGAAGAGGTCGGCCGTGAGGCGAAGCACGGCCGTCGCTTAGTCGTTAGGTAAAAAAAAATTGTGTGTATATATATATATATATATATATATTATACAGTAAACTAAATGTGTTATTTCATATGAACACTGTTAAATACACACTGAATAACTTACCTTTCAGACAGAATTTAACTCGCTTCCCTCTGTAAGACGGCGCAGAGAAAATGGCGGCTTCTCACGCTGATGTTCCTGGATGTTGACGTGACGTGCGTGCTCTCTTTCACGTCCGCGTTCCCAACCCAGCACTGCTGGGTTACAGATCAAGACCGATTTTCAACCCAAATTGGGTTAAATCAACCCAACTTTGTTACCCAGCAGTCTCAACCCAGCATTTGGGTTAAAAAACCAACCCAGCATTTTTTAGAGTGTTGGCAAAAACTGCTTGTAAGTCATTATATTTTCTATGTAAAAATTCTAAAAGTAGTTTTGTGTTTAATTCATAATTGATTGTTGACTCAAACGTTCTATTTGATTGTATTTAAGTTATGTTAGTCCCTGTACAAGCTACAGTTTCACCTAAATGTATTTATTTTCAGTTTCACTCCTTTGTTCATGTCTACATTTGACAAGTCTCTATTAAACTGAGCTAAAAGGCTATATCCTGACTCTCGTGTAGTTTATGACAGGAGTTTGGCTGGCTGTCTAATCTTGGTTAAGAACACCAATTGGAGGACAGTACAAACCACCTATAGCTGGTTGCATCCAACTTTTCTGAGGTTAAGATGTATGTGAGGGAGTTGCTGTCTGTAATAACTTTATAATTGCATCCATTAAGGTAATCGCAAAACTTTTTAGTACCTGCCCACTTCAGGGCAAGGAATTCCAGCTTGTGGGCAGGACAGACAGACCTTGACTGGCATATGCAGTTACCCATGGCACTCGGTTTTGCTCCTGATAGAGTGTTGCACCCAGTCCAATAGTACTCGCATCTGTATGCAGCATATATGGCAATGAAGGATCTGCAAATCCTAAAACTGGTGCTTCAGTAAGTTTCTCAATTATATTGTCAAATGCTCACTGGCAGTCAGTTGTTCACCGCCCTCCAAAAGGTTCTTTAGGATCAAAGTCGGTCTTTTCTTTACTTGTTCCTTTACAGCTCTTTCGAAGAGGGGGATATTCTGCAGTTAGCTCATTCAGTGAATTTACATGCATAATCTTATTAAACCGTCTATAACAAGAAAAACAAACTTGAGAACAGAGCATATTCATGCACTGAGGAATGAGCTACCAGATCTTCCTTTCCTGCTAAGAAAGTGGAAGAACTTGAACTGAGAGATGGTGTTCTCTATCGGAAAAGAGGTCTTGAAGATTCCATAAATTACCAACTTATTCCTGATGTGAGAGCTGTTGCCATGGAAACTTCCTGCTTTGCTACTGTTCGGACATCTTTGTCTACTGCTCCGCTCTTTGCACTCTTGCTTTTTATATTTTATACTCTAATTTTAACTTGAGCCTATCAGCACAGTGCTCAAATGACACAGCTTGAAGATCAACATTGAATCAACAAACTTTCAGGAATACAACTTTACCAACAAGAGTGGAATTATTGACTAAACCACCTCCTGATACCACCAGCTTACATTCCTGAGACAGGAAAACACAGACGGCTGTGAAAATGCCTCCGGTTCGGATTGAATCAGAATCTCACTGCTGCACAAACGAGACGCTGCTTGCTGCAGAGCCACTTGGTGTCCAACAAGGGGGAGCTTGAGCTCCAGCTCCTCCTCCTATAAGCTGTTTTAATGCATACACCTTCCCTGCCCCTAACCCCAACCCCCAGTGACATCACATGTAGAAGAAGTGCAGCAAGGCGGAGCTGGAGCGCAGTTCTTGAAACAAGGTTGCTTGCAATTGCCAGATCACACAGGACCGCTTCATTGTGGACCCCGACAGCATACAGCCGATGACTCCCGTAAATCTACTCCAGCTACTAGTTTGAGCACAGAAAAACAGAATGAAACGGTTGAAAATGAGCATGGTAACCGATGGCATAAACAAGGTATGAGACCAAAAGGTACTCGCGGGGTCAGATCATGAAGATCATACACTGCTGTATAAGCGTCCTCTACCCCAAATACAGCTCAGACTCAAGTACAGCTTCAGAACAGATATGAAGCTTTGAGTAATATGGGTAAAGAATCCCCAAATGCTGTCAGACAGAGATTGCATGACTCAGCACCAAATTCGGCTTTGAACAGGGGCTCAAGGCCGACCAGACAGCAGCATTCTGCACCAATCGCAGCTGAGATAAGGACACTGATTGTTGGAGATTCAATGGAATTCAGGAATTTTAGGAGCAGAGCTACAATGACATTCTGCTTCCCTCATGCAACAGTTTCTGGTGTAAACAAAGAACTTGAGAACACATTAAAGAAGCACAAGACTGCAAAACGTATTATCATCAATGTGGGGAAGAATTATATTCAGAAGGAGCAGTCAGAACTGCTCAAGAGGGATTTCTCCTAACTCTTGGAAACAGTCGAAAGATTGAATATTCAGCCGTTCATCAGTGGACCACTCCCTGCAAGGGGGACAAATATGTTTTCAAGGCTTGCGTGGAGCACATTCATGCATCATACCGTTATGCGATGCATTGAGTGTATGCTTTACTAAAAAGATAGGTCTTTAATCTAGTTTTGAACTGAGAGAGTGTGTCTGAGCCTCGGACATTATCAGGAAGGCTATTCCAGAGTTTAGGAGCCATAAATGAGAAGGCTCGACCACCTTTACTCGACTTTGCTATTCTAGGTACTACCAGAAGCCCTGAGTTTTGAGATCTTAAAGAGCGGGTTGGATTGTAGCGAGACAGAAGGTTGGTTAGATAAACAGGAGGTAGATTATTTAAAGCTTTATAGGTAAGAAGCAATATTTTATAATCAATACGGAACTTAACAGGCAGCCAGTGTAAGGAGGATAAAATTGGGGTGATATGATCATATTTTCTAGACCTGGTAAGCTGGCAGTTGCATTTTGTACTAGCTGAAGTTTATTAATAGAGGATGCTGGGCAACCAGCGAACAGAGCATTACAGTAATCCAGCTGTCAGAAGTCATGAAAACATGAACTAGCTTTTCTGCATCTGAGATGGATAGCATACTTCGTAACTTAGCGATATTTCTCAGATGAAAGAAGGCGGTTTTTGTGACATGGGAGATATGATTTTTAAAAGTTAAATTGCTGTCTAGTATAACACCCAGATCTTTTACAGTAGAGCTAATGCTAACTTTGTGTCCCTCTAATTGCAGGTGGAGTTGTGAGATCTGCTGTGTACAGGATTTAGGCCCAATAAATAATAATTCTGTTTTGTCTGAATTAAGAGAAGGAAATTGTTGGTCATCCAGTCTTTAACATCTTTAATGCATTCAGTTAGCTTAGACAGTTCAGACGTCTCATCAGGTTTTGTTAAAATATATAATTGAGTATCATCTGCATAGCAGTGAAAGCTGATCCCGTGTCTTCTTATAATGTCTCCCAGGGGTAGCATGTATTTTGTGAACAGCAAAGGGCCTAAAACTGATCCTTGAGGCACCCCATACTGTACTGGCCTGACCTGTGAAAGCTGTCCATTTATATTCACAAACTGGTAACGGTCAGTTAAGTATGACTTAAACCATTGTAGAGCCTGTCCCTGGACGCCTGTAGAATTTAAGCGATCTATGAGGATATTGTGGTCGATGGTGTCAAATGCAGCACTGAGATCAAGTAAAATTAATAATGAGATGCACTCTTGGTCAGCAGCTAAGAGTAAATCGTTAGTTATTTTCACTAATGCGGTTTCTGTACTGTGATGAGGCCTGAAACCTGACTGAAACACTTCAAAAACATTGTTCATCTGCAGAAAGGAGCATAATTGGGCAGAAACAACTTTTTTCAGTATTATAGACATAAATGGAAGATTTGAAATAGGCCTATAATTAGCTAAGTTGAAGGGGTCCAGTTGTGGTTTCTTAATAATAGGCTTAATAACAGCTAGCTTGAAAGGATTCGGAACATGGCCTAATGATAGAGAAGAGTTGATGAGGTTAAGAAGAGGTTCTCCTATTACAGGTAGCAATTCTTTCAGTAATTTAGTTGGAATTGGGTCTAACATACATGTAGCTGGTTTAGAAGCATTTATAAGTTTATCTAGCTCTTCCTGTTCTATGATTTTGAAGCACTGTAGATTATTTTGGTTCAGTGGAATGTTTGATGGATCTGAAGTATAAGGCGGTGCCGAAAGTTTAACATCTTCTATTTTCTGTCTGAAGCCTTCTATTTTATCACTGAAGAAAGTCATCACTACTAATTTGCGGTGGGACATTTTGTTCCAAAGATGACCGATTATTTGTTAATTTAGCAATGGTGTTAAATAAAAATCTAGGATTGTTATGATTATTTTCTATCAGTTTGCGGAGGTGCTCACCCCTGGCGGATTTTAGAGCCCTCCTATAGCTGGACATACTATCTTTGTACGCAATTCTAAAGACATCTAATTTAGTTTTTTCCACTTACGTTCCAGGGCACGGGTTGCTGTTTTGAGAGCGCATCTCTGGCTGTTTTACGCTCATGTCTATGAGTGTAAACAAGTGTCATTTGGTGACTATTTGTCCTTTGAATATCTGAATATAGCACTAAAGGTTGCTCCACGCATTTTACTGATCATTATCTACAGACCTCCAAAATATTCTCCAACTTTTATTGATGATTTTACAGAGCTGTTATAAATAGTAGCCTCTGAATTTGACTATTTTACTATTGCAGGGGGGTTTAATATTCACACTGATAATTCAAAAATCAATGCTGTAAAAGAACTCATGACTGTTTTAAATACTTTTGATCTGACTCAGCATGTACAAGGACCCACGCACAATCGTGGACACACTTTTGATTTACTTATAACTAAGGGTTTACATATTTCATCGACTGTTGTTAAGGATGTTGCACTATCTAGTCATTTCTGTATTTTCTTTGATATATTGATCACTCCTGACATTGAAGACAGATCTGTCTCAGTCAGAAAAAGAGGTATAAATGAGAACACTAGTGAGCAGTTTATGAAGGTCATATCGCTAGCACCAAGCATATGTGCAGACTCTGTTGACTTTTTCCTTGGTTTGTTTAACTCTAAAGTTAAGAATGTCATGGATGACATTGCTTCTGTTAAAGTCAGGAAGAGGACTGGGAGATAAAATGTGGTTTTAATGTGGAACTAAACATTGCTAGGCAGACTTTCTTTTCAAACCTAAAAAACTAAAATTTAAATAACACCATCACTGTTTGATCTCAGTGCTGCATTTGACACTGTCGATCACAGCATACTTCTGGATTGGCTGCAAAACTGGGTTTAGGTTTTCAGTTAAACAAAAAGAAAACTAAAGTCATTGCATTTGGGAACAGAGATGAGGTTCTCAAGGTAAATGCGTACCTTGGCTCTAGGGGACAAACAACAAAAAATAAGGTCAAGAATCTTGGTTTGATTCTGGAGTCAGATCTGAATTGAAGTAGTCATGTCAAAGCAGTAACTAAATCAGCATACTATCATCTCAAAAACATTGCAAGAATTTGATGCTTTGTTCCCAGTGAGGACTTTCACGCTTTTATCACCAGCAGGGTGGATTACTGTAATGGACTCCAAACTGGCCTTCCCAAAAAGACAGTCAGACAGTTGCAGCTCATCCAGAACGCTGCTGCCAGGATTCTGACCAGAAACAGAAAATCCGAGCACATCACACCTGTTCTCAGGTCTTTCCACTGGCTCCCAGTCACATTCAGAATAGATTTAAAAATATTACTACTTGTTTATAAATCACTAAATGGTCTAGGACCTCAATGCATTACAGATATGCTCACTGAATGCAAACCTAACAGATCCCTCAGATCATTAGGATCAAGTAAATTAGAAATTCCCAGAGTTCATTCAAAGCAGGGTGAATCCGCCTTTAGCTACTATGCCCCCGCTGCTGGAATCAGCTTCCAGAAATGATCAGATATGCTCCAACATTAGGTACATTCAAATCAATAATTTAAACACATCGGTTTAGCTGTCCCTTTACTAAATGAGCACTGTGCTATGTCCGACAGATCACACTATTATGTCTTTCTTTTCTTTTTCATTCCTTTATTACCTGTTTTAACACATTTTAATCTGTTTTTATCTGTTTTTAATCATTTGTAATTGTTTTTATTTTCTTGTTTCTTTTATTCTGGTTTATGTAAAGCACTTTGAATTACCATTGTGTATGAAATATGCTATATAAATAAACTTGCCTTGCCTTGCATATAATATCCAGAGAAACCCAGAAAGGAATGCAGCTCTTTCAGGTTTCTTGGATTTGGCCTGGTATAAATTGCTTCTATCTTTTGAGTATCCATTTCCACACCCATTTCTGAAACGATGTGACCTAGATATTTTACTGACTTCTGAAAAAACTTGCACTTTTCCAAATAAAGCTTTAGTCTGTATTCTTTCAAACGTCTCAGAACATGGAGAAGATGTTGTTCATGTTCTTCTAGAGTATCTGAGAAGACAATCAAATTGTCTAAGAATAACAGGACTTCCGAAAGGTTGATGTCACCCATGCACTTCTCCATCAGCCTTTGGAATGTGCTGGGAGCATTAGTAATGTCCTGAGGCATCCTGTTAAATTCCCAAAAGCCTAACAGGCACACAAAAGCAGTGTTGGGTTTGTCTTTCTCCTCTAGTTCAATTTGATAGTATCCGGATTTAAGGTCAAGCACTGAGAACCATCTCGAGCCTCGAAGTACAGAAAAGGTTTCTTTCAAGTTGGGCAAAACATAGGCGTCTTTGATGGTCTGCATATTCAACTTGTGGTAATCAGTGCAAAGTCTTACTTCACCATTCTTCTTCCTTACCACAACAATGGGAGAAGAGAAAGATGATGACTCAAGAATGATACCAGCCTCCAGAAGTTCCTCCAGATGTCGACAGACAGCCTTAATGTCATTGGGATGGATAGGCCTTGCTTTGTGTTTGAACAGTGTTTCATTGTGTACTTTGATATCATGTTTCACTTTGTCTGTTCTTTCAAAGATTTCCACGACAATTTGGCACCCCAGATGGGACCTCACGATTGAGTTGGTGTCAGTATACAACACCTCGAGCTGAATGTTTCTCTCGTCCGAAGCTGATTAGATGCTGAGGAACTCCGAGATCTCGTTCTACTCAATGCTGAGGTTGACAAAACCAAATTACAGGCGAGTGAATTTCGCACATTATGAGAAAAAAAATTATTCTTGGGGCTTGGGAATAATCCAGGAAGGTCTAGAACCTCCTGTAATGATAAGCAATTGTTTCAGATTTTGTGCAACGAATTCTGATGTGACTTATCTTTTGGCAGAATATTTCTGAAAAGCTGCGTTCATACTGACGAGTCTGTCATAACGGCCCTCCAGAGGGATGCAAAATTCTTTTGATAATTGAGATACAGAATACAGAAGACAATGAGTTCGAGCATGAGCAAAACTGAGCAAAAAGAATGTTCAGTGAGAAGATATTTGACTTATCCTAATGTTACATTTATGGAGACAAATTTTGATGATGACTGATTGGTTCAATTTGTTTATAGGGTTAAAAAATGTGGTTTCCCAGAAAGAGGGAGTTTCAGTGAGAGACAACTTCAACAGTTAAAAGATGTTGGCTATTGGACAAAGAAAGTAGGGGTAAAAAATAAAATTGAATGGAAGGCATTTGAAATGTGAAAAAGAAGCACGGTATAGAATAAGACAAAACAAAGCACAAACAAAGGAAGAGAAAACATGTTTAACTGCACAGTGTCTTAAGTCTGTTTAAGATCCTGACCTGGACAGCTGCCCTCCGAGACCCTCAGCACCTCACCCACCACAGAACGACATTAGGGGACAAGCTGAAGACTCGACTCAAGCACACAGCCCAACCGTGAGCCCAACATCATATGCCACACCTAGCACAAGTGCCTCGACCAGCAGATACCCTGAGCTGTCTGAACTGGATGTGGACATTACTAAGCTGGATGACACAGTAGTGTTGGAAGACCCTATCTGGATACACACTGGCAATGCAAACTATAGAGACTATGTTCAACATCTCAGAGGTGCCCTTACTCTGGCATTTCCAATGAGAATGGACATGATCAGAATTGCCACGTGCAAACAGCAAGAAGGAGAGCCTGTGTCAGAATTTTTGCATAGGCTTGCTGAAGTTCATGATGCTCACAGTGGATTAGACAAACCAGCTGACATGGAAAATGGACCAGTGACACCATACGAAGCTCATCTGAGAAACTGTTTCATTCAAGGACTGCATGAGCCAATTGCAAAAGAAATGAAGAACAGCTGCATCACCTGGGACTCAGGAAAACTGAGTTTGATTGAGCAACATGCTATATATGCAGAAAGGTTGATCAACATGGAAAGATGCAACAGAGCAAAGAAGCAGAAAGAGGAGACACATTTTGCACAAAAAGCAGTATTGCAGATGGTGACAGTTCAAGCAAGTGGAGTGAGAGGCAGAGGAAGAGGGCATGGCAGAGGTGGATCTGGAAGAGGAAGATGGAATAGAAACAATTAATGGAGAGGTGACAATGGATGTTTCATTTGTGGGGCAACGGACCATTGGGCCAAAAACTGGCCTGACAGACACAAGTCAACACCAGCGACAAATGAGGGAAGCTTAACTGAGGTAATGAGGGAAACGGAGGGTGAGCAGAAAAGGTTGGGTGAGTCACAATTTCCTATGCTTTGCAATGAGGGAATGCTTCAGCTAACATCCTGTAATCCTATCACTGACATAGGTGTAATTGATCAAGCAGTAACATTCCTTGTGAACAAATATGAGAGAACAGAAACTTATGCTAGATATTCAACAGAGCTATATGTGAAAATGCATACACTAAAAATTAAGATTAATGTTCAACTAATCACATTGTTGGTAGATTCAGGAGCAGGGAGGTCAGTTTTTAAATCATCAGAGCACATCGACAGATCCATTGGAAATTAACAATGCTTTCAAATTATATTATGAAAAATTATACAACTCAGAATGTTTAAATACAATAGTAGATCAAAATGACTTTTTTGATAAAGTTGAATTTCCCCAATTGGCAAAAAATGTTAAAGTAAATCTGGAAAACAATTTAAGCATTAAAGAATTAATAGATGCAGTACAAAGTATGAATAGTGGAAAGGCACCAGGACCCGATGGTTTGCCAATTGAAATTTACAAGATTTAAAAAAAAAACTGATGCCCCACCTTCTGGAAATGTATACTGAATCATATGAAACAGGAATATTACCCCCATCACTAAGGTCAGCACTAATCACTCCAACCAGGTAAATAACCAATAGATAAAGTATCTTATAGATTTATCTCCCTCATGTCCTGTGATACCAACATATTATGTAAAACTTTGGCAAAAAGGATTGAAACTCATATACCAAACATAATAACGGATGATCAGAATGGATTTGTTCTAGGTAGACAGGCCTTTAATAATACTTGTAGAGTCCTAAATATATTATATAAAAAACAAAACTCTAAAGATCATGCAATTTTGTCTTTAGATGCTGAAAAAGCCTTCGACAGGATTGAGTGGAATTACCTTTTTGGCATACTTAAACGTTTTGGATTAGGAACAAATTATCTAAAATGGCTTAAACTATGAACCTAAAGCACAAGATATAACTAATAATGATATTTCTAACTTATTTAACCTGAGCAGAGGTACAAGATAAGGATGCCCGCTATCATCTCTATTGTTTTTATTTGCAATTGAACCCCTGGCTATAACTATTAGGAAAAATCCAGATATAAAGGGTATGAAGATAGGAAAGAGGGATCATCTTATATCTCTGTTTGCAGATGACATTATTTTGTTTTTAACCAATTTGAAAAAATCCATCCCAGAGCTTATCAATATTATTGACAATTTTGGAAAATTCTCTGGTTATAAAATAAATAATAGTAAAAGTACTCTGTTATTATTAAATGAACAAGAGAGGAAAGACACCTCAAGTCATAAACAATTCACCAATGAAATTAATGGTTTCTCTTATTTAGGGATTAAAATTATGCCCAATATAGTCCCCTCTAATTATGATCCTCTAATAAAGGGAGTCATGGAATCTTTGGGGGTGATGCGGTGGCGCAGTGGGTAGCGCTGTTGCCTCACAGCAAGAAGGTCGGTGGTTCGAGCCTCGGCTGTGTCAGTTGGCATTTTTGTGGGGAGTTCTTCCCATGTTTGCGTGGGTTTTCTCTGGGTGCTCCGGTTTCCCCCACAAGTCTGAAGACATGCGCTATAGGTGAATTGGGTAAGCTAAATTGTCCGTAGTGTGTGTATGCGAATGGGAGTGTATGGGTGTTTCCCAGTGATGGGTTGCAGCTGGAAGGGCATCCGCTGCGTAAAACATATGCTGGATAAGTTGGCAGTTCATTCCGCTGTGGCGACCCCAGTTTAATGAAGGGACTAAGCTGAAAAGAAAATGAATGAATGAATGAATGGAATCTTTGGACAAATGGAGTGCAATGCCCATTTCTTTAGCAGGACGTATAAGTATAATTAAAATGTCAATCTTACCGAAATTTTGTACCTTTTTTTTAATCTATTCCCCTTCCACTACTTGATGCTTTCTTTTCTACCCTCAAAAAAGCCTTTACCAGATACATATGGAATAATAAACGACCCCGTCTGCATTTATCTCTTCTCTACCTGCCATACGACAGAGGAGGGCTTCAAGTGCCAAATATAAAACTATACTATTGGACGACACAGCTCCGAACTGCTATGTATTATTTTTCCACAGACCACCCATCCTGGGTTGACATTGAAAAAGAAGAATGGTTATTCCCTATACAGTCATATTTACATTCTGCCGATGTGAAAATACTTAAAAAGTCCACTCCTAATCCCTTTCTTAGAAACACCCTATCTGTGTGACACGAGGCACATTTTTATTTAAATGAGGAAATATGCATCTCTCCATTTACACCAATATGGGGAAATAACTGTTTTGTCCTTGGAAGAAATGACATAGGGTTTAAAAACTGGCAGATGAAAGGATTAAGTATAGTAAAAGACCTATATGAAGGAGGTACACTTATGACCTTTCAGCAGTTGGTCAAAATACAATCTTCCCCAGAAGCACTTTTTTAAATACCTTCAAATTAGAAGTTTTATATATTCGAAAATTAAAACCTACTTGGAGCCCCAATATTCTACATTAGTACAACTTATTTTAAATCACATGAATGATAGAGGAATGATATCCTTGTTTTATAAGACATTACTGGATAGACTTAAAGAAAATTCCCTATCATACCTTTCAGCATGGAAAAGAGACCTTCAAGTAGATATCACTGTTGAGGAATGGGAATATGCATGTCTTTTAGATCAAACTCAAACCATTAATACCAGATGTAGAATACTGCAATACAAATGGATGATGAGGACTTACATTACACCTGTAAAATTACATCGAATTAACCCTAATATTCCAGACTATTCCACAAAATGTAAAGATGAAATTGGTACTCTGTTTCACTGTATGTGGGAGTGTGGAGAGCTGCAGTTGTTTTGGAAGGAGGTGCTTGGTGTGGTCTGTGACATGGTTGGAGAATATGTTCCTTTGGAACCAAAACTTTGTTTGTTACATATCCTGAAAATGTGTCAGTTAATGCAAACAAAAAGAAACGTATAGATTTCAGCTTTATACAAGCTACACGTGTTATAGCTTTGGTATGGAAAAATAGCCAAAGACCTTTCTTGCACAATGGATAAAGGAAATGTCTGATAATCTTGCTCTTGAAAAATTACTATACATGATCAGAGGTAAAGCAGAGACTTTTAAAAAAGTGTGGTCTCCTTTCAGTTGCTTTATAAATGGATAGAAAAAAAGTGGATGTCTTTGAAAAGGGTCCGTGTAACGCTTGGCAGTTTTTTGTTCAATTCACACCATTAAAATTAAACAAATGAAAAATGCATTTCAAACTTTCATTTTCCATTACAAACTTATAAAAAAATGACACATTATTGTCATTTTCCATTTTTGTCATTTTCCATTTTTACTTTTTGCGCTCGCAGTCGGGCTGTACCATTGCCGCCAGGGGCGGGGTTGGGGGAGACCTACCGTAGGTGCTGTCATGTTATTTTTGTGACATATTTGATACATTGTTATTAGGGCTTGACATTAACGCCCACCATATGCGAGTAAATTTCAAATGTGGCAAGACAGCCAGCCGCTCCCACTATAGCCACTTTGGCAGGTTGAATATCTATCTCTGCAACCCAGTGTTTGCTCATGCGTGCTTGAACAGCAACACACAACATAAAATGAATGAGCAATCACAACCTAAAGCAACTCATGATGTTTAAATGGCAACATTATGACATTGTTGTAACAACCTTCAGCAACAATGTTGTGGTGAGGGGGCGGGGCCGAGAGCCGTGGGAATGAGGCCGGCGAGGAAAGGATCTGCCTGCTACCGTCTCCCAGCATGGGGAGGAGCAGGGGATGCGGGGCTCACCACCGGAAGGGAAAGAGCTGAAGGGAGCCATCCTAGAGAGCCCGGGGTATTCACCGCTGTCCGCCATGATGCCAAAGCCTGCATCCATCCACCGAAGCAGGAGCGGAGCAGCAGACCAGAAATGCCGCCAGCCAGGAGAACCGCCGCCGGACACCAGAAGACGGACGGGTGGATAGATTCCTCCACAGGGCTCCCAGCCCCGCCCCCTCACCACAAACATAGAATCCTCAACCTTTTTGCAAGGTTGGAACAACATTGTAGATAGGTCGCTATGTTGAGGCAACGTTGTGTGTTTTCTGGTCAGGAGCTCCACGTCACCTTAGCTTGAGTTCAGCTAACTTGGTTGGGAGACACTGTTGGCAAAAGCATCCTGCATCCCGCATCATTCATGCATTTGCATTGACTGTGTGTGTAATCTGCTTGCGCCAATACTCAATTCATGCTTTTAGTGTGATGACATTTCTAATCTGCCACTCATACAGACATAAAATGTAGCAGGGTGTCCACAGGGTCTTAAAAGGTATTAAAAGTTGATAAATAAATTTAGAGAAATTTAAGGGCCTTAAAAAGTATTATATTATATAACTTTGGAAAACTACTAGCCACAGTGGCTGGTAAGCAAAAAAGTTCATGTCGAGCCCTGATTGTTAATAATAACAATTAATAACATTATTTTGCTTATTGTAACACTAATGTGGACTTAAATATTGCGAGTGTTCACTGAAGTTTGTCTTAAGTCATTCTCTCCTTGTGCTTGATCCATAAATTGTTCATTCATTCATTTTCCTTCAGCTTAGTCTCTATTTCAGAGGTCGCCACAGCAGAATGATCTATAATTGACTTTATTCATTCATTCATTTTCTTTTCAGCTTAGTCCCTTTATTAATCTGGGGTTGCCACAGCGGATTGAACCGCCAACTTTTCTAGCATATGTTTTTACGCAGCGGATGCCCTTCCAGCTGCAACCCATCACTGGGAAACATCCATACACACACTCATTCACATACATACACTACGGACAATTTAGCCTACCAAATTCAAACCGGAGCACCCGGAGGAAACCCACGCCAACACGAGGAGATCATGCAAACTCCACACAGAAACACCAACTGACCCAGCTGAGGTTCAAACCAGCGACCTTGAGGCGAACGTGCTACCCACTGCGCCACCGTGCAGCCCTAATTGACTTTATTTTAAATGTAAATAGACAGACATACAGATTCACAAATTCTGATTGTAAGTTGTGTAGTAACATAAAATCTATGGTGAAGAATCAGATTTAGGAAAACATACAGACAGATAAAAAACATATTGTACAGTATAATAACAGTAGAAAACTAGAATGTCCCAACAATTCACAAAAAGAATCCTGTCTGTGTGTGTGTATGTGGTAGGCAATTTTGTATAACATAAAGCCAAAATCTGCTTCTTATTTTAATATGTGCTCATGCATTTACAGGTACTGTGACCTTCAGCAATGTCATCGGAATGTGCTTTTCCAGATTTGTTTGCCTCAATTTATACAATTGTTTTTCACTTCAGAAAGCTACACTTAAACACTCCCCTGCATACATGCTTGAAATGAAATACATTATTTGAAATTTCACCTGACTTCAATCTTCCTGCATGGTTTCAAGCAAGCTGCCTACCCACTCCTGACCTATCCTGTTTTCTTGTACCATTCAATTAGTGTTAAAGACTTTGACCCTCCAGCAGTCACCCAATATGAAATGAATTGCTAATTGCTATTAACACAGATAAAATAAACTACAAGAGTAGTGATATGTTTAGATTTCTTCATTATCATATTTGTAAGTCTCTTAAGAAAATATAATTTAATACCGTATTATATTTATAAAATATCATATTTATACTTTTGAAGGACAATCATATTCTTCTGGGTACCAGCACATAACGCATATAATGTGTATTTATATACTGCATTTATTGGCTAGGCCATACACCCAAAGGTGTATTGCGATCATTAGAGGGGGGGGGATGTCTCTCCACACCACCACCAGTGTGCAGCATCCACTTGGATGATGGGACGGCAGCCACAGGACAACAGCACCAGTGTGCTCACTACATAGCAGCTATAGATGGAGTGGAGAGACAGCGATAGAGCCAATTCGATGGATGGGGATGATTGGGAGGCCATGATGGATAAAGGGCCGATGGAGGGAATTTGGCCAGGACACTGGGATTACACCCCTACTCTTTATGAAAAGTGCCATGGGATATTTAATGAATAATAATATATATAAAAGGAGAAATAAATAAGTTAATATAATTGCAGGAGTAATGCTGTAAAACAAAACGTCAGACGATTGTGACATGCATGGAGAACAGTAGGTGGCATTGTGTGCTCTTCTCAGAAGAATCTAAGAATCTGCAATTTGTGCATCACTGCGAACAACTAAAAATGGATGACCTGTATCAGCCGCAGTTCAGCCTGCATCACGGCGATAAAAGGTTGACAATGTCAGCCCCGGATGTACAGAGGGATCGACTGGAGTACATTTTTAAGGTAATTATTTTCAACATTATCTTATACGCTTTTGTTAATAGCTTTCGTTAATGTTAGCTTAGTAAGCTAGAGTTAGCCATTAGACATTAACTCATTGCTTCTGCACCTTTCAGAGAACTCGAAATTATTTCCTACCCTACGTTATTTTTACTTGTTATTACTACAAAATTATTACCTGCGATTTGACTATAGCATGATTATATTGTATTATAATTTTGCAGTGAGCTTTGTGTAGTAAATTCTGCTCCCCCTGAATGCACGTGCTGGAGATTTGCAACTCATTACACAACAGGCTTTACTGACAAATGTGCATGGCAATAGCAGGCATTTTATTGTGCAGCTCTAAAACGTGAATAAACTGTATTTTAAATGGAGCTCTTGGTTTTCTCTAATCACCAAATTGGGGATTGTGACAGAACCACATAAAGGCATTTAAGGGATAGTTCACCCCAAAAAAATAAAACACTGTCATCTTACTCACCCTTACTTGTTTCAAATGTTATATGAGATTATTTTTTCTGTTAAACACAAAAGCTGTATTGAGAAATGTTGGAAACCTGTAGCCCATGACTTCCATAGTATTTGTTTTTACTACCATGGAAGTGAATGTTTGCAGATTTCCAACATTCTTCAATACAAACAGGGTTATTCAAAAAGAATGAACCAATTCATTATGCTATATTTTATTAAGGACAAGTAATACAAACCTACTGCCAAGTCACAAGTATTTTACTCAGAAAAAACGTTTATTTCTTGTTTTACAAGTGTTCAGTGTGGCCACCGTGACAACTAAATTTGTTTTCATGAACTCGAGAATGCAGAACGCCTTTTGCTGAGGACTTGCCATATCAAGGCTAAATGAACAACTGAACATTTCTGGAAGAACAACGTGACAGCATCGCCCCACTGGCAGCCAATGAAAATGTAGATAACTCCTCTTTCAAATGGTTACTGATCCATTTTTCCATGATGATGCTTGAGAACTGAAGCAATGTGTCATGAAATCGGTTCATCCTTTTTGAATAGCCCTGTATTTTGTGTTTAACAGAAGAAAAAACTCATGAAGGTTTGGAACCAATTGAGCATCAGTAAATAAATTTTTGGGCGAACAATCCCTATAAGCTGTGACAGTCAGGCTTTGGTAACACTAGAATAACGACACACTATGAATTGTTTATTAAGCATTAGCAAATAGTTAATTCATTATCTGTTAAGCATTAACTCTAACAGACATTAGTAAGCAGTTTATAAGTACGCTGATACAAATGCTCTATTCTTGACTTATAAGCACATACATATTGTGCTTAATGATTGTATTTTCATACTTTGTTTAAAAAAAAATTTCATTACTTAAGTATTGCATCATTTACAAACCAATTATTTGAAAGAAGTTGCTGGTTTTTAAAGATTATTCAGCATGCGTAGTAAATGATTAATAAAACTATTCAAGTTAACAATAATATACCTTATTATTCAGGCATATATTAAAAAAACAACTAAATCTAAAAATGCAGGAACTATTCATTTAAACAAATTCTAAAGTAAACCTGCATTATTGAGTGTGACTCTAGCCTGTACATCAAATTCACAAAGAATGAGGAAAAATTAAAGGATTAAAAAATTTTCTTTGTTTGAATTTTCATTCTTCAGTTGATCTGGTTAAACCTTAAGTCTGCACCAATGTTTTTCAATTGAACCATTAATATAGACAATTTTATGATTGTAATTGTGAAATTGTGTATTTCTATTATTGATGTTATATATTTTTATTATGCATACCACTGGTAAATATACTAGTTATATTGGTTCTGTGTACCTTTCCTTTAAATCACATATCAAATATATCTAAATTATACTGCCATAAATCACATGGTGGTGAAGCATCTGGTGATTACTACAACTAAATTTAGGACTTTTTTAGACCTTATTTACCTCTCACACTTTGGACATGGTTATTATGTTTTGTGTTTACCCATTCTACAGTGATGCAAAGCTCATTGATATTTTGCAATTATTGCAAGGTCATTCAAATGTTATTCAGGTGTCTCACATACAGCGGAGCATCATCAGTGACATTGTTCCTTATCCTGTAGAAATATGATCTGTCCTGTGGACCTCAATTTATGTCTGAAGCTGACAGAGGTTTTTCCAGTGGAGCAGATAAAGACCTGGGGAGGATCTAATGCACACAAATGTTTCCTAAAGTGAAGTGAGATTTACAACCTGTTTGCTCAATGCACTGGACTTTGTCATCCTATGGACTGAATACCACCACAGATGGACACACATCCAACAAAGTTGATTGCAGAAATGCCTGAGCAGCCACTTGTGCACAAGCTCAACACCGTATGCCTACACCTAAAGAGACTGTGGGGTTCAGCGATATAACTCCATCTTAATGTTGAACCTGCTTTTAATGTTGTGATTTCAGGTGATGACATTGCTTCTACAACCAACACCAACGCTCGCCAAAGCCATCAAAAGACTATGATCTTGTGGCCCCTTAGAGACTGCTCAGAATTTCTCCAAGGGACCAGGGGAGGAAATCTGTAAGGATGGCTATATCTCTCCATAATGTTAAACCCTGAGAACTGTTATTGAACTCCACAAGAGACATGAGCACGAGAATGGTCAGTTACTAAAACAATAAACTTTCTAATCTGAGAAGAAGATCAGCTAGGAAACCAGTTCTTCAACTGTCCCAGTCACCCATCCTGAGCCCCCCTCTCTGCCCTGGACATTACCTTCTCCACCAGAGCTGCTCACTCACATTCCACACAGAATGTCTAAGTTTTTAATATGGTGTATCTTGTGGCTCTATATTCATGTTTGGTATCATTTTAAATGTCATGTGTGATTGGTAAAGTGGTCTTGAATCAGTCCTCTGCACTTGAATCAGTCCTCTGCACTTCAATAACTGTCTGGTTTAGCTCAGC
>CAIGQV010019186.1:21792182-21821478 GCA_903798115.1 Danio jaintianensis
CTCCAATTTGGGGGATGGTGGGTCTTTCTGAAAAGACTAAGTCCAGCTGGGGGATGGTGGGTCTTTCTGAAACAACAAACTCCAATTTGGGGGATGGTGGGTCTTTCTGAAACGACCAAGTCCAAACTGAGGCGGTAGCTCGTCTTTCTGAAATGACAACATCCATTTGGGGGATGGTGGGTTTTTCTGAAGAATTCGCTCTCTGGAAAAACTTAGTGACAATTTTCACCGCTTGAGTTGTTCATCCAAGTCCAACACGCCAGCATGTGTCCGCCGTGAGACCCCTCGTTTACGGCTTAGGTGACGGGACATCCCGTGCCTGGAGGTACGTTTTGGACCCTTGTTATCTCTGACCTGCCGTCCTGTTTTCGACAAACGCGTGAAAACGCGGACTTAGGTTTTGGCGGTCTTCCACACTAGGACTCCCAGATAAGCGAGTTGGCCGGGAACAGAGTGACCCAGCCCCGCCTATAATGGTGGAGGCACATGCATGGGTGAACAGAGTCCCAGGGGTTGTCCAGATCAAAGTGTTGGCCGGGAACAGAGTGACCCAGCCCCGCCTATAATGGTGGAGGCACATGCATGGGTGAACAGAGTCCCAGGACTCCCAGATCAAAGTGTTGGCCGGGAACAGAGTGACCCAGCGCCGCCTATAATGGTGGAGGCACATTGCATGGGTCAACAGAGTCCCAGGGCTGTCCAAATCAAAGTGTTGGCCGGGAACAGAGTGACCCAGCCCCGCCTATAATGGTGGAGGCACATTGCATGGGTGAACAGAGTCCCAGGACTCACAGATCAAAGTGTTGGCCGGGAACAGAGTGACCCAGCCCCACTTATAATGGTGGAGGCACATGCATGGGTGAACAGAGTCCCAGGACTCACAGATCAAAGTGTTGGCCGGGAACAGAGTGACCTAGCCCCGCCGAGTGTGGTTGGGGTGGTGAGGGTCTGTCCCTTTAAGGAGGAGGGGTCAGCACCAGCGCCGTGACGCGGAAGTGGACGTCTTCGCGCCTCGTGTAGGCTTGCTCCGCGTGGCGTGTGGGTCCCTTTCCCCTCTGGCATTCGTCTTGGACGGTCATGGCCGAATGTGCGCTCTGTTTCAACGTGTACAGCCGGCTCTCGCCGCACCTCTCTGCGGTACACAAGGTGTCAAACTCGGAGGAGAGGAGGCTTTTGCTCTCGCTGGCTTCTGGCCGTGTAGACACGCGGAAGACGCAGTGTCCGGTTCCCGGCTGTCAGAGGACGCCGGCCAGGCTAGACAGGCACCTGAAGCAGCACGCCGAGCTCTCTGGGTCGGAAGGAGGCGATGGGGAAAGCAAAACGCCGGAAAGTAGCCAAAGAACTGCGGGAGCTGCAGTCCACTCACCCTGCAGTCCCCGTGGTCTCTCGTCTAGCGTCCTAGGAAGAGGAACAGGACGACCCCGAAGCCGAGCGTCCGTGCGCCGACCCCCGGTGTCGGCTCGCTACAGAGCGCATCCAGGCCCGGCTGTCAGAGCTAAGCGAGCAGGTGAAGAGGGTGAGGTCTGCCCTGGGCGAAGTATCACGCCGTTACAGAGAGCTGCGGAGGGGTGGGGAGATGAGGAGGAGGATGCCTCCTGCACCGCCACCGTCCCCCAACCCGCAGGCGAGGGGCTGGACGGGAGTCGGCCGGGCCTTTGGAAGTCTACAACCCGCACCAGCATCCTTATCCAGACCATGTTCCAGCCCTCAGTTGAGTATGGTTTTGGCTGTGTTCCGTTGGGCTGGTGGGGGTATATCGCGGCTGATTTTTGACTTTCATCCCCATTCTGCAGACCAGCTTTTGGAAGAGTTTGAGGGTTTCCAATTGGGTGGTGACCCCACTGCCCGTTTGAGAAACAACGTGGCGTCCAAGCTGACCAGGATCAAGGCATTCCTGGGGTACATGTCGAAGGGGGCATGCCAATCTAGCAGACCTCCTCTTTCTCAATCAGGCCCCGCGAATCAGAGCTTGGTCTGCGCTGCTGAGCCGCACGAGGATGGCGGAGCCCACCAGGCAGCACTACCTGAAGAATGTGGCCCAATTCTTGGATTACCTCTGTGAAACTCCGCCGGCCTCCTGTCTCCTCTCCAGCACTGCCCTGGTGGTGATACGAAGGGAGGTTCGAGCTCTGATTCGCGGCATACGCCGGAGTGTGGTGGTTCACGAGGTCAGGACCAAGCAGGCCAAAGAGGGCAAGTTAATCTCCAAGGCCAGCCTTGTACGCTGTCACCAGGCTGCTGGCAGAAAAATCCCTGCCCTTTTAGGTGAGTGGTTTAGTCAGTCAGTGTTCCCGTCATCCCCCCCCCCCCCCCGCCTCCCATATTAGAAGGGGAAATGACGGGAACACTGATTTGATTGGTTTGACTGAGAAGCTGTTGGTGCCCCAGAGCATAAAGTGTGTACCCTCCGTCTTCGACGGTGGGTACACTGTTTCTGCTCCGGGGCACCAACAGCTCTCCATTCAAATTTGCTGGAGAAGTCTAATCTTTCTAAATTGATTTGCTAGGTAATCTCGAGTCCAAACCAGACACCAGGCAGCAGTGGCGTTTTTATGGATTCCTGACGGGTTACCTGACCTCCATCTCTGGACACCGCTGTGGCGTGTTCCAGAATCTGACCATCCAGGAGGTTGAAGAGGCCTCCAGAAGCCCGGACGGGTCTGCCTATGTCATCAACGTGAGTGAGACGCCTTGGCTCTGTGGGTGGGGGGCACCGGTAGTATGCACTCGCTCACTCACTCCCCTTCTGTCACTCTGCCTCTCTGCTTGTTCCTTGGCTAGATCACCACGCATAAGACAAACAGAGCCTTCGGTGCTGCCCAGTTGTCTCTCAACAAAGAAGAATACAGCTGGTTCCAGAGGTTTTTGGACCTGCGGGCGGGTCTCCCGGGTGGGAGACAGGCCATGTATTTTTTTTTTACCTCCAGACCCAGTCCCTGCAGGACCCTGAATAAATATTTTCAAGCTGCGTGGTCCAGCATGGGTCTTCCAGGGAAACCAACTTTCACTGACGTCCGTACAGCCATCGCAACGCACGTGAGTATGCATGTAATGCCCCTGGAGCCACATGACTGCCAGTGGCTTTGACCCTAAAAGTTTCTGTCTGTCTGTCTGTCTGTCTGTCTCTGATGCAGGCAAAGAATGCACATTCTTCAGAAGATCGACGGAAGGTGGCGCAATTCATGTGTCATGACACTTCAACCTCTGATAAATTCTACGCACTACACCTGGGCCCTCTGCAAGCACGTGAGTGCCGCAGACTCTTTGAGAGGGCCTTGGAGGAGGAGGAGGAGGAGGCGGCCAAAGAAAGCCACCCAAGGAAGGGGCGCAAGAGGGCAGACAATCCCGGGTCACCCCTGGTAAGTCAGTTCCCCTTTGGCAAGCCAAAGCATGGATGTGGACAGCAGGGCATGTGATGTTGGCTAACTGGTCTTACTATCTCTCCTTTTCAGGAGGGAACCAGCAGGAGGATGCTGCCATGGCAGTCTGCAAAGGGGAAAAGCCAGGGGGCACGGGCGCTCGAACCCACGGATGACTCTGAATCTCCCTGAAAAATAAATAAAGTTCACATGGTGTTCAGACATTTATGGCTATGCAGTGTCTTCATTGGGGTGGGCTGGTCATTATCCCTGTCTCAGTGTGTTAAAAGTGGCATGTGGGACGCCCGTGTCCAGGTTCAGGCTTGGTTGGTACCCTATCGGGACAAATGATCCCTGTCTCAGTGTGTTAAAAGTGGCATGTGGGACGCCCGTGTCCAGGTTCAGGCTTGGTTGATACCCTATCGGGACAAATGATCCCTGTTGCAGCACAAATAGGTGCCAGCCTGGACGAGACTGTCCAGGTCTGCGCCTGGTTTGAGTGGCCATCTGGCCTGTGGTCCAACTCTGGGTATTAGCAAGCGTCTTCTGGGACGGCTCTGTCCTCTGAGCTGCATAAAGAGGTCAGCTGATGGCTGCCCGGGAGTCGTGCTTGACTTCTGTGAGGAATCCTGGAGTTATGAAACCGTGATCCTTTGGGAATTCATTCATTCATTTTCTTTTCGGCTTAGTCCCTTTATTAATCTGGGGTCGCCACAGCGGGATGAACCGCCAACTTATCCAGCATATGTTTTACGCAGCGGATGCCCTTCCAGCTGCAACCCATCACTGGGAAACATTCATACACACACATACACTACGGACAATTTTAGCTTACCCAATTCACCTATACCGCATGTCTTTGGACTTGTGGGGGAAACCGGAGCACCCGGAGGAAACCCACGCGAACACGGGGAGAACATGCAAACTCCACACAGAAATGCCAACTGACCCAGCCGAGGCTCGAACCAGCGACCTTCTTGCTGTGAGGCGAACGTGCTACCCACTGCGCCACTGCGTCGCCATCCTTTGGGAATGGAGAGCGTAATTCTGCGATGCCTGTTTTTTCGGCATGTCCTGAAATAAAATTGCAAATATTATGATAGTCTATAATAGTATACTATAGTCTTTAAGGAAACTTACTTAAATTATGTTAAAGTTAGCAATCAAAACAGCGAGTTTAGCTCCGTACTTGACGTTACTTACCATATGTAACCATCACGTCCACTGTGGGCTTTTAATACTCATCTTTTTTCCACACTGGCGACAATGTGGTGCTTTGCAAAGCAAGCCTTTCCTTTGTAGCCATTTGATCACTAATTTCCTATGTTTTCCACCGCTGCAAAGCCGTATTATATTGTTTAATTTCCCTGTATACATAGCTTTATAAACAGATACAGCTAATGTATAACTGAATGACGCTTGCCTTGCTTTCCTATTTGAAAAATTTGGTGCCTTGTTGATAACTGCCTGTCTACAACGAAACGTGACAATTGTCATGTTACGTAAGTTTCGATTGGACTATTCAATTCAGTTCAATTCATCTTTATTTCTATAGCGCTTTTACAATGTAGATTGTGTCAAAGCAGCTTAACATAAAAAGATTATAGTCAATTGAAACAGTGTCAGTCCAGTTTTCAGAGTTTAAGTTCAGTTCAGTGTGGTTTAATTTTCTCTGCTGAAAGTCCAAACACTGAAGAGCAAATCTATCGATGCGCAAGTCCCGAACCATGCAAGCCAGTGGCGACAGCGGCTAGGAACGAACTTCACCAATTTGCGAAAGTGAAGGAAAAAAAACCTCTAGAGAAGCCAGGCTCAGTTGGGCACGACCATTTCTCCTATGGCCAAACGTCTTGTGCAGAGCTGCAGTCTAGGCGCCGGAGCCTGGAGAACGCTGGACATTCATCGTAGAGAAGCTGCAGGTGGGAGAGGTCACCGGCTGGTGTACAGGCTGGCCCTTCAGGATAATGCGAAGACTAGTCTGTCACTGGGGCCTTACAGGAATCAGTCTCATGCTCTCCACTCCTCCATGTCTACCACAGCAGCTGCTCAGAATACGGCCTGGTCCAGGATTATGGAAACCTCGAGAATAATAAAAAAGAAGACTAACATAAGCACAGATGCCGTTCAAATTATAATGTCTTTTGGGAAGTGTTCCTGGCTCCGGTTGCCCTAAATAATGCAGACTAACAATCCTTTAGAGAATTTGTATTTCAAAAGCATTTGTGTTTTATGTGTATGCTAATGCAAAGAGATGTGTCTTTAATCTAGTTTTAAACTGACAGAGTGTGTCTGCTTTCCGAACTGTGCTTGGAAGGCTGTTTCAGAGTTTAGGTGCCAGATATGAGAAAGATCTACCGCCTACAATTAATTTTGATATTCTGGGAATAATCAATTGTCCAGAATTAATTGAGCGTAGTGGACGTGAGGGGCTATAATACATTAGGAGCTCCCTCAAATACTGGGGAGCTAAGCCGTTCAGGGCTTTGTAGGTAGTCAATAAAATTGTAAAATTTATACGATGAATTTATGACTACTGAATGAACAGCCAACTTTACCCCTATCAGAGCAGACAGTTATCTTGCTCATGTGTCTTTTTGCAAATTGCGATCCCTTTACTCTTTAGCAAATTTTTCTTTAGTATGTTTGCGAAAAAAGCAGATGTCTTTGAAGAGGAAATGCCCCAACACAGTGAAGCTGAACCTCTTGAGTGAAGGTAATTTAGCTAATGATCTACAGTTAGATTACAGTAAGATCTGTAATGATTTAACGTTAATGTTAGTAGTTAACGTTTATGATTCTGTCAGCTAGTCAGTCTCATGCAGTAACTTATCTAAATTGACTAGCAACGGTTAGATATGTCCACTTATAATTAAGCCTTTACTAAATAAAAAAAAATATGTTACTATACTTAAACCACTACAGCAAATTATAGTTTAATGTACACACAATTTTTTTGACACCAATAACTACCCATGCTATTTGTAAAACCATATACAAGTAGAACTGAATATGCAAAAAACACATTTGCTGATTGTTTTTTTAAATGGTGAAAAAACTTAACATATGGGTTAATGCCCCAAAACAGAGATCAGTGATCAGCATATTTGACCACTAATCTATTTCAATTGAATTTTGAACCCTTATAAAAGGCAACCACAAAATTAATGTAGGCTTTAACAATTTTCTATCATATTAGGACACAAATAATACACATTTGAATTTGTTTTCAAAACATGACACACACATATGCTTTTATTTGTTTATTTAAGCCACATCAAGCTTTTTCTATATTGGGCCTATAGGAAAAAACGAAAGTGGTTAAAATGTCTGAGAAAAAAATTGATAATAACTGATTCATTTGGAACACTGGGCCAAGTTTAACCATTTTACATTAAGTGTTTTAGAAGTTGTCGCTTCAGTAATGCTGCAGACAAGAGCAGCAACCATTTCCTTTTTTGTTTAAAAAAATAATAATAATAAAACATATTTGATTCTAAACCTTGCTCTTTGTTAAAATTTGGGAGTCACAAACATGCCACAAAAAAATGAAATCTGGGCAAAATTATCAACCATATTCTTTTTATGCTTAATTTTTAGCTGTAAGACTGTAAGTTTGCCCCTCTGTCTATTAAAATAATAACACATTTAGTTACATAAAAAGGCAAGCAGGCTTAGGCTAGCCACAGACTTTATACAAATCTTAACCAATTTTAAAATCATGGAATAAAACAGACATAATGTTTCTTACATATTCTGTATATGTTTCGGTTTCATATCTGAAATGCAAGGTTTATTTATCAATTACCTTCTTAGTGCATATAATCTTAAATATAAACAACTCACTCCATCATGTTCATTAACATCTGCTCAGTGTCTGTGATTTTCATTTGAATCAGTGTGTTTTACTCCACCTAGATGATGGCTCAGAAATCCGTATGTAGCTGACTTTCATGAAGATGACAACAGCCAGCCTAAGCCAAAACAAAAAAAATTTTCTGCACCTACATACAATCTTATCCTATAATCTAATCTAATCTTATAACGTCAAATCTTAGTTTCCTCAAAATGTTACTGCTTTTTCTAGTTTCTCTCTTATCTAATACTTCTATATGTATTTTTTAACATTTTAATATCTTTTAAACATCTCTTTTGTCTATTAAACCATGTTTTGGACTTAGCTCTTAAGTCTTCCTTATACATTCTTCGAAATTATCTTCCTTACATAATTGGTCATTAACCCTTTAATTAATCAATCAATCATTAAAGTTTTCTTTTCTAATTCTTCCCTTCATTGCATGGAGACTCTTCGAAGTCTTTTTTTTTTTTTTTTCTAATCTTTTCTAACGTTTTATAGCTAGCTGGTATTTATGTTGTATTTTAATTTCTCTCTATCATTTTCTATAATTAGTATTATTTATTTATTTATTTATTCTTCTTCCTTTTTTTTTAAATCAACAAACTAACTTATCTATTGTTTAGTCGTACTCATTTATTTAGTACATTTGTTTCTTTATTCATATATTCATTCGTATAGCTTCATTGTTCGTTTCAAGTAATGTAACTATATTAAGTATATCTCACTCTCATTATTGGCATTTCTTCATTTCACTTGTCTTATTACACTGTATTATAATCGATCTATTTATTTACTATCTTATACTATACCCCTTATTATTATGTTAAAGTCATTATTTGATCTAATATTTTTTAATATTCTCTTTTACTCTTTTCTGCCTCCGTCTGCTGTTGCACAGACTCTGTTCTGTATATAAACAGATTCTTACCCCCATCTCTTTGTCTAAAAAGCTATTCACTGGAATCATATCTTCCTTCTCTGTTCTAATATACATTACATTGCTGCTGATTAAGCTGTTCTGATTATTTCTCAACCACCTCTACTTCAACCGTTCCTTTCTCATGAAAAGGCATGGCTCCTTTTTACTAACTTCCTTTTTGTTGTCAGTCTGTCTAAGATTGTCTGCCTGATCACTTCCTCTTTCTCCCTCAGTCTGTCTTTCTAGAGCTGTTCCAACAAATGCCAAATAATGCCACATTAAAAAATTACAATTATTATTTTTTTAATTCATCAGTTTTTTTTTCTCATTTCTTACCACCACAACATCCTTGTGCCCCCCTTTTGCTATATTCGTCAGCTTGTTTGTGAGACTCGATTCTCTATTTCTTGAACCTCTAGTCAATTTTACTTTTCAGTCATTGCTCCATTCATTTTCACATTTAACCTTATCACATATTGTTTTCTAATTTCTTTTAAAATTTTTGCTTTTTCTTTCTCAGTTCCAATCATTAATTGATTAACCACTTTGTCCCGCTGTAATTTTAATTTTGTTTCGGGACTTTTTCCATGCTCACATTCTTAATCAAATTCAACCTCCATTTTTTTTACACCTTCACTTATTTTACATATACACTAATTAACTACACTATGTCACACTTACACGATTAGAAAGACATATATTTATCCTCTTCCAACAGTCAAATTCATCCGCAATAATAAACTTCTTAAACTTTAACAATTACTGAAATTTCACAATTTTAAATGACATTTAATTCAATTCAGACTACGCTTATTTACAGCGTACTAAATATCTGTACACTATGCTTATTTCAACTATTACATACTAGCACAATAGACAAACATTCAGTCTTTACCTAAAATAAAATGCGCGCTCTTCACAATTCTCAATTTCTCATCACTCTATTTACATTCGCCTTATCACAGCTTCTTTTCCATGTACTTTTAATCTACTTCACCTTTACAATTTCTTTTCCATGTATTTTTCATACACAGTCACAATTTCAGCGAACCAGATTATTCCAACGAAATCTCAATTCGAAACTTTTTGACTTAGTGGCTAATTCGCATGAATTCCTACAATCTAATTCGTACAATTTAGTACGATTTGCTAATCACCCAATGAGTGATGAGAATGAGGTTGGGTTTAGGGGCGGGGTTGGGTGCCATGCCTCCTTTTTAAAATCGTACATTTTCATATGACTGAACTCGTACGAATTAGCCACTAAACTGACAAAATGTAAAATACTTCAATAAAAAATTGTGAACACTGCAGTGAAAAGGTGCAATCCAGATGCTACAGAGAGAAATTGATGCAGCAATAGCAGAGCATCTTAAACATGTATGGGGGATGTAAAAAATAACTCATACATTATTTATATATTATTATTATTATTATTATATATTTATTTTCACTATTTTTAAAATGATTTTTCTTATCATTGCTGCATGTTTTTATTGGCTATGATACTGTTTGGATGTTTTTTTATTTGCACAATAAAAAAAATTTGATTTCAAAAGTGCACAAATTGTCTTTGTTAGAATTACACATGATTAATAATAGTTCATTTTATTTATAAATGGCGCCTTTCTGGACACCCAAGGTCACCTAACAACAAGCATCAACAGACATACCAAAACAAATTAATAAAGCAATAAAAAAATTTTTTTTAAATGTCAGACAAAATTTTAATACATGAGAGGAGTTTAGTTTAATAATTTGGTAAAGGATAGTCATAGGAAAGCCTGATTAAAAAGATGGGTCTTAAGACGAGATTTAAAAGTGTGAAGACTATCACTGCTCCTTAGGTCCAGGGGAAGCGGGCTACATAGCCGAGGAGCCGTAGGGCTAAAAGATCTGGCTCCCATTGTGCTTAATCGAGTGCGAGGTGGCACCAGGGAGAAAGAGTTGGCTGATCTAAGTGTGTGAGAAGGGGTATAAATATGGAGTTCAGTGAGATATTGAGGAGCAAGATTGTGAAGTGCCTTGAAAGTGAGAAGTTATATTTTAAAGTCAATATGATACTTTACCGGAAGCCAGTGAAGCTGATAGAGAAGTGGTGTGACATGCTCGTGAGATGGAGTCCTAGAAATGACACGAGCTGCATGGCTCTGAACCAATTGGAGTTTATGGAGAAGTTTAGAAGGAAGCCCAGTGAGAAGTGCATTACAATAGTCAAGACGTGAAGTAACTAATCCATGAATGAGAATTCCTGTATTATTGGTTGTGAGAGAAGAGCTGAGACGAGTAATATTATGCAGGTGGAAATATGCAGCATGCGTAATATTATTGATATGGTTTTCAAATGAGAGTGTGCTATCCAAGATGACACCCAAACTCTTGACCTGTAGAGAGGGACGAATTGTGCTATTATCAATATCTATTGTAAAATTATCAGATTTATCCATGACACTTTTAGTCTCAATGAGTAGGGCTTCAGTTTTGTCACTATTTAATTTTAGGAAGTTAGCTGAAAGCCAGATTTTTATTTCAGCTAAGCATCTAGTCAAAGCTGAAGGAGGAAAAGAACTAGAGGGTATGGTGGACAAGTAGTTGCGATATGCATGTTTGGGTGAATATTTATTCATTTTCTTTTTGGCTTAGTTCCTTTATTAATCAGGGGTCGCCACAGTGGAATGAACCGCCAACTTATCCAGCATATGTTTTACGCAGGGGATGCCCTTCCAGCTGCAAACCAACACTGGGAAACACCCATACACTCTCATTCACACATATACACTACGGACAATTTAGCTTACCCAATTCACCTATAGCGCATGTCTTTGGACTTGTGGGGGAAACCGGAGCACCCAGAGGAAACCCACGTGAACACAGGGAGAACATGCAAACTCCACACAGAAATGCCAAGTGACCCAGCCGAGGCTCGAACCAGCGACCTTCTTGCTGTGAGGTGACAGCGCTACCCACTGCGCCACCGTGCCACCTTGGGTGAATATAACAACATTTAGCAGAGACACGTATTAACGTCCAGAACCAGACATATTTAGACGTGCACAGATCGTGAAGAAAAGACGTGCGATTCACGGGCAGATTAAGTCAAAGACGTCAGTTGGATTTTCATATTGGAACTATTTTTCAACCATAACGGGACGAGATGGAGGGACGTCTTTTCAACAGTAATCGGACGTCCAAATGTTTGCTGGGAAGTTTCAGAGGCAGTGTGTCAATCCAATTCATACAATGTGATGTTAAATTCATTTTTTAACGTGCGAAAATTATGGACGAAGATTTCAGATTCAGTATGCAATAACCTTTAATGTTGCCGCAGTTCGATCTTAATGTTGCTGCATTGTGAAATTAGTGTAGCTGCACTGGTCTAAATAAAATGAAAGCCACGCTTCGTACTGATGTCTTTGCTGTTTTTTTTTTTTTTCTCTCTCTTTTTCAGTAGACACCGTGAAAACTACAAGAAATAAAGCATATAACATTCAAAATATGCATTTTTCAGAGTCCTTTTCACAGTCTCTAATTTAAATATCCACTGGTATGCATTTGAACATGTGCGACAACTCTGGATCCAGTAACATTAGTCTTTACACACAACATCATTCACGTAAACTGACATAAAACAATACTATACACAAAATGTAACAGAATTAAACATGAATTACCGTGTGCACCCTCTTAGACCATGCAGATTAGTTAATTTTCTCTGGCTCTGTGTCAATAGCTTCTTTCTGCCACCATGTTAGTCCGACCCATAATGCAAAGGTCCCGCACTTCACTCAACTTAAACATGTGATCTGTTATGCTGCAATAGCAACTCTTTCTTTTAAAAACCCATAACTTCAAATAATTCAAGGGTGCACATTCTCTGCTTTACATTATATGCTATCACAGTACATTATGAGTTTATAACAGAAATTAATATAACAAATTATAACAATTTAATATGAGATTATAACAGAAACACAAATATACACAACTTTGTAAAAAACATGTCTTTGACATATATACAGTTAGCTTTTTAAAATGTTGCTGCATTGTGAAATGAATGTTTGCTTTTTTAAATGTTTCTGCGTTGTGATCTTAATGTCACTGTGTTGTGAAATTAATGTTTGCTTTTTAAAATATTTCTGCCTTGTGATCGTAATGTCGCTGCTTTGTGAAATTAATGTTTGCTTTTTAAAAATATTTCTGCCTTGTAATCGTAATGTCGCTGCATTGTGAAATTAATGTTTGCTTTTTTTAAATATTTCTGCATTGTGATCGTAATGTCGCTGCTTTGTGAAATTAATGTTTGCTTTTTTAAAAATATTTCTGCCTTGTGATCGTAATGTCGCTGCATTGTGAAATTAATGTTTGCTATTTAAAATGTTTGCTTTTTTGAAATGTTTCTGCATTGTGATCTTAATGTTGCTGCGTTGTGTTCTTTGTGTTTTGCACTACTGAGCCACTGTAGGGATATGAAGTGATTTTTACCTGCTTTACCAAAAAAATCCCCTGTATGTGAAATGTTTTTTTGTTTTTTATGAAAAAGTCACTTCAAAATGTATCTAAATTTTAATTTAAGTTGTTTCTGGATATTGATCTAGGTATTAGGTGTAAAGTTCTGCCATCTGTTGGTTAATGATGAATCTAAAAGGATTACAGTTTACAAATAAAATGTTTTGTCCAGCAGAGAGCCATTCATCTTTCTGGACATGCAACTGCAGGTACCAAAACTTTTGTGACACATTTTCTGGATTTATGTATATCTAAACATTAGAAAAGACATTTAGAATAAATATTATTTCAAATAGTGTCGTTTGAATTTTTTTCTTTATATGTTTTTGAATAATTTTTCACATTTACATGTGTGTTTTTGTTTGTGCCTGTTTGTGTGAGTGTGTGAGTAAGCATAGATCTCATCCCTTTATATTGTTGTTCTGCATTTGTGGCTAACTTATTTTGTCAAATTCAATACAAATGCTTTCTGTAGCAGTCATGCCTCTGTGTGTTTGCTTGTGTGTGTTTGCGTGTGTGTGTGGGAGGGGGGTTGGGGAGTTGGGGATGGGAATATGATTATTAGGGGTTTCGAGCACAGTGAAAACCCTATTGTATCCCAGCAAACATTTAGACATCCGATTACCATTGAAAAGACGTCCCTCAGTCACGTCCCGTTATGGTTGAAAAGTAGTCCAAAATGAACGTCTAAATATGTCATCTTCTGGACATTAATACGTGTCTCTGCCCAGTGGTCTCTGCTTAATTCGGGTGTTATATTCACCCAAACATGCATATAAAACAGCCTAGTTAGTACAGTTGTAATAGACCATAAGGTTAGGGATGGCTGACGTGAAACTGACATCTCGACTCAGTGTCGAGATCCCGAAGCGCAAGTGTTTAGAAACACTGCACCGACCAAAGAATGATCCGAAACACCCAGGTCACGTGACTAAAGTGCTTCCCAACACCAGGTCACGTGACTACAACGAGTCAAAACATCGGTCATTTCAGAAGTGTTTCGAGACCTGGCTGTTGCATATTAAGTTGATCATTATCTTGAGTTTAATGAGAGTATTGTGTTCTTTATACAAATAATAATTAAAGAGCGCAGGTCACTTTAAGAGTTCAGGAAATAGGTGGTGACGTTGATGTTAGACAGGATCACAAGTTTTTGTCAGAGTGTGAGAGTTGGGGAATAGAAAAGTGAAGGACAACAATAAAGTATAAACGTTCTAGTACATTACGTGTCATCTTTACGGACATATCAATTGGCGACGAGGATGGCTGAGGAATTCCCCACGCTGTCACTGACTCCCCCGAGCCCCTTTCTGCCTCATCCCGGCGAGCCTACAGTCCCATGGGAGCAGTGGAAAACATCGTTCGAAACTTACCTTTTAGCAATGGGCCTCGATGGCGTCCCGACGAAGCGGAAAATGGCCATACTCCTCCACTGCCTCGGTGCCGAAGGACAGCGTGTTTTTCGCACCCTCGGAGATGCCGACAATTACGCTGCTGCGATTACACTGTTGGATCGACATTTTGAAAGGAAACAAAGTCTTTTGCTGAAACGGCTGCAGTTCCGTCAGCGCATCCAGCGCGCAGGTGAGTCGATTGCTCAATATGTTGCAGACTTGAGGGGGCTGGCTAAACTATGTGGGTTTGGTGCTTTATCAGAGGAGATGATGCAAGATCAACTAATCGAGAAAACAAACAATACACTCGTGCGGGAGGGTTGTTGTTGGAAGATGACAATCTCACTTTAGAGAAAGCTTTAATTCTGGCCTCACAAATTGAGTCTGCTGCTCAGTGTGCTGCTAAATTAAATACTTCATGCGACAAGTATAGACAGCGGTGGATTTGTACAAGAATGCACACAAATCAACGGGGCAGAGGCAGATGTATCATCAAGTGCAGACATACAATATGCACAAACTCAATTTCAGCGTCAATGTGGAAATTGTGGTTCTAATAGACACTCATCACGGGCTCCTGTCTGCCCCGCACGGGGACAAACATGCAGACGATGTCAGAAGCTTAACCACTTTGCAAAATATTGCCGTTCTGCTCCAGTTCAGTCTTCCACACAACGAAATTCACAAGCTAATGCTGCATCCCCTGCCATTATCCACTCAATAAATACAAATTCAGCAGGTTTTTCCACCTGTGCTGTTAATATAGCTGAATCCTGTATCCCTCTGCTCCTGAACACAGGAGCCAAAGTCTCTCTACTAAATATGGCCACTTATGAAGCCACCTTCTCTTAATCTGTTTGGATATGGAAGTTCTGCAATTGACGAGGCTCACCAGCCTCTCTTGGACCACACAGTTAAACCAATCATACAGCCACTTCGCCGCATTCCACTGGCCTTGCGTGAGGAAGTGACAGCAGAACTTGTCAAACTGCAAGCAGAGGGGATCATTGAACCTGTTGATGCCTCTCCATGGGTGTCTAATTTGACGGTGGCAAAAAAAAAATCTGGCGGATTGAGGGTTTGCGTGGACTTAAGATCTGTCAACAAAGCAGTAATCCTGGATCGCTATCCTCTGCCATCAATTGAAGAGCTAACAACACATTTTCATGGCTCGACAATATTTTCCAAACTCCACCTCCGTCAAGGCTATCTTCAGGTTCCTCTTCATCCAGATAGCAGACATCTAACTGCATTCATTACACACGTTGGTGTATTTCGTAATACAAGGATGCCATTCGGACTCAGTTCGGCCCCAAGTTGCTTTCAAAAAATTATGTCCACCATACTAGCTGGTGTTCCTGTCATTGCCATCTACCTTGACGACATCATTGTCCATGCCCCGAATGCAGCGATACATGAACAGCGCTTAAAGGCTACTTTTGCTGCACTCAGTCAGCATAATTTGACACTTAACATAGAGAAGTGTTTATTTGCAGTACCAGAGGTTGACTTTGTTGGCTTTCATGTCTTAGCCAAGGGCCTCTCACCATTGCACTCCAATATCGAGGCTTATCTTCAGGTGCCAGAGCATCTGCTGCGGAAGTTGCTTCGTTTCTGGGGATGACAACATATTATATGCGTTTCTTACCTCAGTATTCAACAATCACATACCCTCTACGCCAGCTGCTAAAAAAGAATGCGTCATGGACCTGGTCTGCAGCTTGTTCTGAGGCAGTGCGCACAGTCAAGGAACTGTTGACCAGCCCCCCTGTCCTAGCACATTCAGTCTTGACTGCCCCACACTAGTCACTTGTGATGCTTTCGCTACCGCTGCCGGTGCTGTTCTTTCGCAACTCCAGAATGGCATTGAACGGCCTGTGGCTTTTGCCTCTCATGCATTCAGTAGTACTGAACAAAAGTACTCAACTGGGGAGAGGGAGGCTTTGGCTTGTGTATGGGCCTGTGAGCGCTGGCATGCCTATTTGTATGGCAGAAAATTCACCCTTCGAACCGACCACCATCCCTTAGTGCACTTATGTCTCCATCTGGGTCTGGTCACAAACCACTGCGTATGTACCGCTGGACAGACTGCCTCCAGCAGTATGACTTTACAGTACAATACACCTCAGGCAGAGATGATGTGGTGGCGGATTTGCTGTCTCGTTCTGTGTCAAAACCCATTTTCCCCTGTCAGGTGGCAGAAGACAATGACCTCATTCAACTTGTGCATGCTCCCCTGACAACTTTTGTGTCCTTGGAGGAACTCACAGAGGAATCTGCTGCCGATTCCACATTACCTGCTGTCTGTGCGTATGTCTTGAATGGTTGGCCAGCTCAAGTTTTGACAGATATACAGCCGTATGCCAGAGTTCAACATGAACTGTCATGCTGGAACGACACATGCTTAGCTCGTGAAGACTGTGCCATTATCCCCGTCAAACTAAGAGGACGTGTGCTGGCCATGGCGCATGAGGGCCACCTTGGCATTGTTAAACTAAAGCAGCGCTGTAGGGATCTTGTATGGTGGCCAGGACTGGATAAGGGCATTGAACAGCTCGTTCAGGACTGTGTCCCATGTCTTGTAAGTGGGAAAACAGGCCCACCAATTCCACCGCCGCTACGGTCTTTGGTTTGGCCAACTCGACCATGGGACCACATTCAACTGGATATCTGTGGAGAACTGCATGATGTGCCTCATCATTCACGTTTCCTTGTGGTAGTTTATGATCTACACTCGAAGTGGCCTGAGGTTACGTCTATGGGCTCTGTTACATCCAGTTCTATTATTGACTTTCTGGAGTTGGTTTTCGCCTGCTGGGGTCTGCCAAGAACCTTGACGACAGACAATGGCCCTCAACTAGCGTCTGCTGAGTTCCCCAGCGGGAGGGGAACTACAATGCTATGTGGAAACTTCCACTATGGGGATTTCGTCAGAAAGCCAATCATTCTGAAGAGTAATTAAACGGGCCAATGAATTGCCAATGAGTTGGCGGTGTCAGCGTGCGCAGCTGGCAGCAATCACAATCAGCTTGTGAATAAGAATGCCGGCTGTGCCACACAACAACACCTTTTCGCTTTCAGAAGCCTCATGTGCAGTCTGAAAGAGACGTTTTGCTGTCATCCTCCGACTTTGTTGGAGAGAGAGTGAGAGAAAGCTGCCGTCTTCTGAGAGGCTGATTTCTCCCGGTTCCAGCGCAAGCAACAACGCGAGCAGCGGTGGTCGAGCTGGGTTTCTCCTGTCCCTGGGCGTTTCGCTGGACCGGTACTTCAAGAGCGGTGCGTATAAATTTAAGCAAATTTCCTAAAAGAGCAACACGGTCGTGCAGCGCGTCTTTTTAAAGACGTCGCTCCGACCGTGCGTTTCTGGATGCGGTGGTTTCCTGTCCACGGATGATGGGCACGAGCACTGTATTGCATGTTTGGGGGACCAGCATGTTAATGCGGTGCTCGCGGGCAGCGCATGCCATCACTGCGATGGCATGTCTGTTGCGCAGCTAAGATCGCGGCTCGCTCTTGCAAAAGGGCGAACCACCCCTGTTGTCCCCCGCAAGTAGCGGTTGGCACTCGGGCAGATCTGAGGGTCACAGTGGGGGTCAATCCGCCGCCCTCGGGCTTGCGGACCTCCCATTCCTCAGCGCGCTCCATCCAAGCTTCGAGTGAGAGAAGCGCACCATCCTTCGGGAGGGTCGCCCTCTCACTCGATGACACCGAGGACCAGATGTCCATCGCTGCATCGGAGGGTGGGCTGTCATTTTCCGATGACAATTCAGACCCGCTTCCTCCCTCAAGGGTGGTAAGCGAGGCTCCGGATATGGCATCTGATATGATGGCCGTGCTAACCCGGGCTGCTTCGGCGACGAGGCTGGAGATGGCTTGTCCCCCAGCTTCGTCGCCGGACCGATTAGACGGGTGTTACGTGGAGGATAAGAAGGGGAAACCCTCTAAGCCTCCTGTCCCCTTCTTCCCGGAGGTGCACAGTAAGTTCACGCAGCGCTGAGGGCACCTTTTTCTGCCCGGTCTGCGTGCGCTCCGCCCTCACCTTCCTCGATGACGGAGCAGCCAGGGGGTACGAGGCAAAACCCCAGGTCGAGTGTGCTAGCGCGGTCAATCTTGCCCGCGTGGTGCCCCTTCCTGGCGTGGTTAGCCTCGGCTCCCGTCCAAAGCGTGTAGGTTGTCTGCGTCCCTCAGGGCCAGAGCCTACACTGCTGCGGGCCAGGCTGCTTCCGTTTTGCTTGCTATGGCTAGTCCAAGCGCTGCCCCAGCGGCACGAGGAAGGTTCCGACCCAGGCTTAATGCACTACGCACTGCAACCGACTTTGCTCTAAAAACACCAGGTCGGCTGCGAGTGCCCTGGGAAGGACGATGACCACACTAGTGGTCCAGGAACGCCACCTCTGGCTAAACCTGGCAGATATGCGTGTCGTTGACAAAGTTCGCTTTCTTAACACACCCATATCCCAGGCTGGCCTGTTCGGCGACACCGGGGTGAGTTCACCCAGGAATTCACTTCGGTGAAAGAGTAGTCAAGTGCGATCGGCGGGCTCAAAAACCGCTCTCCCCGTCGATTCGTCCACTTTGGCTGCTTCTCGCCGAGGGCGCTCGTCTGTGGCTCCAAAATCTGCTCCGCCGCCCTGTCCGTTCAACTGGTTAAGCGGCAGCGTTGAGCACCTCACAGACGATCACCGCCCCCCGCCTCAGGGCGCCGCTAAGTCCAGTACGGACCGCGAAGCGTCCCTGAGACGGGCCACTCGGAGAAAAGGATGTTTGCTCTTTCCCTGGCGGAGGGCCAGGGACACCCATATCATTAACAAAAAGGCCGTATGGCTACTAAATTTTTTAAGAGCAATTTTTTCCTCTCTCCGGGTGTGATAGCCCGAACACTGCCAGTATGGGACGCTATGCCTTCCAGCTCGCAGGATCGGTGCTCTTCGCCACAGGCTCTGTGAGTGCCAGAGGACGGGCTCCTTTCTCTCGCACTCCTAGCCGCCCTGCGGGCTCTTGGGACGAAGTTGAGATTAAACCTCTTAACTTCTGCTCTTCCTTGGGACGCATGCCTCCTGGGGTGAGCTCTCCCATCCCGTGCTGCCCCACCGTTGGTGCGTCAGTGATTGCACTGATGATGTCACTCGCGTGGGCTCTGCCAGCCTGGTTAGCGCTGACCAGCCCGTCGCGATGGCTCATTCGGACAATCAGACTCGGCTATGCGATTCAGTTCGCTAAACGGTCCCCCAAGTTCACGGGCGAGTATTACACCAGGTGTCAGCCCTGTGTCCGCCCCTCTCTTGTGCGAGGAGATTGCTGTCTTCCTGGCGAAGGATGCAATCAAGCCGGTCCCTCCAGCCGAGATGAGGTATGGGCTTTTTAGTCTGTACTTCATCGTACCCTAAAAGAGCAGTGGGTTATGACCAATCCTAGTTCTGCGCATTTTGACCCGCTGCCTTACAAGCAGCCGCTCAGAATGCTCATGCAGAAGCACATCCCCCGGTGCGTCCGTCCTCAGGATTGGTCTGCAGCGATAGACCTGAAGGACACGTACATTCATTTCTCCATTTTCCCACGCCATCGGCTGCGGTTTGCGTGCGAGGGTCGAGCATGATAGTACAAAGTCCTCCCTTTCTGGCTCTCCCTGTCTCCGCGGGTTTTCACGAAGCTTGCGGAGGATGCCCTAATGCCCCTTCGGCTCGCGGGCATCTGCATACTCCATTATCTCGATGACTGACTTTTTAGCTCACTCGCGGGATCAATTGATTATGTACAGGGACTGGGTGCTCCGGCACCTCGACCCGTTGGGGTTTCGGGTCAACCGAGAAAGGAGTAGGCTCGCCCCCGTGCAGAGCATCTTTTTTCTCGGGTTGGAGCTGGACTTGATCACCATGACGGCGCGCCTCCCTCGAGAGCGTGCTGGGCTGATGCTGACCTGTCTGAGAGAGTTCGACAGGAAAACTGTGGTCCCACTGATATCATTTCAGAGGCTCCTGGGGCATATGGCATCCGTGGCCGCTTCACGCCGCTCGGGCTGTTCCATATGAGACCGCTTCAGCATTGGCTTCCCGATCAGGTCCCTAGACGCGCATGGCACGCGGGCACGCACCGGGTGACTGTCACTCCGCTGTGTCGCCGTGCCCTCAGCCTCTGGACGGACCCTGCGTTTCTACAGGCCTGTGTGCCTCTAGAACAAGTGTCCAGGCATGTCATCGTTTTGACGGATGCTTCCAGTACGCGCTGGGGGGCAGTGTGTTGCGGGCATGCAGCTGCGGGTCCGTGGAAGAAACCCGGTTGCATTGGCATATTAATTGCCTGGAGCTGTTGGCAGTGTATCTCGCGCTGCACTGTTTTTACTGGTGCTAGAGGGGACAGCACGGCGACGATGGCGTATATCAACCGCACAGGGGGTATCCGCTCTCGCCGCATGTCTCAGCTCGCTCGCCGTCTGCTCCTCCGGAGTCATTCACGGCGGAATCGCTGCGTGCCATTTTTTTCCCCCGGCGAACTCAACCGTGCAGCCGATGCGCTCTCACGGCAGTTCACGCCCGGGAAAACTGAGACTCCACCCCCGGCTGTCCAGCTGTTATAGGTGCGCTCTGCGCGCTGGCTAACACAGCTGGCCCCTGGGCGTGCGTAAATATGCATTTCTCTCCAGTGAGCCTACTCGCAGATACTGTGTTACGTCAGGGAGGACGAGGACCAGGTCTGTTATTGCGCCTCTGGCTCAATCTGATCTGTATTTCAGCTCTCTCCTCGTGACGGCCCCTCCCTGGCATATCCCTTTGAAGAAGCTCCTTCTTCTTTGGAACAGGCACCATCTGGCACCCGCGCCCAGATCTCTGGAATCACGTGTAAAGTCCATAGATGGAGCGTGGAGGACTTAGGTGACTTACCGCTTCGGTGGTTAACACCGTCACTCAGGCTAGAGCACCCTCTACGAGGCATGCCTACGCCCTGAAGTGGAGTCTATTCGCTGTGTGGTGTACTTCTCTCCGAGAAGGACCCCGGAAATGCCAGATCAGTGTGATGCTTTCCTCCTTCAGCTGGCTGAGCTAAGGCTGTCCCCTTCGCACTGAGGGGTTGGCGTTACAATCATCCCCGCTCTGAGGACGCGGGGATGGCGGCGCGCTGGGAAAGCATCGCCTCATCATCCAGTTCGCAGAGGCGCGAGACGCTGGTTAATTAAATCAATCCTGTCCCCCTCTCATACCCACTTGGAGATCTCTCTTAGGAGAGGTCTGCTCGATCAACTCGACTCAGTATCTTTAAGTTTTCTGTCCAGGTAGACAGCTCTGCTGGTCGCGTTCGCATCGGTCAAGAGGGTCGGGTATCTAGAGGCATTTTCGGTCAGCGAAGTGTGCCAGCAATTCGGGCCGGTCCACTCTCACGTTTTCCTGAGACCCCGGCCCACCTATGTGCCCGAGGTTCCTACAGCGCTTCTTTAGACTATGTAGTGAACCTGCAAGCGCTGCCCACGGAGGAGGCAGACCCAGCCCCTTTCTTTGCTGTGTCCTGTTCGCGCTCGGCGCTTGAGACCGCATTAGAGCTTATGACTCTAAGCAGCTCCTTTTCTGTTATGATCGGCAGACGGGAAGTGCCGTATCCATTCTGAGGTTGGCCCACTGGATAGTGGATGCCATCTCCCTCGCTTTTCTATGCCAGGGTGAGCCGCGTACCCCGGGAGTGAGAGCGCACTCGACTAAGAGTATCGCCTTCTCTTGAGCGTAAGCATTCGTAAAGATTCTATAATCTTTGAGTGGGCTGATTTTCCTCACGTGTGCTGGATACGCCAGTGAATGAGGAAATTCAGTACGGTGTTGAAACACGCTTGCTGCGCCTTTCTCTCTAAACACAGAGATTCGTGCGCTTATTCACTCTGTTCAGTTGAGTTCCCCATTTGGCGAACCCTACAGAGTTCCTCCGAGGCCCCCAGCATCTGACTCAGCGGAGGAGTCAGGTGCCTGGCCCATTACGTAGTTGGCATGCCCACTTGGTCAGCCCGCGTTCTGGGTATAGGTGCCTGCTATGCACGATCCCATATGCTTCATTCAGCCACGGTGTAGTTCCTCCTCTTAGGCGGGCCCGTGTCTTCCCTCCCCGCTAACCATCCTTCATATGTGTTCTCCCCCTTTTCAGGGTTAGTCCATATGTCTTCCTGCCACCAGGTCTCCCCATTGGGCAGCAGGTGGCCTCCGCAGCGTCCTCCCTATCGGGACTGCACGCTTCCCAACGTACTGTCGTAATTTAAAATTCCTAGTATCTTAACTAGGTGTATTTTTTACGACTCCCCCAAAAATATAAATAAGCCTTTAAGTGCTTCACAGGTAAGTAAGGTAAGTAAGGGCCAGGGGACACGTTGGTGGGCTGCGTCTCTGGTGATGATGGTGCGCTCACGCCGGAGCCTGGCAAACCTCTCACCAGCGACGTGGTAAGGTTCAATCACTGTGGCGTTTTCCATAGATTTCCCCATAGTGGAAGTTTCCACATAGCATTGTAGTTCCCCTCCCGCTGGGGAACGTAACGGTTACTAAAGTAACCCTCGTTCCCCGAGGGGGGGAACGGAAATGCTATGTTCCTTCGCCACAGGGATTGCGCCTTAGCTGACAGCTGTGGTTTGGCTTCTTCAGCTAGAAAAGGTGTTGTTGTGTGGCACAGCCGGCATTCTTATTCACAAGCTGATTGTGATTGCTGCCAGCTGCGCACGCTGACACCGCCAACTCATTGGCATTTCATTGGCCCGTTTAATTACTCTTCAGAATGATTGGCTTTCTGACGAAATCCCCATAGTGGAAGTTTCCACATAGCATTTCCGTTCCCCCCCTCGGGGAACGAGGGTTACTTTAGTAACCGTTACGTTTGACAGCTATATTCAATGCAAAGGTATCAGACACATCCGAACATCTTCCATCCACTACCATCCACAGTCAAATAGGGGCGTAGTGAGATTTAATCAGTCTCTAAAAATGGTCTGAGAGCCCACTTGGCACAAGGATGCTCTTTCAATGAAGCCTTGTCTCAGACTCTGTTACACTACAGAGCAGCTCAGCATGCCAGTACTGGGGTGTCACCAGCAAAACTGATGCTGGGGCGAGAACTAGAGTTACCCTTGCATAGGCTTCGCCCTCCCACTTCTCACAGTGGAAACCCCGTGGTAAAAGCCAGAGTACGCAAACAACAGCTCAAAGCACAGGGCAGATTTTATGCAAGAAAAAAGGCCTGCATTCCCAGGATTTCTCCAATGGACTGGGTGCGGGTTCAACGGCCACACCGGAAAAACAAACTATGTACTTTCTGGTCACAGCCCCAGCAGGTACAAAAGCAGTTGGGTTCAGTTACATTTAAGCTAATAGATGGTCCTCGGTGGCATGCCATTAGACTTAAGAAGGTACTGTGCCCTTCCAGTGCAGTTCACACCAGGGAGCTCCCTCGCTTTCTGCTCAGTTCTTCATGTCCTCTGCCCCTGGCACAGCATGCAGTGACACCGCAAGCTACATCCCTACCACCAGCTACAACAATGCAGGACAGGCCTGTTAGATCACACATCCGGCCTGCTCGTTTCCAGGACTACGTAACATCCTTTCACACTTAGTTCACCGGGAGGAGGGGGGAAATGTTGCATATTAAGTTGATCATTATCTTGTGTTTAATGAGAGTATTGTGTTCTTTATACAAATAATAATTAAAGAGCGCAGGTCACTTTAAGAGTTCAGGAAATAGGTGATGACATTGATGTTAGACAGGATTTTTTTGTCAGAGTGTGAGAGTTGTGGAATAGAAAAGGGAAGGACAACAATAAAGTATAAACGTTAAACGTTCTAGTACATTACGTGTCATCTTTATGGACATAACACTGGCGAATCTGCGTTTGACTGTCAGGGTGGGGAAAAAAGCCTTTATTTCATGTAGCCTTGTGGACCGTGCATGTGCACAGAGTAAAGGTCTTTGCACAATGAAATCCGAAAGATTATCCAAGGAGAGAGTTCTCCTCCTTATCAAAGAAATGTGCTGGTGTATCAAAGAATTATCCCGAAATGCAAAGTTTATTTCAGGAAATCAGTGGAATTTTAATATATTGCTTGTGATACTTCACACATTCACGTAGGTAAACAAATCTTGAACAGAGACTGCCAGTACCTACCCAGCAAACAATGAGTTGGCGGACCGCCGGCGTTTTTTGGGCGGCACAAATTGTAAAAATTCTGTCAGTCCACCGGGGATTTTTGGGTGGCACGCCGCCAGAGGGTTGCCGTGGGTGGTCTGGCGTCAGGACACCATGGCAAACCGATGGACTACCCGGTGGTGTTTTTAATGTTGTTGGCTACTGTTCTGTACCTGGTATAAATACTTTTGTTTTACATTTTTTACATTTAATGAATGAGGCACTGAATAAAAATGTAATTATTAACAAAAGCAAAGTTTAGTATAAAAATACTGCAAGACGTTTTAATATAAATATAAAGTAAATATAACAGGTTATTATTAAAACTAAAAAATACGTTTAAAAATCAAGATTTAATATTAAATGTCATTATTTAAATTGTTTATGAATTGTTTAAATGTTTATGTAAATGCGGCGTGACTTTAAAGTGTCCGTTACTGAGCCTCATTCAAGCACTGCAGCAGAGAGAGTTGCCATGGAAATGGAGCAACGACACTCCACCTGACAGTCAACAAAACGTCTCTCATGCGGCTGTTTTGACTAATTTCAAGTAAGTTTAGTCGCTAAAATCACGCAAATATTACTGTTTCTGGCATTTTTCTTACTGGTTATTGACATATTTCTGTTAAATATATTGTAATAATTGCTGTACATGGGCAACTAGAGCTAATATAACCTAGCTAAACTGTTTAATTATTCTAAAACAGCTAGCAGGATGCTAGCATCTATGGCGAATAACTTTGTTCTTAACGTGTTAGTGAGAAAAACACTCATGTCCCATACACCACACGACCCTGAGTGTCTCTGTTAGCAGCAATCTGGCAGAATAAACAGGTAAGAGGCAGCACTGTCAGTTCACCTTTTTATTCTGAGCTCCAAACATGAACAGCCCTTAACAGGACCAAACCACTGGGGTGCTTCCTTTACACCCCAGTATTCTGTATTATCTCTAGGCTCAAAGGCAGGCCCATGAGCCTGGACGTCATACGCCCGCTTCTGACGAGCTCCAGCATTCTCCAGAGCCTCTCTGGCCAACTGATGGACTGTGTCCAAACGTTCCTTTAGCCACCTGTAGTAATCCAGTTCTAAACCACCAGCTATTTCTGGCTCAGGAGGCGCCCCAAACACCCAGTCCACTGGTGTACGGAGCTCCCTCCCGAACATGAGTGCTGCCAGAGTGTACTGACTTGACTCCTGCACTGCTGTCCTGTATGCCCACAAGACCAGGGGCAGATGCTGATCCTAGTCCCTCTGATGTTGGCTGGTCAAAATGGCAAGTTGAGTGGCCAAAGTGCAGTTAAACTGCTCTACCAGTCCATCACTTTGCGGGTGCAGGGGTGTGGTTCTGGTCTTCTTTACCCCCAATCTCTGACACACCTCACTAAACAATCGGCTCTCAAAGTTCCGTCCCTGGTCACTGTGCAGTTCATTTGGCACCCCAAATCGGGCAAACATCTCGTCCACCAGTCGCTGCACAGACGTGGAAGTGGTTTGGTCCGGCACTGCATATGCCTCTGGCCACTTTGTAAAATAATCCATGGCCACCAGAACAAAACGATTTCCGGCCTCTGTGATCGGGAAAAGGCCCAAGATGTCCACCCCAATCCTTTCCATGAGTGCCCCAACCAAGTACTGCTGCAACGGTGCTTGAGAGTGTTGGCTTGGTCCCTTCTGAGCTGTGCAGACATCACAGCAGTGTTCATGTAGTTCTTCTTGGAGTTCCCAAAGTGGCCAGAACCCACTGCCCCATGCACCCATCGGAGAACCTGCGATCGAAGAGCGTGAGGAACAAGGAGTTGCAGTTGGTCGATTTCCCCCTCCTGGCGCCTGCCACCACCTGTAGACCATGCCATCATGGAGTTCCAGGCTGCCCCACTGAGAGTGTAAAGTCTTGATTTCAGGCCCCTTTGATGACATAGCTGGCTAGTCTGGACGTACTTGAATCTCCAACCAACCCTTCACCTCTACCAGCACTCGATCAGTGGCCTGCTGCTGCCGCAGCTGCGCAACTGTAAACAGCTCTTTGTCTTTGCCACTGTCACCCAGCCCTACTGCTGCTGATGATGGTCCCTGTTCTCTTTCTTCCTGCCGTCCACAGTGTCTGCACTCACCAGCGAGGCATGGACGTCTGGAGAGAGCGTCAGCATTAATATGCTGCCTTCCTGGTCTGTGCTGAATTTCAAAGTCGTACTCCTGCAGTATTTCCAACCACCTTGTCACCTGGCCTTCGGGCTGGCGGAAGTTTAGCATCCAGGTGGGGCTAGCATGGTCAGTTCTCAGTGTGAACTTGGTGCCCAGTAAATAGGGCCTGAAATGACGGACAGCCAGGACCACCGCTAGCAACTCTTTTCGAGTGACACAGTAGTTCCTCTCTGGACGGCTGAGGCTGCAACTGTAATGGGCTACCACTTGCTCTCCTGTCTCTCCTTGTTGGGAAAGTATAGCTCCAACCCCCACATTACTGGCATCGGTGTCCACCAGGAAGGGCTGGCTGGGGTCAGGGAATGCTAGGACCAGAGCATCAGTAAGGGCATCTTTTAGCTGTCTGAAAGCCACCGCAGACCAACTCCAAAATCAGACCAACTGAAATGTCTTCCCTTATCTGTCAGCAGATGCTGGTAAACTTCATTGAGGCGTGCCCGGGACCGGGGTGAAACAATGAGGGGATCCTCACCCCGGTCCCGGGTACCGTGTCCCTGAGGCAATCTCGCCCATGGTCGGGGACTTGGGGTTGGACAGTCTCTGGCAAAATGCCCTGGCTTCCCACAGCGGAAACAGAGATCGAGTCTTGGTCTCCGCCGTGGGGTCACTGCAGGCTCGGCCTGGCTAACCTCCTCCTCTCCAGACAGATCTCTCTTTCCCCCACATTCAACTGCTCTGCTTAGCTGGCTCTGGAGTGGGGAACGACCAGTCACTGGCCCCATCTGAAACACCTCCTCCGCTCGCTCAGACTCTCTCAGCGCCTCGCCCAGATCGTGTGGTGACAACAAGCGGACATGTTGGCGGAGCCGTTCAGGTTTCAGACCCCGCAAGAAAGCATGAAGGCTCAGCTCCTCCCTCACTGTAGCTGGAAAAGTAGGGAAGCCACGGTGGGTGTAGACCTGAATGTCAGGAGCGAATGCGCCTAAGCTCTCTCCCTCACGTTGATGATATTACCACTGTAATAATTGCTGTACATGGCCAACTAGAGCTAATATAACCTAGCTAAACTGTTTAATTATTCTAAAACAGCTAGCAGGACGCTAGCATCGATAGCGAATAACTTTGTTCCTAACGTGTTAGTGAGAAAAACGCTCATGTCCTGGCTATAGTGCTGTGGGCCAGGTCATTACAATATATTTTATAGAGACGGTTGTGTGTTTGGAAGAAGTTTGTTAGCGTCTTAGCAGAGGTAACGTTAGCATTAGGCTACTAAGCTCTTGTTTATAAAAGTTTTGGCTTTTAATTACATATTTATGTGTAGATAAGAGGTTTGTCAATATTTTATTGGAGGTAGTCTACTTTATTTAGTCTAATAAAGACTTAGTGCACTGTACTGTCAAGGAGAGCGAATTAAAAAGTTATTATATTTCATGGTAATGTAAATCAATATTGATTTAAAAGTGCTTTGTGGTTTCAGGAGTGACAAAATTACCCCCCAACAGAATAGAAGAGCCAAGATTTCTAAATATCTGAAGGGAGCTGATCACAGAGATGGAAGAAACACCGGTAAGACTGTAATTAATTGTTAAATAGATTAATGTGCATTTTTCATAAGAAATCCCTATATTATCATGCATCTGTTACATGTCTTTATTGCAGTTATTTTAAGGTTTTGACATCCAGCATAAGTGAGTGGTTTTAAACAAATTTTTACATTGCTGTTATCAAAGCTGAATTTACCGCACCAGTACTCCAGTCTTCAGCATGATTGTTTAGAAATGTAATATTGTATTCATAATTAGCTGCTGATCAAGTAATATTTCTTATTTTTATAATGTTTTGTTAATTCAGGATTCATTGATGAATAGAAAGTTTAAATTGAATAGAAATCAGAAATCTTAACCCTCTCTTCTGATCAGTTTAATGCATCCTTGCTTAATATAAATATGCATTTCTTAAAATATCTCACTGACTGCAATAGTGTACATGACCATTTAAGGTCTGGGGTCTATCTAACAATAAATCCTGAAAAATCCTGTTTTTAACATTCATAATAATCAGAAATGTTTCTTGAGCAGCAAATCAGCATCATTTGATAATCAACATATATTAGTTCAGGATCAAGAGCTAAATCAACATCTTAGAATGATTTCTGAAGGATCAAGAGACACAGGATTTGAGTAATTATTCTGAAAATTCAGCTTTACATTACAGCCATGAATTACATTTTAAGATTCACATTCAAAAAAATACATATATTTAGACTGTTGACTCATCCCTTACACCTTAACCCATTCTTAAGCCCTAAAATTTATATATTTTATTTGGTACAGGCATGATACACAACTCATTCAGTCATGTCTTTTTCTCTTTTTTTCCTTTGTTTTCAGCAGCATCTTTAAAGGAGCCCAACGGTTCTAGAGTCAATCAGCTGCTGAACATCTCTATATGTAAGTAAAGTTTTGACTGACTGGCAGACAGTGATGAGCAAAAGATATTTGAGTGGCAGTTCTTTAAAAAAAGATACTTGGGATGTATATCTGGAGATTGATATAGATTTCAATTTCAAAATGTGTTCATTTAGAAATATTTCATAACACTTTGAGATAAGATCCCTTTATGCACTAGGTGTCCATGTTAAGAATTCCATGCATTAACTTGCCTCAACCAGCTCACTTCTAAATTTAACTGTGGTTAAATTGCACTGCAAGTTATAAAAACGCATGCAAACACAAAAGCTCTAAAATACAAATACAAATAGTGCAGAGCACAACAGAATAAATGAACAAAGTGACGAACCTGGCTGTGATCCTGTGCCACTGTTTCAAATTTGACACGTTGATTTGGGAATATTTTTTGCTGACTCTTTAAAGTTCTGCAAATATCCATCAATAAGTGTATTGTTTGCCTGGGTGTTTAGATCGGCTTATAATATTCCCAAATCAACGTGTCAAATTTTAAACAGTGGCACAGGAT
>CAIGQV010019186.1:21834612-21845357 GCA_903798115.1 Danio jaintianensis
ATAGATAGATAGATAGATAGATAGATAGATAGATAGATAGATAGATAATGATGAAAAGTCTTTCAATAAGATAAAGGCAACCATTTTTTAAGTGAGGAAATGTTGATGGGGGTCATATATACCCCAAGTTCAAATTAAGGGTTCATTTGTAACCGTATGTTTTGACTGTTAGGTTGACAACTAGCAATATGGACATATGGACTAAAACAGGGATGGGCAAAAATACATTAAAATGCATTTTAAAATAAAATACCAAATACCTCAATTTTACATGTATCAAAATAAACGACAAAATACAGCAGCCACAACAAGTATCAAAATAAAATACTGTATTTTGTATTTTGAAAATACTACAAAATGCTTTTACAAGGAAGCATGAAATGTATTTGCAAACCTTCCATCAATAGGCCATTGGATCAATCCCTTCACCGTTAAACTGACTTAGTAAAGTTAAACAATGTTTGACAGCAACAGCGTTTCTCTGAGCAAGTTTAAGTCAGCTATTCTGCCAACTCATTCCCCTCTACATGAATAGGTATTCATAAACCTTTGTTTCTCTTTCATTTTAGTATAAATTTTGTACAAATTTCATACAGAAAGTCCTGTCTTGAAGATTCTCTTTAATCACTGTAAAAACCATGTAATGCAGATAATGTGTTGGAACATAGTACTATATCTCTTTATTGTGTTTCCATCCATTGGGTGGCCAGTAAAATTGACACCATCTCTTAACTGTCTTATATTTTAACAGGGTGATATATTCATTCATTCATTCATTCATTTTACCAGCCGCAACCCAGCACTGGGAAACACCCATACACTCTCGCATTCACTAAATATATATTTTTTTATTGTATATGTAAATGACTCTTGTGTGAAAAAGGAACAATATAGAGCAACACAAAGAAAGAAAGAAAGAAAGAAAGAAAGAAAGCCCGCTCGAGGCAGAGGAAGACGAGTACTAGTAGGATATTGCTTCTCCTACAGCAAAGCGTAAATAATTTTACCATTTGCTGTATTAGAGTGACTGTATGCCTCCGGTCTCTAATATGTAACTGTATTTTGTCCCTCTAAGGATTCAACGTCTACCTCCCTCAGGGGACAGAGGAAAGCTCTTGAATGAAGAACAGGAACTTGCTATTGTCAACATGGTGATTGCTGACAATGCAATAAAAGTGAAGGACATTCAGTCCTGAGTTGTAGAGGACAACCTTGTCTTTGGGAACATTGCAACAATCAGCATAGCATCCATTTCTAGTACTCTAGCCAAGTCCGAATGAAACAACTATACAAAGTTCCTTTTGAAAGGAACCGTGAGCGAATCAAAGAACTCCGTCCAATACGTCCAGGTAAGGTTATGCAATACAGTCATTACTGTACTATACACAGTGTGTTTTGCAGTAAACTACTCCATAAACCTGGAGTTCATTAGTACATACAGTAGATATACCTATTCTGTGTCTGTAATTTTTTACATAAACTGTACATTTTATAAAGCTACTCTGAGATGGTCATTAATTTGTTTGTATTGAATTTCTGCAGCAAAAGAAACTAAATTCATGCCTTTACTAAATCCACCAAAACAAAAATGTAGAGAGGCTTTAAATATAAGGGCAGACCTGACACATAAATGTGTCTGTAGTTTATGCAGTTTCTGTAATTTCAGCTAATGATAGTGTTTTTTTGTCAATGTGTTATGATTGACTAAATGTTCCTATTGGAAGAGAACATGTGTTAGTGTTTTGAATAATAATTTGATTTTAAAACATGTTTGCAGTGTTTGTTAGACATAGTGTATTGTGTTAGTTTATTATTGTATTTTGAAAATTAGTTTTGGGGTTTAGTTTACAATGTGTGATTTTGAGCATGAAATTTAACCGTTTTGCCAATTGTGTGTTTTAGGTGTGTTGGTGCGTTAAGAGTTTAGGAAACTTGTTAAATGTATTGAAAAAAAACTGTCATAGCGATTGTAAAAAAAAAAAAAAAGTTATCAATTTTCTGGTCTGATCTCAAGCCTAGGCAAATAACTGAGAAAGCACCAATCAGAGGCCGCATTTTTATGATGTCATTATGTAGACTTCTTACAAAGTATTTTAAAAATAAAAGACACTAAAGTATTTTGATACAAAATATTAACCCATTTTCATAAACCCTATCAAATACAAATGACAAAATACTATTTTGTATTTGAAATACTTAAATACTTAAATACTGCCCCTCCCTGGACTAAAAGACAGCTAGCCCTGTGGGACCTAGTTAGTCAATGACCTCTCATTGTCTCAAAGTGACACCTGTTTACAAACAGACTGCTGAAGCTTCTTTGCTCTGAGGATTTGATGACCTATCCTCTTTAAGTTGCCCTTTGCATGAAGCTCACCAGTGCTCTTGTCACGTCTGTCAGCACTCCTTTAAGCTTCTGTAAAACGAGATTTAAAGAAGAAACTAAAACCTCATTTATCTTTTCTTTTTATTTTATTCTCTGATTGAAGATACAGTTTTTCTTCATGTTATGTAAAAACATTATCCATTCACTGCATCCACTATATTAATTTGGTGTAATAATGCAGTGTGTCTCTCACTGCATTAAGAAGCGGCAGATTTGACAGAACAGGTGCAATTTCAGACCGATATTTTGTTTTTCTTACAAGCTCAGTGTACATAATCAAAGAAAACAAATCATTAGTGAACAGAAGATTTATACTTTCAGTCTTTTAACAAAAATGTAAATTAAAATAAAGTATATATTATATATACAACACAAAAGTGCAAACACATTCACACATTTCAGCCAATCAAATAGACCAAGGTATGAAATCTTCTTTGCATGTGTCAAGTTAAACATTTCCATCATTCTCACTCACTATCCTTCAACTTGTCGTGCCTGATTTGTCAGGGGTCGCCACAGCGGAATGAACCACTAATTACTCTGGCATATGTTTTATGTGGCGGATGCCCTTCCAGCAGCAACCCAGGACTGAGAGTATACACTAAATGGCTCATCATTCTGTCAATGTGATGTTTTTGCTGACATAATGAATTCAATTCAAGTGTCAAGGATGAATTCTCCCTTTAATGGCTCCCTAAATATTTATTCTATCTTTTCCTGTATTCAAGCACTCTGTAACTCTAACATGTCATCCTTAATAGTATTACAGACAGACAGACACGCACGCACGCACACACGCACACACAGTTTGGTAGGTTACTTTTAAAATACATTATTTCAAAAGTCATTTGCAACATATGTTGTTACTTTGGGAAACTAATAAAAGCAGGGTTTCCTAAATAAAAATTACAAAAATAATATGCAGGAGAAAAATATATTTAATGAAAAGTTATATACATATTTTCCCTGCACATTTTTTTGACATCCGTTTTCCATTCTGTTTCTAGAATGAAAAAAAAAAAGCTGACAATCGCTGGCAACACACTTTTTAGAGATGGGGTATGTTGAACTTATTTTGTCTTTTGGGAAATGTGCAAGTATTAACTGCTGAATAACAGTAGCAAATAGAAAAAAAAAAAAGATCTTTATACAAAATAAGAGAAATGTATATATCATCCTGTTCAAATGTTTACCCAAAGGTGGAATCTTTCCACTTTTAGTATGGTTGTGTGAGTCCCTCAATTGTGTGAAAAGATGGATGCCAAAGAAGTCAGACTGTTGGAACGTGGTAAAAAACTAAAACTTTAGAATTTACAGAGGCTGGAGTCTTTTTCTGAAGAACGGCAGGCAGTATAACTGATCAGGATTAACAATGATGACAAAACAACTGAATCATCTAGGGTATGTATTTTGTTGAAATGATTACAATTTGATGTATTTTGCATGGGTGTGTAAACTTACGAGCAGAACTGCTATTTGGGATGCTTTTGCAGACTCTGTCTAAAGGATATAAATCACAATAATCACTATGGTAATCTAAAATACTTTTCAGATGTAACTGCAATTTGATTACAACCATACATTTACTCATATTTAATAATAAATAAGTTACGTATATTGAATTACTCCTCAACCCTGTAAGTAGCTATTGTCATAAAAATGTTTTAGTGTGTATATATTTTTGTATATTACATTCATTTTTCAAAAATAGAATTTAAATCTATTTTCTTACAGTTTTTTATGTTCTGAATTGCTCAACATTATATACAGCTATTACAGTCTTTTTCCAACTGCTTACACTCTTTTTCAAAACAATGTCACCTTTTTCAAAACTCTACACACAAATGCCTCACAGCTTCTTCAAAATGTAACACTGCATTCAAAATGCCATAAACACATGACAGAATGAAGCATTGGCAGCAAATGGCAAAAAATTATTTCATAATAGTAAATGTTTGGATATACCATATAAACACTGTTGTTCTAGAGCTCTTTGCTCTTTGATAGGCTTATATCTACAGTTCAATACAATGTTCTACAGTGAAAGTAGTCTGCTGAGAGGAGTAACAGGTACACTGTAAACACCAATGACATGAAGAAACAGAAAATATTCATTAGGTCAAACATTGCTGTTGTATACAGTAGCATACAACAAAACCATAAATCAAATGTATATTCTTTAGAATACAGTAACTGTTGTCCCATCACATTTTACCTATTTATAGGCCTATACTACAGTAAACTACGGATTGGTTAGTGATCAGTTAAGAAATTAGTGTTTGATTGAGTGAGTGAGAGGTTTTTAAAAATCGTGTGACATGAAACACATTGTGTGTGTGAGCAGTTGAAAAAATTGAAATTTAAAGGACTTTTAATTTTAATTTTTTAATTTTAATTTTTAATTTTAGATAACTTACAACACAACAATGATAGTAAGTGATGCTGACGAGATCTTATCAGTCATAATAGTCAAACATCCATGCTATAAGCAAATTAATAACATATAATGTAGGTGATGAAAGCTTACTAAAAAATCCTGATATATATATATATATAAGAAGTCAGAATTATTAGCCCTCTTAAAATATTTTTTTTTTCAACTGCTTACACACAAAATCTTTTCTTGTCACACGATTTCTGAAACCTCTCACTCAAAAAGCAAAACTACACAGAAAATCTCCAAAACCAGAAGCTATTTCTCAGCCTTGAACTCAGTTTTCAATTGCATAAAACACTTTTTTCAAAACACTACACACAATTCTCTACCTAAAACACAAAAATCTAACAGGAAGCTACTTCCTTTCCTTTTCCAAGCACAACCAATTAAAATGCTACACTTATTAACCAGGTCACTCACACACACACACACACACACACACACACTCCTCAAATGTGGAAACACTAATTTCTTAACTGATCACTAACCAATCACTGCTTTACTGTAGTCCTGGCCTATAAATAGGTCAAATGTGAGGGGACACCAGGCTGTTCTGGTCCAAAAATGGTTTGCCACCCATCCACAATTTGTAGTTTTGTACCTACCCCATAGTCACCTTTTCTAAACCCTAAATTCTAAATTCCTCTAGAAAAAAATGCGAAGTGTATGATGGCCAACCCTATCCCCGCATACTAAACATTCTTTTTTCTTTACATATGTTTTTATTTTTTTTTACATTTTTACATACAGTATGTTTATGGTTTTGTTGTATGCAATATTCACCAATAATGTTTGGCCTAATAAATATTTACTGTTTCTACATTGCATTGGCGTTTACAGTGTACCTGTTACTCCTCTTACTGTCACTGTAGAACATTGTATTGAACTGTGGATATAAGCCTATGAAAGAGCAAAGAGCTTTAGATTTAGAACAACAGTGTTTATATGGTATATCCAAGCATTTACTATTATAAAAAGAGGTGTTTGCCATTTGATTTGAAGTGCTTCATTCTGATGTGTTTGTGGAATTTTGAATGCAGTGTTACATTTTAAAGGAGATGTAAGGCATTTTGCATTTTGTGTGTGCAGTTTTGAGAATTGTGTGTAGAGTTTTGAAAAAAGGTGACACTGTTTTGAACATGTAAGCAGTTGGAAAAAACTGTATTAGCCCCCCTGTATATTTTCCCCCACTTTCTGTTTAAAGGAAAGAAGATACATTTTTTAATACATTTCTAAACATAATATTTTTAATAACTGATTTCTTTTATCTTTGTCATGATGACAGAACATAATATTTTACTACATATTTTTCAAGAAACTACACTGAAAAAATTATTCATCGGATTTACTATTTGTTTTAAGTTAAGTGGTTGCAAACAACTTATATGGGCTGAATTTAAACAAACAAATTACATTTTGTAATGTTCAACATAATTTGTTTGTTTAAATTCAGCTTATATAAATTGTCTGCAACAATTTGCAATGAACCGCTTTTTTCAGCATTCAGTTTAAAGTGCAATTTAAAGGCTTAACTATGTTAATTAGGTTAATTAGACAATTTAGGGTAATTAGGCAAGTCATTGTATAATGATGGTTTGATCTGTAGACATTAATTTTCCTTCAGCTTAGTCCCTTATTTATCAGGAGTCGCCACAGCAGAATGAACCGCCAACTATTCTGGCATATGTTTTAAGCAGCGGATGCCCTTCCAGCCACAACCCAGTACTGGAAAACACCTATACACTCTCACATTCACACATGCACTCATACACTAAGGCTAATTTTTGTTTAACCAATTCACCTATACCACATGTCTTTGGACTGTGGGGGAAACCGGAGCACCCGGAGGAAACCCACACTAACACGGGGAGAACATGCAAACTCCACACAGCCCTACTAGCCCAGCCGGGACTCGAACCAGCGACTTTCTTGCTGTAAGGCAACAGTGCTAACCACTAAGCCATTAGTCTTAATCTCTATTTCAGAGGTCGCCCCAGCGGAATGAACCGCCCTGCTTTTATTGTAACCAAAATAAACCAAATAAGACTTTCTCCTAAAGAAAAAAATATATATAGGAAATACTATGAAAAATTCCTTGCATTTGGGAAATATTTAAAAAAGAAAAATGAATTTACACAACGGTGTATAATTGTGACTTCAACTGTGTGTATATATATATATATATATATATATATAAACTATTTTTTCCTAAAGTAATTATTTGGGATTTGGGTACGTGAACAGTAAATTTAGTGTCATAATTTTATTAAAGCAATTTTCCTCTTTAATATTTATTTGTAAAACTCAGTTATTTGTAACTTTTCTGTTATTTTCTTTTTCTTGGCCCCACATTAGCTTGTGCTGTCACAAAGATGGATGTATCTTGCCTAAGTAGATTTGTTGTGGATAAGCTTTGATCAATGGGCTTTATTTACAATGCTTCATCATTGTACAAGATTAGTGTTGCTAATACTTCAACATATGCTACTGTGTGATGCAAAAAAGAGAGATCATATTAGATCACCAAACAACATCTGACACAAAATCTGAGCACACACACACACACGCACGCACGCACGCACGCACGCACGCACGCACGCACGCACGCACGCACACACACACACACACACACACACACACACACACGTGCACACATCAGCAGACTGAAGTACTGCACTGTGACTTGATTTGGGTCATAGGTGTTATGCAACAGATTCATTAAAATATCTCAAGTGTTCTCAATGGTTTAAATTTTTTTGAAAAGAATTGTATCACCTTTTCTTGAGAGCAAAATTACAGCCATACTGTTTATACATATTTTATATTTATATTTTATATTAATTTATAATATTTATGACATTACTATTTATAATTAAAATGAATCCAGTTAGATTAATGAAATGTATTTAGACCTTTAACATCTAATAAGTTAATTGTGGACACATACAAGTGTTTTCATGCATCAATTGATAATATAAAATATTAAGACCACAAAAATCTGTTTGTGGTTAATGCAAACTCCACCATTTGCTGTTTCTCTCACAGTCACAGCTTAGCCTATATTACTAAACACAAGTTAAAACTAAGTAAAAAAAAAAAAAAAAGCTAGGTAATAAACCGTGATGCAAGGATTTTACTTTTTTTTTTATGATTGCTTACGCACTAAAATTTATTTTTTACCCACAAACCTTACACTCAAGGAGCAAAACACAAGGCTAGATTTTCAGAACTGTATTGTTAGCTTCACACTTTTTGCAAAACATTACACATAGTTATTTGCAAAACACTAAACAAACTTGTTTGCATTTGACACAGTAATTTACAATTTGGAATTTCCTTGCAATTTCAAAGCAAAGGCTTTCAAATGAACACACACATAAACCAATTGGTTAAACACAGCCATCAGGTATGCACACACACTGGTTCAAAACTGTAGACACACTGTATTGTTGCATGTTTGAAACTCGTGCGATATCCTGTGACATTTACAGTAAGATGTATTTAGATTGATCTACATAGGATTGAGGGTGGAGAATGCAGATTGTTTTTGTTCTATATATATTTTACAGTTTAAAGGTCGATTGTTTCACACTGTATTTTCGCGAAGAAAATGCACAGGCTATGACACCACGGACGAGATGCATAACATTCCCTATTAACATCTACAACTAGATGGAATGTTGAAGTCCAGAAGCTTTCATCTTGATGTTACGTAGGCTACGAACAAACGCTGGTTAGCAGTGCTGTTGCTGGACAGGGACACCCAAGTGCATAACAAACATCATATGCGTTATGTAACACGCATTACGACTCCGCTCTTGTTTATAAGTTAGAATGGACTCCATGACTCCATGATCTAAGATAAATCGCAATGCGCTGGCTATATCCACAATCTAGTTTTAAATGAGCGATTCACATTTCTAAACTATTCTGAAATAGCTACGCATAGCTGCCGTTTCTGACATATTCAATATGATATTTTTGGAGTATTTACTAGGTTTAATTAGGTTGCAAATAAAACATGTCAGTGTGTGTATGTTAACATCCGAGACATTTTTACAGCAAACCAGACGCAACTGCAGCACCCAATGCTGTACAGTAGGCTAGATGTGCCATCCGCACAGCGCTGTTTGTTTTTAGGAGGAGGAAAACAGCTTGTGTTCAGGGGGATTTGCCTCATACTACGTCACGGATTTGTCAAGGTCCCGTCAATCTTTTCGCCTGGCCAATGAATCCTATGACCAACTCGTTCGTTGGCTCTTCAGGTACGCCTCTTAAAGATCGCACCGCCTTATATGACTGTTTTTTATGGAAGGCCGTTGGGGCCAAAACGTCTGCAACAAACGCGTTAACACGTTGTTACGTGTTAACACGTAATTTGCGCGTTAACACGTAAATTACGCGTTAACACGTTGGTACGCGTAAACACGCAATTTACGTGTTAACACGTTTTTTTTTAAACTAATCAAATTTTTTTGAAGCACTATCATTTAATAGTTTCTCTATCCTGCTAATTTTAAAATGTATAATGTCATTTCACTTAAATCACAATAAATGTTTTACAGTCAGTGATCTGTAGCAGATATTTTGTATTATGAAAGGCCAGACTTCTTCTGTAATGTTATGTTTTATGGCCTGGGACATTATAATGCTTGTCATCTAGCTGCTGAGATTTCTGTGATAGAAATCAGAATCAGAATGAGCTTTATTTGCCAAGTGTGTGCAAACACACAAGAATTATTTTGTGTTTTTTTCAGGAGCACAGGATACATACATACAAATCAGAACCAGACAGTAATTGAAGTTTTGTCAGATGAAGTGGCTGCAGATTCTATATTCTCATACTGTATATAACATGTCATAAATCACTAAACACATAAATGATTTAATGCAGAGTAGCCTGTCTTGGTGAGGTTTATGTCTGCAAATAATTCACATATTGTATAACTAACATTTTATAGCAATACTGTTTTTCTTTATAATTTTATGTTATACATTTATGCTTGTAGTATCTATTTATTGTTTGCAGAACTTTGCACTATGTACTTTTTGTACTCTCTGTACTGGAAGCTCCAATCACCAAGACAAAAAATTCTTGTGTGCAAACAATTGACAAAGTTTTGATAAAACTATGTAATAACTATGGAAGCCCGTTTCTGCCTGGTAAGAAAAGCCAAAATTATGATATACTAAATCAAAATTACAAGATAAAAAGTCGAAATAATGATTTAATAACTCAAAATTATGACTTAATAAATCTGTAGAAATGACATTATTACGACAATAGGTGGCGACAAACAACCATCTAAATGTGTAACTTAATTCTTTAAAAATGATTCATCTAATAAAACTTGAAGTTTTTTTAAGAGAGTTATTGAGTTATTAGCTGAAAATTGTGTACATATTTGTAATTGTAATGGTTATATATAGGCTGTTTGTAAGTGGCCATTTTTGCAATATTTAAAAATATATTTTAAATATATAAAATTCAAATACGAACTTCATATAATTTGCAGATATTTACATTTTATCACATTTTTTTATGGGAATAGCAAATCGTATTTACAGTATTTTGAAAACATCATACACAAAGTTAATATATTTCCATTATTCTGTTATTCTATGGGATATATGTGTCCTATAAGATGTGGCCATGATATGTATTTATAGAAATTGGTGTTTTTAGGCCTCTGAATACTCCTCTGAATGTATCGCCACACTTAAGTAAAAAAATCGTTTTAAATCTATACTTCACACATTTACTAGCGTTCTAGTCTATGCTGCGTGCTTTCATATAAGAACCACCTAAATGTGTCACTGCATTAATTCTTTAAATATGATTAATGAAATGATGTCTTTATAAGAGTTATCATTATCTGAAAATGATTTTATATATATATATATATATATATATATATATAT
>CAIGQV010019186.1:21865911-21877870 GCA_903798115.1 Danio jaintianensis
AGCAGGGTATTCTTCTGGGCCAGCATGCTACCCAATTAACAGCTGCCTCTCAAGAGGTTGAAATACTGAGAGCCCAAGTTATTGAACTTAATGGTGGCTGGCTGCTGGCTGGCAGGCAGCTTTTCCCCCTCACCCTGAAATAGAACCTCACGCCAACAACCCACCTCCCTATGACGGGGATCCCAGTTCTTGTCGTGCTTTTCTTTCACAATGTTCTCTTGTTTTTGCCCTCCAGCCTCGCCGCTATGTTACGGAGGAATCCAGGGTGGCGTTTGTAATCACCATCCTGAAAGGCAGGGCCCGTGACTGGGCGACAGCCGTGTGAGATGCACGTGCCCCGTTCTGTGCTACCTTCAAAAACTTCCGTGCCGAGATGACCAAGCTTTTCGATCGTTTAGCCCAAGGAGATGAAGCAGCCTCCCAACTTGCTCAGCTGAGTCAGAGGGGCCACTCCGTCACTGATTTCTCTGTTCAGTTCAGGACTCTGGCAGATGCCTGTGCCTGGAATGAGGCAGCTCTCCGTGCAAGGTTCAGGGATAGGTTAGAGGATGAAATCCAGGACGAGATCGCCACCCATGACCTTACCGGTGATTTTGATGCCTTAGTGGACCTGGCCCTCCGTGTGGAGACTCGACTACAGCGTCGACAGCACAGGCGAGTCACTGGCGCTTCCGGGATGGCTGAGCAGAGCGCTTCGAATTTCCATCGCACCCCATCACCAACCACTGCTCCGGAGCCAATGCAGTTGGGACGTCTTCGACTTACCACCGAGGAGAAGCGGTTTCGTCTGGCTCATGGTCTCTGCCTATACTGTGGAAAGCCGGGTCACCTTGCATTGCAATGTCCTTTAAAAGCTCCAGCCCATCAGTAAAACGGGGGATTCTGGTGGGCGCCATCCCTTGCTTTGATACCCCCACACATCGCACCTCACTCCCGGCCTCAGTTCAGTTCAGTGGAGTGGCTCATCCTTGCTCTGCCCTGATCAACTCGGGGTCTGAAGGAGATTTTTTTTGGACCGTACCACGGCCAGAGTCTGGGGCATCCCTGCCATCCCTCTTTCCTCTACCATCACTGTCCGCTCCCTGAATGGGTTTGCAATCACATCAATCACCCATTCTACCCCTGCTGTAAGTCTAATAGTCTCTGGAAATCACCGTGAGGTTATTACATTTTACTTATTCGACTCCCCGAGTGCTCCAGTGGTATTGGGGCACCCGTGGTTGACTAAACACAATCCTCACGTTGATTGGTCAGGGAACTCAGTTCTGTCTTGGAGTCCGTCTTGTCTTACTGTTTGTCTTGGTCCTGCCCCATGTCCTGGTTCTGTGTCTCATGTGTTACAGATGGAGAAGTTGGATCTCTCTGGAGTCCCGATGGAATACCATGATCTCCGTCGGGTTTTCAGCAAGTCCCAAGCCACCTCTCTGCCTCCGCACCGGCCATATGATTGTGCCATCGAGCTCCTCCCAGGCACTTCTCCACCAAAGGGTCGGTTGTATTCCCTTTCTGCTCCAGAGAGAGAGGCCATGGACAAGTATATTCGAGAGTCTTTAGAAGCCGATATCATCTGCCCCTCTTCCTCGCCGGCCGGGGCTGGGTTCTTCTTTGTCAAGAAGGATGGTTCTCTGCGTCCTTGTATTGATTATAGAGGCCTTAATGACATTACCGTTAAGAATAGGTATCCTCTGCCCTTAATGTCTTCTGCCTTTGAGTTATTGCAGGGAGCCAAGGTCTTTACTAAACTAGACCTCCGTAATGCCTATCATTTGGTCCGGATACGTGAGGGGTATGAGTGGAAGACTGCCTTCAACACTCCTACGGGCACTTTGAATACCGAGTTCTACCTTTCAGACTCACCAATGCCCCTGCAGTCTTCCAGGCCCTGGTGAACGATGTGCTGAGAGACGTGGTAAACAGATTTGTCTTTGTGTACCTTGATGATATTCTCATCTTCTCTCCGTCTGAACAGGTACACACTTAGCATGTCCGTCAGGTGCTACAACGGCTGCTGGAGAACCAGCTTTGTCAAAGCGGAGAAGTGTGTGTTCCACAGCAAGTCAGTTTCGTTCCTGGGGCATATAGTCTCGACGGAAGGTATCAAGGCTGATCCCGCCAAGGTAAGGGCCGTTGCCAAGTGGCCAGTCCCTGACTCCCGTAAGGCTCTGCAGCGGTTCCTGGGGTTTGCCAATTTCTATAGACGGTTCATCCGGATTCATGGCCTTCCGGTGGATTGGGTCTCTGACAGAGGACCCCAATTTGTCTCCCGGTTTTGGAAAGAATTCTGTAGACCGATCGGGGCCTCTACGAGTCTGTCCTCAGGTTTTCACCCCCAGACCAATGGGCAAACTGAACGAGCCAATCAGGATCTTGAAAGAAGTCTCCGCTGCCTGGTGTCCCAGAATCCGGGTTCCTGGAGCCAGCAGTTATCTTGGATTGAGTATGCCCACAACTCCCTGCCTGTAGCCTCTACAGGTATGTCCCCTTTCCAATGTTCTGTTGGTTACCAACCCCCTTTGTTTCCTGCTCAGGAACCCGATGCCGCAGTCCCGTCTGCCTTGGCCTTTGTCCGACGGTGTCGCCACACCTGGAGAAGGGCTAAGGAGGCCTTGGTCCAGGCTTCTAGACGGACCAAGACGGCAGCCGATCGTCACCGGACTCCTGCTCCTCCCTTCGTTTGTGGTCAAAAGGTTTGGCTGTCTACCAAAGACCTACCTCTCCGGGTGCCTTCTCGCAAGCTGGCACCTAGGTTCATTGGGCCATACCGTATCACGAAAGTCTTGAGTCCGGTGGCAGTACTGCTCAAGCTTCCTTGCACTCTTGGTCGGGTTCACCCTGTTTTTCATGTATCCAGGTAAAGCCTGTGTTCCGATCCCCACTTAACCCTGTTGTCTCTTCCCCGGCCCCCCCTCCCCCTCTCTAGTGGACGGGACTCCGGTCTATACTGTGAGAGAACTTCTCGATCGGAGATGCCGTGGCCGGGGTTTTCAGTATCTCGTGGACTGGGAGGGCTACGGTGCGGAGGAGAGATCTTGGATACCAGCACGGGACGTCCTGGACCAGTCTTTGATCGTGGACTTCCATCGGCGACGAGGTGAGCCCCTTTCGGGGGCGCCTAGAGGCGCCCCTGGGAGGGGGGGTACTGTGAGGAGTGTGTCTTAACTTACCTGTTTGTGTTGTCATTGTGTGTTGTGAAGCATGTGGGCTTGTTTTGACAGCTGGCCATGTGCTTCACTGTCCGCGTGCTCATTTTCCCCGCCTTGCTGTTCTATCTGTTTATCAATTAGCGATCATCACTTTCACATGTTGCTTCCTGATTTTCTCCCCTATTTAATTTGTCCTCGTCTCTTGTCCTTTGACAGTCCGATTTTTGTGCTCGTGAGTTCACTTGTGTTCTGATCTTGTTGAGAATAATCCTTACTTGTCGTGTCCTGTTTCCCCAGGCTCCAAGCGCCAGTTTGTTTTGGTTTAGTTTTTTTTTGCTCTCTTTTGTTTTGTTACTTTCTCCTCTGCATCAGCCAACCTGCTTGCTGTGGTCCGGTCTATCTGCCTCTGTTCATCTGTTGCGCCCTAGCTTCTCCTCTTCGGCCGCTTCAAACTCTAAGTCCAAGCGCACTGCGCCGCTCATTCTCGCCACCTAGTGGTGGCGTACGGAACTGTTCCACATTTTTGGATTGCCTGTTTTGAGCTCTCTGAACTATCATTTTTGAAGAGTTTTTTTGTTTTTGTAAAGAATAAATTTTGTGTTCATCTGCAAATTGAATCCGTGATCTTTTCCTTGACATATGTACAGGTATATTACTATATACAACGTTATATGTGCAGCTGTTATGTGCAAATTGGCATGTAAAGTATGTTGTTAAATAAATAAGTGTATAAAAGTAGTGATGTTTGTTTCACAGTTACTATTATAAAATGTTCATGAGATGGATTGCCTGAGGGAACAAACTGTTTCTGTGTCGGGCTGTTCTGGTGCACAGTGCTCTGTAGCGTCGACCAGAAGGTAAAAGTTCAGAGGCAGTGTGCTGGGTGTGAGGGGTCCAGGGTAATTTTGGCAGCCCTTCTGCTCGCTCTGGATAAGTACAGTTCTTGGAGAGTAGGGAGGGTTGTACCAGTGATTCGCTCAGCAGTCTGAACTATCTGACGTAGTCTTCGGAGGTCAGATTTGGTAGCTGAGCTAAACCAGACAGTTATTGACGTGCAGAGGACTGATTCAATGATGGAAGTGTAGAAGGCATTAATGGCACCATTATATGAAAATGGTGGATTCTTCTTTTTGATGCAATATTTCATTATAAAAGGAATTATCTCTGCACGTCATTGCTTTTTTTTTTTTTTTTTAAATCCATGTACCCTCTTAATCTTTAATCAAAATATTGCCTTACTTCTAACATGTCACTGACATGAGATCAGAGTAAGAGAGTGCTGCAGTCGTGACATCAAACACCAGAAAAGAAATTCACCTCTGGTTTCCTTGAGATTTTCCAGTAAATAGTGAGTTAAATACATTTTTTTAATAATACTGTTGTAATGATAATTACAACATGATGTAACAGTTTCTCTCTCTCACACACACACACACACACACACACACACACACACACACACACACACACACACACACAGGTTTGTTTTTGTGAATTGCGGGGACATTACATAGGTTTCCATTGTTTTTATACTATACAAACTGTATTTTGTATTGGTCTAACCCAACCCTACCCTTGAACCCAACCTTCACAGGAAACTGTGGACAGTTTTATTTTCTGAAAAAAACTCATTCTGTGTGATTTATAAGCTTTTTGAGAAATGAGGATGTCAGCAATGTCCTCATAATTCACCACCTTCTTGTAATACCTGTGTCCTACCTATGTCATTATACAGATTTGTCACAAAAACACACACACACACACATTGAATATGTAAATTTTGCAGCTACTAATTATACTTTTAATAATAATAATAATAATTTCTTACATTTATATAGTGTTTTTGTAGACACTCAAAGTGCTTTACACAATGGGGGGAATCTCCTCATCCACCACCAGTGTGCAGCATCCACCTGGATGACGCGACGGCAGCCATATTGCGCCAGACCGCACACCACACACCAGCCGATTGGTGGAGAGGAGACAGAGTGATGAAGCCAATTATGATATGGGGATGGTTAGGAGGCCATGGTGGACAAAGGCCAGTGGGCAGATTTGGCCAGGATGCCGGGGTTAAACCCCTACTCTTTTTCGAATGACATCCTGGGATTTTTAACGACCACAGAGAGTCAGAGAGTCTTTTAAAAAAACCTTTAATTAGTCTTCTGGATGTTGACATAATTCCTGCACCACTCCATATAGCAAACAACGGTCCAACTATCCGATCAATTATGACGTACAAAGTCAAGTTTCGAGAATCATTTGAGATCCTAATATTATCCATGATTTTCAGAAGTGTAAACTATTCTTGATAGGTAACTGCACATTTTAATTATTACCCAGTCAAATTGTCAGCAGGGAAGGGTTTGAGATTAAATGGTTGTCTGTGGGTGTCTGTCCACCTCTTCCAAACACAGACCCAAGGACATGGGCTTGGTAAATTGCAGTTCCGAAACAGTGTGTTCTCTACGCACTGACATTGATTATTGCATAATGCAGTGGCCTTGCCTCTTCCCTTCAGTCTCTGTGATCTAACAGAAGTCCTGCTGCCCTTGTCTTTCACTGTGTGAGTGCACAGATGCGATCATTGGTCTGTTTGATGCCCATGTGCATACATGAGTTAGCATGAATGTATTTAGTATGTGTGCATAGAGAAAGATAAATGTATTTGTGCATCTTAATATATTGCATAAAATGCAGATGTTGAAGATAGTGATTATGTTATTTCGTTGTTTTTAATCCCAATCAAAATGTTTTAAATGCAAGAGTACATTTGTTACTGCTTTGATCTGGGCAGATGTTTCTTCCACAATATAAAGATGTTTTGAAAATCTTGATTCATTAGAAAAAATGTTTATGAATTTAGTTTTCCTGTATAATAAAAAGTATCCTTCTGCATGGTGTAGTTATGTATGTCGAGCTATTATTACGAGCCAAATAACTCTCTATATACTTTTTTTTTTGCACACTAAAATAATTTGTTTGATAAAATTAAAGAATATTTAATGTTTTGATAGAATTACTCACATTCCATAGATTCCATCCATTATAACAGTAATTTGAAGCAGGAAAGGTCATTCTAATGATTTCCAGTAGACTAACAGGAGAGACAAGACATGTGGAACTGAACTGGACATTGCACTGACTGCAATATTATGATTCATTTGACATCCTGTTCTGTCAAAGAGATCCTGGTAATTATGATATGCACAGGAAAACACTTTGTCTGTAGCTCATTCAACAGGAAGTAAACTGTCAACTTGTTTATGAATGAACTGTGTGTTCCTTTCTTTACTGCCCTCAGGCTTAGGGACACAGTGTCAGTAAAGAGGCATGAATTATGACAATTACATTGCACATTTATATAATACATATGCATCATTAGATGGTCTTTCATTGTAATTATTATCATTATTTGACATTTGGTGTAGAAATGATGCAAAGAACGATCAGTAAAACCTTTATTTTCCATAAATAATATTTATTTGTATTATTGCGTCTTTCAAAACAAACAAAAGCAAAATTGATCTAGGATATTATACATGATCTCTCAACAGCAAAACAATGAACAGTTTGTGACTTGTACAATGGAAGACACAGCTTGTTTAATTAAACCTCGCAAATATTGAAAATATATTAACCCTTTGATACGTACAAACGATAGATATATTCTATTTTTTTACACTTAGACTAGGGATCTTCAAGAACACTGTTGAATATATATATATATATATATATTTCTTTAGTTGAACAAATCAATAAATTAAGCTTTGAAAGAAATATACAAACAATATAAATTTAGTATCTCTCTTTTTTAAACAAATATATTAACATAACATTTATACATTTGGTTCCACTTTGTAAACTAATTAGATTTTTAATTATTGCATATACAAAGGATGAATGGATGCCATCTAAGCAAGACCTTTCCAACAATCAAATAGAATGGGTACCATTACCTCAAGAGATCATTTCAAAAAGTGGCAATGATGTATGTCACTCTTTAAAAAAAAAAAAAAAAACCTATCAACACGTACATCAGAGCGATTTTTTTGGTTTTGTTACTAATGCAATGCGTAATATCTTGCATTCATTTTCACTAAGCAGTTTATTTGCTTTGTATTTTTATGGGACACTATTGCGTTGGATGAAGAAAACATGTTTTCACAGAGAAAACAGATCACAGCTTTGTATTTAGTTCACAACATTCAGGGAAAAGCAGACAATATCTACAAATCACTCCTGTTGTGATCCTTTTTATCTGCCACACAAATTGGTTCACCCATACTGTATAAGAGGGTTGTGTGCTCTACATTCAGAAGTATCATGTTACAATCACTACCAAAGTCAAAGTGATCTATTTAAGTCCGTCCTCAACTATTCAACTGTAATCGATGTACGGAAATTAACAGCAATTCTGAAGTAGTCTTGATAAACAAATGTGTTTATTTTATATCTGAAATATTATTATGGAAAGATACAAATAATCAAAATGAATAATATGGGATATTGTCAATTTTAAAGTGATTATTCATAATGTCATTTGTGTTGTTGTTAAAAAATATTTAAACAATTTTTTTATATATTAGAGTTATGCATGTGGCAATACAGAACAATGTAATATGTACATTTTATTTTAAAGAGACATAGGGCTAATATTTTAGAACAGGATTGTCTGTCGAAAACAGCTTTTTATAGCATTTTCTGTTGTTAAAAGCTCTGTGCATCCGTACAGTAGAGTGAATGTGTTTTTATTCTTGGTAAGTTAACTGGCAACATGCTATGGGAATGGGAAGCAGTCACTGTTACCATACATTATATTACAATTAAAATATATTCATATGAAATGAGGTAGAGGTACAACAAAGGCCAAGATTTAGGCGCAATTACTCTGTGGAAAAATAGAAGCAAAAGATGGACCATGGTCATAAATATAACATTTGTGTAAATATTAAATATCATGTGCAGTAACCACATCTACTGTAAGAAAGCGGCAAGATATTCTCCATATCAAAAAGGGGCTTTTATATAGCAACTTAAGTAATTATTTATTAAACAAAATATTTAGAAAAAATAGAATTAATTTAATAAATGTTCTCATTGTTTAGGTCAAGATAAGAAGTCATACATTTGTCAACAAAGAGAGTAAGGCATATGAGAACATTCAAATTAAAATGATTGTTTATCTCTTCTGAAATGCGTGCATCAGTACAACTCATTTCCTCAGGGAGGACTTATGGATTTCTTTTAAATCTAATCTTTTCAAATAACTAAAATAACACACATGTAGCAATTCGTAAAACCGGGCAAATGTTACCTTCCAGATGTTTAGGTCAGGTAAATAAGTTTACAGATTGCAAAATAAACCATAATGCAATACGGTTTCGGAATTAATCTAAACGTTTTCACATCAACAACAATAAAATTTCATTTCGTGACATTTTGTTACCAAAAGAGCAGCAGCTTAAAATCTGGTGCAGATTGGAAAAACAGGAGTAACACATTGGCCTTACAGGAATAATGACAACACAGCTGTCTGACGTTCAGCTTTAGGATGAGGTGCAAAGGTCACAGTTCATTTACAGCAGCATAATCCAGACCAGACCAGTTCAGTCCAGTTAATGGTTGAGCTTCCACTTTCCCTCAGCATTAGGAGTAACCTCTGCTTCTTGCTCAATCTGTAAAAAAAAAAAAAAGAAACATATTTTTTAATCTATATTTGAACTAATATATATATATATATATATATATTATAGTTATATCGTTTTGTATTCTTTTAAGTCGTTTGGGATGCAGTGGCACGCAGTCAAATATTTTGCCGAACAGATCCACCACTTTTGATGCTCATAAAATATCATAAAAGTTCTTGTGCTGCAGGTATTAGGAGGTTTGCTGAAGGTGCAGCTGTCGTGCAGCAAGGGGTTTGCGTCTTTAATAAACTATGACAGTTCACATTCATTGAAAAGTAAGAATGATTAATAAATCCATATGAAACAATCCCTTAAAAGTGACGTCGTGTCTTCAGTTTCATGCTCAGGTGTGCTTTGCACTCACACTACCAGCATACCGTGCCAAAGCCCAACCGATCCCTGCTCTGGCACACCTCTTCCAACCGGGCCAGGGCCAGCCAACTGAACCACGCCTGGGCCCGATTCGGAGCACTCACACTTGTCAAACGAACTGGGAAACGCGCTCGGGCAAAGCCCAAAGACAGCTGTTTCGGCACGTAACTCGCATTATCAAAGCAGAATAACTGACTTTAGCAATGTTTTTCAGACAAACAAGAATGTTCGCTTAGCATGTTTCTTAAATATCTGCAAACATATGATGGTATTTTTATGCTTTAGAAGAGTCAAAAACTTACATACAGCACCTTTAAAGGCCAAAAAGGATCATGCACTGAACTGAATGGTGGCTTTTTATTCAGTTGATGGGATTTAGAGTTTGTGTGATGATGATGATCATGATGATAATGATGATACCAACAGCTATGTCCACAGCCTATAATGCATTGTTTAATGCTTTAGGCAGCAGTTAGTGATGATTGGAACTGGGGAATAGACATGCAATTCTGATTTCCACATCCAACTGTAAAACAAAAGGGCATCTTAAGCTGTGGATTTAATTAGGTTTATAGAATGTTCCATGGGTTAAAATCTATATTCGTCAGAGACTCAAAAGCTAATGTGGCTCTGCAAAACAATCCCGGAAATGTTTTGATGTCTACTTGAGGACATGGGTGTTGTGAACCTGCATGAATGACTGTCTACTCCTTTCATCCTCCTCAAATCAAGCTGCTGAACAATGTCTAATCCCCCCACTCTCCCCTAAGAGTAATCTCCTCTTGCTCCTGGCTAAATGTGGGTAACATTGACAGTGTTGACATGGCTATCTCAGGCAGGAACATCCCGGCCTAGTTTAGTCAGCTCTGCAGACGTGGAGAATCTGAGCGAACTGCTTGGGTTAACAATTTTTGTTGCTTAAATCTTTGCATGATTAAAGTTTAGAGTCAGATTAGAGATGACATTAAGCCCACCCTAATAAAAACAAAGAATTGTCTTGTCAAATATGACTCAAATAACTCAACAGATTGAAAAACTCTCTGACAACATTTACAGAAAGAAAAAAAACAAATACAATAGAAGAGATTTGGCACATGTGCTTTACTAGCAAACATGTTTCATATCCTTTTTTTATTGTGCTGGTAAGGGATGTGACAATATTTACATAGATCATTTAAGCAAGCAAACATATAAAACCAACATTCACATTTAGGTTTTAGTATGTTGGTCGGCATGTGTGTGTGCATATGAATGAACAGGTGTATAGGAGGAAGCATATAAAGGAGATTATCTGATATAATTTTGATAAAGAGATTACAAGTCATAACACTGCTATTTGCAGCATTAGTGATTAGATTAAACACAAGAACAACAAAACTAACAATAAGAATAAAGGTTTCATTAAAGGGATAGTCCTTTAATGAACCTCCTAAAATTCTCACTATTTACTCACTCTAATGTGGTTTCAAACCTTTAGGAGTTTCTTTTTTCTGTTCAACACAAAATCATTTATTTGAAAAATGTTACAAACCTGCAACATTGACTTTCATAGAAGGAAAAACAAATACTATGGAAATAAATAGTTACAATGTTTTCAGCATTTCTCAAAATATCTTCTTTTGTGTTTAACAACAAAAAAAAGCTTTTGTGACAAGTGAAGGAGCAGTAAATGATGATAGAATTTTCAGTTTTGGTTGAACTTTAAATTTGGGAACAATGACATTTGTTTAGTAGACACTATTATCCCAAAGCAACTTACAAAAAAAGAATTTTTGATCTGGGTGAAGGGTTTTAGTGATTTAAACCACTTTTCTATGGCAAATGGCATTGCGTTATTAAACAATGTGTTATTAAGTCATATCTTATAAGAAATAAGTCATTACTAACCCACAATGTTTCTGTATAGCTACAGTAAAATATAAGTAACATAAAAGAGCAAGGAACATAATGTTAAAGAGAAAAAATACGTTTGAGTTAAAGAATAAATTAAAAGTGTGTGTGTGTGTGTGTGTGTGTGTGTGCGTGTGAGAGAGAGAGAGAGAGAGGGCCTTGTTTTTGATAGAGTAGTAGAATAGTAACCAAATTCTCAGAAAAAGCAAACTTGCTTTCCTTGTGCTAAAGTTACACAAAAACATGTCTACAAGGGTATGATCTGTTCTGCTAGTGATGCATATTCACAGTCAGTCAGCAACAGGAGTTGCACTTACTGATCTATATAGAATTCTCTATTATAGATCGGCAGTTGCACAATTTTACATCTTAAAATTAGTGATGCAACAACATTTCAGCAACATAAAACATTCGGTCGAAATAGTGTTGGGGCCACAATCATAGACCAATGAAGTAAAGTTTAATGCTTTTAGTGCTTTTTATGACAAAAATTGTAGAGTAGTAAAATATCTTGGTTGAAATATGGAGAGGCAACTTGTTACTGAAAAAATTCATCACAACTGGTTTATCACCAGTGAACAAGACACCATAAATAGCAAAGATTTGTATTACTTAATACATAAATAAATCTTTCTGTCAACCTGTGTCTTTATCCCTCCATTCCCCCATCCCCCGCCAAGCTCTGGCTAAAGGGACAAGCACTAGCCACTGTCCTGGGGCAGAAGCAGATGGCCTGCTGTCATTAGTGTATTGTCTGTGCTGCTGCCATGCTTGATAACAGACCTGCGGTGAGCAGAGCGGCAGGTGCGCGTGCGCGCACACACACACACACACACACACACACACACACACACACACACACAC
>CAIGQV010019186.1:21886690-21928499 GCA_903798115.1 Danio jaintianensis
CCCCCCCCCCCCGCCCCCGCCCTAGAGAGGAAGTCGGCTACAGCCATCTGTGCACCCGGCCTGTGGACCACCTTGAATTTAAAAGGCTGTAACGCCAGATACCAACGGGTGATCTGCGCATTGGTATCTTTTATGAGGTGGAGCCACTGGAGAGGAGCATGATCTGAACAGAGGACGAATTCCCTGCCCAGGAGGTAATAACGGAGAGTGAGAACGGCCCACCTTATCGCTAAGCACTCCTTTTCTATGGTGCTGTACTTAGCCTCACTCTTGCTGTGTTTGCGGCTAATGTACAGCACCGACCGTTCCACTCCTGCCACCTCCTGGGAGAGAACCGCCCCCAGACCCCGAAAATTAGGAGTGTGCAATAGCGGCCCCCCGCAAAGTATAGATTTTACCTTTGAGAAGGCCTGTTGACACTGCTCCGACCATTGGACGGTATCTGGTCACTCCTTTTTAGTGAGATCAGTCAATGAGCTGACGAGGGCCGAATAATTAGGAACAAAACGCCTATAATATCCCGCCAGTCCCAAAAACTGTCTCACCTCCTTTTTGGTCTTAGGTCTCGGACAGGTTGCAATAGCTGCAGTCTTATCAATTTGGGGCTGCACCTGCCCATGACCCAAGTGGAAGCCCAGATACCTTACCTCCACTCGCCCAATTGCGCACTTCCGTGGGTTGGCCGTGAGCCTGGCCCGCTTCAGCGCTGATAATACTGCCCTCAAATGTTGCATATGCCGCTGCCAATCATTACTGAAAATGATGATGTCATCTAAATAAGCAGCGGCATATGCTGAGTGAGGGGCGAGTATTTTGTCCATCAGACGCTGAAACGTAGCCGGTGCCCCGAACAGCCCGAACGGAAGTGTCACAAATTGGTGCAATCCAAACGGCGTTGTGAAGGCTGTTTTTTCTCGGGATATTGGAGTTAAGGGGATCTGCCAATATCCCTTTGTCAAATCCAATGTCGAGTAATACCGAGCAGCACCTAACCGGTCGAGCAACTCGTCAATACGCGGCATTGGATATGCGTCAAATTTCGACACAGCGTTGACTTTTCTATAATCCACACAGAACCGGACCGAGCAGTCAGTCTTGGGTACCAAGACGATCGGGCTGGCCCAGTCGCTGTGGGATTCTTCTACTACACCCATTTTCAGCATGTTACTCTTCTTCCTGAACCACTTTTTTCTTGTGTTCAGGCAGGCGATACGGCCGGGTCCTAACAACCACGCCCGGTTCGGTCTCAATATGGTGCTGAATTAGGTTAGTACGACCGGGCAGGGGCGAGAACACATCAGAATATTCACGTTGGAGGTGCCGGATGTCGATGAGCTGGCTCGCTGAGAGATGATCGCCCCCGGTGACCAGAGCGCCCGGCCGTTCCCGGCCGGTGCTCTCTGGCCCCAGGTCATCCTCGTTGGTAACAAGCGTAGCCAGCAACACCTCCTCCGGCTCCCTCCACTGCTTCAGCAGATTTATGTGATAAATCTGATGTGAATCGGCCCTGTCCAAACGAACCACCTCATAATCGAGATCGCTGACTCGTTGGGTGACCACAAATGGCCCTTGCCACTTGGCGAGTAATTTGGAGCTGGAAGTGGGTAGCAGTACAAGAACTTTATCTCCCTGTGAAAATTTACGTAGTTTAGTGCCCTTGTCATATCGCCGGCGTTGGTCATTCTGGGCCTTAAGCAAATGCTCCGTAGAGAGCCGCCCCAGTGTGTGGAGTTTTGCTCTACAGTCCAGAATATACTGAATTTCACTTTTACTGTTTGAAGGCTCGTCCTCCCAAGCTTCTCTAATGACATCCAGCACCCCTCGGGGCTGTCTGCCATAGAGTCGCTCGAAGGGGGAAAACCCCGTGGAGGCTTGCGGAACCTCCCGCACAGCAAACAACAAGGGCTCCAACCACTTATCCCAATTTTTCGCATCCTCGTGTACGAACTTACGGATCATGGATTTAAGAGTGCGATTAAATCGTTCCACCAGTCCGTCTGTTTGTGGGTGATGGACGCTGGTGCGAATCGATTTAATCCCCAACAATCCGTACAGTTCGCGCATGGTGCGTGACATGAACGCGGTGCCTTGGTCAGTGAGAATCTCCCTGGGGATTCCCACTCGGGAGATTATACGAAACAGCGCTTCCGCAACACTCTTTGCTGAGATGTTGCGGAGAGCTACTGCTTCCGGGTACCGGGTTGCATAATCCACTAGGACTAATGCAAAGCGGTGCCCGCGTGCGGATTGCTCTAATGGCCCGATGAGATCTTCATACCAAGTCTCTCGAAGGGGATCTCCATAACTGGTAGAGGGCGCAATGGCGCTTTTGGGGTGGCCGGTGGGTTTACCAGCTGACATTCACGGCATGCAGCGCACCATCTGCTGACATCCCCGTGAATGCCCGGCCAAAAGAATCGGGCCATGAGGCGATTTAATGTGGCCGCTTGACCTAAATGTCCGGCCATAGGATTAGAATGAGCCGCCTGGAAAAGCATTTCCCGACGGCTCTTTGGTACTAATAATTGGGTTGTATCTTCTTTTGTCTGAGCGTCTTGGGTCACTCGATACACCCTGTCATTAATAATCGCAAAATATGGATAAAAGAGGGGTCTATCAGGCTGGAGGTTTTGCCCATCTATGACCTGCACTCTTTCGAGTGCATGTCTCAGCGTGTCGTCACGTGACTGCTCCAGGGGAAAGTCTTTGCACCGGGAAATTCTCTGCCCTCCCCCTGAGTCAGCGCGTGACGGCATCGCTTGGGATTCCCCCAGCTGAGTGACCTGCCCTCTTTTTCCAAGAAACACCCGCACATAAGACCCCTAATAATCTATTAAATCCAGGCCAATTGGTTCCCAGAATTAGCGGGTGCTTGAGGTGCGGGTTAACCGCTACCTCGACGCTATGCTTTTTACCCCTGAATTGGATATCTATAGCGGTTAGCGGGTAGTAAATTACATCACTGTGCACACACCTTACCCTTACCGTGCGGCTCGTTTCCAATGCCGGGTCTTGAAGCAGGCTTTGGTGGATGGAGGTCTGGTTACACCCCGAATCCACCAAAGCTTGATATGTACCCCCTTTTATACTCACAGGTATCCGGTATAGCCCGTCGCAACCAGGGGCAACGATTGACGTAGCGGGGACGCAGATCAACACACTCACCTCCTTCGCAGAGCAGCTTTTTGGTCCGCTATCCTCACCCCCGCGGCACCAATGCATTGGCCCAAACCTTCCCCTTACACCCCCGGGGCCAGCAAGACCAACCGATTGAACCGGAGAGAGACCTGGTGCTGTCTGAGGAGCAGCCAGGGGTCGAAACTCCACCTCTCCGTCCTGATACGCGCCCCCCTTCAGCGGGACCTGCTGAGGATCCGCCTCGGTGCACCGCCGTCTGGGTGCTGGTGTGGGCGGTCTCCGCACTCTGGGCCTGGGAACAGGACGGGGGAGAGAGAGAGACAGAGAAAAAGGGGGAGAAGAGAGAGAGGTTATTTCGCCGACCCTGGACCTCGCCACCAGGTGATCCTCCAGTTTCCAGATCGTCTGGCCGGTGGCACTGGACCCACTCCGATGTCCGGGAGGGGAGGCGGGAGATGAATTCCTCCAGCACCACGGCGTCCAGGACCTGGGAAACGTCCCGGCCATCCTGGACCAGCCATCTGCTGCAGGCGTCACGGAGCTGCTGGGCGAACACAAAGGGCCGACCGCTTTCCACTAGTTCTAGCATCTGAAAGCGCTGACGCTGCTCCTCCGGGTTGCGGCCGGCCCGCTGGAGAATGGCTCGCTTCAGGTAGCGTACACCAGGAGATTCTGGGCCGGTAGCTGCTGTGCTGCGATCTGGGCTTCGCCCGACAGCAGCGGGATGACTCGTACCGGCCACTTGGCCCGCGGCCAGCCACACGCCTCCGCCATCCTCTCAAAGAGATCCAGGAAAGCTTCCGGGTCGTCCTCCGACGCCATTTTCTGTAACATGATGGGAGGGTGGGCGGCAGATGTCGAAGCAGGCCGGATCTCCCGGGCCAGCTGGACTCCGGATTAGCTCGCGGTCCTCCCGCTGGGCCTCCACGACGACTTGGAATCATTGTTGTAGATCTTTCTTCAGCTCCACCAGCGCATGATGTTGTTCTCTGTGGAGAACCGCAAGCGCCTGGATGACTTCCGCACATGGACTGGTAGACGGAGTGGTCATTCTGGCAGCGAAGTTTCTTCTTCTTCCCGGGTTTCGGCACCACTGTAATATTGTTCGTTGAAGTTGGGGGAAGAAGAAGACAGGGTCGGCGATTCAGGTAAATAAATATTCTTTATTTTTAATAATGTACACCACACTTGTAGCTGTGTGTGTGTGTGCTCTCTCTTTTCCCGACTGCTCCTTCTCCTCTCCTTAAGAATCTCCGGCCCAATCACTAGAATCACTAGAAAAACAGGTGTTATTCGTTATCTCTGATTGATCCGCTGACTAGCCGCCGAGCATGCTCTCCCCCCTCATTGGGTGTTCGATCATGCTCACCTCTCCACAATATATATATATATATATATATATATATATGCATCCGGAAAGTATTGATAGCACTTAACTTTTTCCGCATTTGTTTTATGTTGCAGCCTTATTCCATAATGGATTAATTCTACACACAGTACCCCATAATGACAATGTGAAAAAAGATTTTTTGAAATTGTTGCAAATTTATTAAAAATAAAAAACCTGAAAAATCGCATGTACATAAGTATTCACAGCTGTGTTTTCTAAATTGAGGTACATTCTGTTTTCACTGATCATTCTTTAGATGTTTCAGCAGCTTAATTGGAGTTTACCTGTGGTAAATTCAGTTGGTTGGACATGATTTGAAAAGGCATACCCCTGTCTATATAAGGTCCCAGGGTTGACAGTGCATGTCAAAGCACAAACCAAGCATGAAGACAAAGGAATTGTCTGTAGACCTCCGAGCAGGGACGCCGCTAGGGGGGAAAAGTTAGGACGAGTCCCGGCTCCAGAAAGTCTGGAGCCAAAGGTCCTGTGCTTGACACCTTGTTTACCCAGGATGCTTTAATCGCCGCTGGGGGTCCATTGCTGGTTTAATCTATGATGCAGATAGCGGAAGGGGGGATACGGAGTAAATTCCCTCCTGCCAGCCTTTGCAACCCAATAACATTCTAAAACTCCCTCCAGATTTAATGAAAGAACTATTAGAACTCAAAACTCACTACAAATGGTATATAATGTGTTTGTTTGCAGTCTATATGCTCTACTCTATAGAAAAGGTAGTTAAAATATTATATGAATGTACCAATCCCCCTTTTTGTATCATATAGTATAGAAATGCGTAGATGCTGTTTATTGTGTGTTTAGAGTGTCGTGTTTAGTACTGTTACGTTTCTCCTGCTACTTTACAACACATGATGCAGAGTGTATGATAAAAACTTATACGGCTTGCATTCTTTAATGCTCTGAATTAAAGTTCGTCCGTCCCTTCAGGGTGGATCCTTAATATGCATATGAGTGACCCAGAGACAAAGGAATTCTCCCGCTCAAACTTTGCTCTGAAACCATTGGACAGTCAGTAGAGAATGGGTGTGACTTGACCCAGAGTTAAAACCAATCTACTCCCCAACATCTGGGCAGAAAGGCCTTGGAATAACATCTCCATAGAAGTGTCCCTGACACTAAAGGTGCAGACCGCTTTTCTGTACCCACGTGACTCGTTATTTTATTCACGTTTCTTATTTTCCGGCAAATTAAACTCAGTTTAAAGTTTGCGTCTCGCGTATCCTCCGATCTGCGTTGCAAACTCCACGCCAACGAAAGGACTTCTTAAAAGACTTCATCTTCCAAGCATCAGAGAAACTCGCACAACAAGAGAGAGAAAGACCTACTAAATTCAGGTATTTAGTCATGCGTTTAAGCTGTGCCCCTTTATCAAAAAGGTGTTTTTATAGTCTTGGTGGTTCTTAATAGTTGTGTGAAACTGAGTTAGATTTGCCATTCTGTATCTAGTTTCTTTATTTCCTCGCTTTCCTTCTTTTCTATGTTTTTGTTGTTATGTTGTGTACGTTTGTTTGTTATATGTTAGACTAGTCAATAAATCACGCTATAACCACGTTGGATTGTCTTGGTTTTGCCTCACAGAAAAGGTCACTTTAACGATAGACCCTTGCTACAGCTTATTAAAGTTTGATAAAACTTCTAAACTATTTATTTACTTCACATGAAGTAGTTATAATTCCTTTTCTAAATAAATAAATAATTACAGAGTCCGCTCAGACGAGCGGGCGAAGTCATTGTTATATTTATTTAATTTTCTTAATTAAGTAAGTTAGTTCTGAATATTCATAATTGATAATAACTTGTTATTATTAATTATTAATATTCATAAACGGAGCTAATTTCGCTACACTATTAGGGGCCCAAACGACTCACCATCACCCCCCCTTAGTCAGGGAGGTGATCAATAACCTGATGGTCACTCTGTCTGAGCTCCAGCGTTTGTCTGTGGAGAGAGGAGAACCTTACAGAAGGACAACCATCTGTGCAGTAATCCACCAATCAGGCCTGTATGGTAGAGTGGCCAGACAGAACCCACTCCTTAGTAAAGGGCACATAGCAGCTCGCCTGGAATTTGCCAAAATGCATCTGAAGCAAAATTCTCTGGTCTGATGAGACTAAAATTAAACTCTTTGGAGTGAATGCCAGGCGTTACATTTTGGCACTGCTCATCACCAGGCTAATACCATCCTTACAGTGAAGCATGGTGGTGGCAGCATCGTGCTGTGGGGATGTTTTTCAGCAGCAGGAACTGGAAGACTAGTCAAGATAGAGGGAAAGATGAATGCAGCAATGTACAGAGACATCCTGAATGAAAACCTGCTTCAGAGTGCTCTTGACCTCAGACTGGGGCGATGGTTCATCTTTTAGCAGGACAATGACCCAAAGCACACCGCCAAAATATCAATGGAGTGGCTTCACAACAACTCGGTGAATGTCCTTGAGTGGCCCAGCCAGAGCCCAGAACTAAATCATATTGAACATCTCTGGAGAGATCTGAAATGCCTGTACACCGTCGCTTCCCATCCAACCTGATAGAGCTTGAGAGGTACTGCAAAGAGGAATGGCCAAAAATTCCCAAAGACAGGTGTGCCAAGCTTGTGGCATCATGTTAAAAAAGACTTGAGGCTGTAATTGCTGCCAAAGGTGCATCAACAAAGTATTGAGCAAAGGCTGTGAATACTAATGTACATGTGATTTTTCAGGGGTTTTTTTTAAATAAATTTGCCACAATTAAAAAAACTCTTTTTTCACATTGTCATTATGGGGTATTGTGTGTAGAATTTTGAGGAAATAAATGAATTTAATCCATTTTGGAATAAGGCTGTAACATATATTCATTCTTGCTGTGAGGCAACAGTGCTAAAGGTTTTCAGAAGGAAACCAGAATATTAAATTGATTTCATTTGACACATTGGACAATTTAAAAATATTTTATTCCTGATTTCATATAGTGCCATATGCTCTTAGAATGTATGCTAGCAAGTGGACTTTTTGGCTAAATTGGTCAATTCTGTTACTGTTACAGTCATGTAGGACCGGGATAGTTGTAACATGTTTTACATTTCTCTCTATATCTTTGAGATCTTTTAAGCCAGTACATTCAAATTTTGATTTAAACTAATTTGAGATGTAACCTTATGATTTCCACCGGGGTGAGATGTAACAGTATAAAATAAGAATAATTATTTTAAACATTGATTTTAAAGCTTTTTATTAAACACTGAGTTTTCATTATAATTGGTGTCTCTGTGTTGCAAGGCTGAATAAAATGTGCAAATGTGCATCAGCTTCAGCCATTGAACAGTATTCGTGTTTGCAGGCTTCATGAGCCCACAGAAGAAAGGTCAAACACTGAACACAGAATTATTTGGCTTTGAGATCTTTCTTTTCTAAGTCTAAGTTTCATTTTGCAAGAAGAGTCAGAGGTTTTGTAAATTGGGCTTAAAGATGAGCTTTTGTGTTTAATGGTTTAAGAAAATGGAGCAAGGTTCAGAAATTGTCTTTTAGCAATCGAGAAAAACTGTAAGCATTACATTGAAACCCTAAAAGATCTTACACTGTAAAACCCAAAAAGTTAAGGTAAGTCAAACCATTTGAGGAAACCGATTGCAACAAACCATTTAAGTTCAAAAACTAATCCTAATGAGTACTGTGAACTTAATCCATTTGAGTTAACGAAGCAATTTGAGCCCAGTAAAACCCGATAAATGAAGAGAACTCAAACCAACTGAGTACTGTAAAACCCAATAAGTTAAGGCAACTCATACCGTTTGAAGAAACTGATTGCAACAAACCGTTTGAGTTACAAAACGAATCTATGAGTACTGTGAACTTACTCCATTTAAGTTGATTTTAATTCATTTAATTAACTCATTACCTTCAACACTGAGTTCAAAACTCTTTTCAAATTAGTAGAATTAACTTTCAGTACATTTTGAGTTAACTACACTCATTTCATTTGATAAAGTTGACTGTTGGGTTTTACAGTGTAAAGATTGAGTACAGTATGAGATTTTGGAATCATTTTCTTATATGAATTTCTTGTAATTTACGTATACCCTGTAATTTTTTTTGTTTGTTTGTTTTTTATTCTCTATTAATTTGTTCCTTTGATGTTAATGGAAAAAAATTAAATACTGTATTCCTTAAATTCCATTTTTGTATGCCATTGTTCTCGTTAATCTTGCAATTAATAAAAACACTGCTGAGCTCCACAGTAAATTTCTTATTAATGTAGCTTAAATAATAACTATTTTTTAATTGTTGTATTGTAATTTATTTTTTATTGAAAAAAGTAGTCAAAATAAATGTAATGTCAAAATAAAACACAGAAACTGTTCGGAGTTGAGAGAGAGAGAGAGAGAGACAGAAAGGCCTATGTTTTGTTACATAGGTCTAGGTTTAATGGCACCACAATGTGAATATAATAACATAAGCCTGATATATATATAGGCTATATATAGCTGTCACGGTTGTTTACTCAAAGGCTCAGGAATACACGGAAGTTATCAAACACGAAGATTTATTAACAAACACTTACTGGCAGATGGAGACACGGGAAGACGGAGACACAGGAACATGGACAACACGTTGTGGCAATACAATACTCGACAATGAAGGAGACAGACTAAGGGGTAGATATACACACAGGCTAATGGGACACAGGAGGGGAACACAGGTGAAACTAATGAACATTAGGAAACGGCAGGAAACAGAACAAAGGAATCACATGACAACAACAGAAGCACATGGAACACTGGGGCAAGGGAAAACACAGAACCTGACATTACCCCCCCCCCCCCCTTTGAAGGCGCGTCCTCTCGCCTTTAATATAATATAAGGGAGGATGGGAGGGGGCCAGGGAGGAGTCTTAGGAGGGAGGAACCAGGAAGGGAGCTGAAGTAGGAAGACCCAGGACACAGTCAGAAGGACTGCCCAGGGCAGAGTCGAGGAAGGGAGGATGGGAGGGGGCCAGGGAGGAGTCTTAGGAGGGAGAAACCAGGAAGGGAGCTGGAGCAGGAAGACCCAGAACACAGCCAGAAGGACAGCCCAGGGCGGAGTCGAGGAAGGGAGGAGCCATGGAGGAGGAGTGGCCGCCGACTCCAGGGGGCCGACCGAGGGAGACGCCGCTGATGGTGGTTGAGCCCAAGGAGGAGACGGAGAGCCGTAGGGTGAAGGTGACGCCGAGGTCCCGGAGGGCCGGGGTGGAGCAGACGGCTCACCCGAGCGAGGCGACGGCGGGGGTCCCGAAGCCCGCGGCGGAGCCAGAGCGACAGAGGACCAAGGCGTAGCTGGAGGGAAGGAGGAGCTCGACGTAGCTGGCCGGACGGAGCGACGAGGCGCAGCCAGAGGAGTGGAGTCCAGAGGCGTAGGAAGGACGACGACTGACCAAGGCGGAGCCGGAGGGACGAGGGAGCCTGGTGGAGCTGGTGGACTGACGGTCCACGGCGGAGACGAGGGAGGAGGGAGCCAAGGGTCGAAGGGCCGAGGTGGAGTCCGTAGCTCGGAGGCTGGAGGAGCTGACGCTGGGTGACACCCTCCAGAGGGCGATGCTGGCAGGTAGCACCTCTGAGCGAGCTCCACCTCTGGAGCTTGAGGGCGAGCTGGGGGGTTGGCTGACTGCAGCAGCGCTGGAGCTGTCTGACTGGCTGCAGTCATAGGTATGAGCAGAGGTGAAGAGGGTGGGATGGGTGGGAAGTCACTCATGACTCTGGAGCTTGGGGCATCGGGAACTTCAGGAACTAAAAGATTGTGTGGAAACAGTTGACTCAGAGATACATCTTTGCTGTCTGGAAACAGAGGAAGGGGCTTGACTTCGCTCCAGAAGTCGATGAGTAACTTCCCGGTGTCCAGCGGTTGCTCACCGTTAGCAGTGGGAGGGTGGATGGGACCCTCGCTCGGTCCCTCTATCTCCACTACCACTCCCACTTTGGGTGATGTTGCCGGCTCTCGCACCTGGTCAGACGGATTCTCGAGCTCCTCCTCCACGGTGGTATATGGCTCTGTCGCTCTTGTTGGCGATGGCTCGCGCACCGCGGCTGGCTCTCCGTCTGTGGTGGGCTCTGGCAAACGTTCCCTGCAGATCGGTGGTATAGGACTGGTCACTGGGTCGGGAGTGGCACTGGCGAGCTCTTCCTCTACACAGACGGTGAATGTCGATCCATTCCTCGCCAGTGTCCACTCCACATAAGCGGCAAAATTGCCCCGAGGACCATCTTTGGACAACCGTGCTCTGCAAGCGGGGTTAAGGCTGGTGTTGAAAAACCCGCAGAGCACGTTGTCCGGATAGCTGGTGGAATTAGCTATTGATAAGAACAAACTCGTATGGACCTCGAGGCTGCTTTCCCCCTGCTCCAGCAGGAGGAGAAGGAATTCGGGGCGGTATAAGGGATCCATGGGAACACGGGGGAAAGGAAAAGAAAACACTGGGGGAAAAAGACTATCAAAATAAAACGGGGGAAAACACGCCGCACTTTTGTTTCGGTCCAGTATTCTGTCACGGTTGTTTACTCACAAAGGCTCAGGAATACATGGAAGTTATCAAACACGAAGATTTTTTAACAAACACTCACTGGCAGATGGAGACACGGGAAGACGGAGACACAGGAACATGGACAACACGTTGTGGCAATACAATACTCGACAATGAAGGAGACAGACTAAGGGGTAGATATACACACAGGCTAATGGGACACAGGAGGGGAACACAGGTGAAACTAATGAACATTAGGAAACGGCGGGAAACAGAACAAAGGAATTACATGACAACAACGGAAGCACATGGAACACTGGGGCAAGGGAAAACACAGAACCTGACAATAGCTTATTATTATCGTTCATTCATTCATTTTCTTTTCGGCTTAGTCCCTTTATTAATCTGAGGTTGCCACAGTGGAATGAACCGCCAACTTATCCAGCATATGTTTTATGCAGCTGATGCCCTTCCAGCTGCAACCCATCACTGGGAAACATCCATACACACTCATTCACACACATACATTATGGACAATTTTAGCTTACCCAATTCACCTATACCACATGTTTTTGTACTTGTGGGGGAAACCGGAGCACCCGGAGGAACATAGAAATGCCAACTGACCCAGCCGGGGCTCGAACCAGCAACCTTCTTGCTGTGAGGTGATTGTGATACCCACTGCGCTACCGTGCTGCCCCCTTATTATTATTATTATTATTATTATTATATAGGACTAGCTTGGAAACAATTATTCAAACCAGGTGCTGCTGGGAATTGCTCAGCATCAGGTGCATAACAGCAAGAAATTTGGAGGCGAACTCAGACATTATTTTAATGCCAAATGTCTAACAAAATTGAAAATAATTTTTTAAATCTATTTTATGCATGTAAGGTCAGGCCCACTGGTCCAACAGTGGCAGCCAATGGCACGGCAGAAGAGTCTTTGCGTGTCACTATCTTTCCATGAATGGCAGAAATTGTATTAAAATAGATACACCTTTTCAGGTATTACCTCATTATTTTTATCTGACCCCAAGATACAAATAATATAAGATGCTTTTTACGGTTTGTTAATTTAGAAAGAATTTAGGGAAATGTTTGAACCTTTTGTCTTTACTCGTAACTATTACATTTGTTCATTCGGGTGCTCATGTCGCTCAGAGGAATCGCCTCGGCCGAAGGCGTCCCTCACGGTCACACTCTCGTCAGTCTTGAATATCAAACAGAGGTAATTGACTAATACTTTTAGATGGCCACTCCCATACTTGCTCATTCTAAAGTATTTTTTACTAGTCCCCTTAGATGTACACCCTTGAGTAAAAATAATATCGTTTCCAATCAGAGGTCAAGGCCATTATTGTAAACGTAACCGACTACTGTTCTCTATAATAATTTTGGTTTAGCCAAGATCGTGGTTTTCCATCACACTTAATATAGAACAACATTACTTTCAAACAAAGGTCAGGCACCACATCTAGGTTAGTCTTGCAACACCTTGGTGCCCTAGCAGAAATACACATGAATCCATACCAAGCGTCAGTCGGTCCCCTAAAATACAGTTAGTGTGCCCAATGCTCCATCTCAACTGGACTTTAGTCCATCTACTGACCTGACGCAGGAAGTGCGGAAACAAGGATACAGCGTAATCTACTAAAATGAATAATTACAGAGTAAGCAGAATGCGTTCAAACATAACAATTTAATAGTCAGGTAAATATGTATTATGCCAATTATTCAGTCAATTCATAAACAATCAATACAAGACATCAAATACTCAAAGATAGATCTAAGATCAAAAGATGCATACCTGACTTCAAAATATACATAGCATAGAGCATGAGAGCTCCACACTACGGGCTGATATGGCTACAGAATCGCCCCAAACTTCTTTGACACTTTTCCTTATATAGTCAGACCAAGAATCTCCTCCAAAGAGGGGTGTGTGGAACAACAATAGGCATTTGCATTTAGTGGCATGTTAGATCTGAAGAGTTACTGCCTATAGGGAACAAATGGTAATTTGAATGGAAGACCCCTAGGTAAAGGCACACCCTTAGCAGTGGGTCAAAAGATACCTGAAGTTATATATCTATTATGTCTATTTGTGAGGGAATGAGACCATTGTACCAGTCGCACTGAGGCATTTCAAATGATATCAAACATGATAGATAAAGTCACTTGGATTGATATAGAACATTCATATTTTGAGATGACCATTCTGTGTGAGTTGGATGAAGAGAAGGGTGAGTGAACAGAAGGGAGTGCAGGAGATGCTTCAATTGTAAATGAGGGAAAGGGGATGAGTGAACTTTCCCGCATTCCCACCTGGTGGGGTGTGGAGCCAGCCCATGCTTGTATTTTCAAAGACATCAAAGTATCTGTGGTATCTAAAAATATTACATGCATATGGAATGAAAGTATGCCTGCTAACTGTGTGTGGTTCAAATGATAGAATAAGCAAAAAATATAAAATAATAAAATATAAAAAAAAAGAGATAATATATATTTTAATATATAATATATATATATATATATATATATAACCCACGCGAACATGGGGAGAACATGCAAACTCCACACAGAAATGCCAACTGACCCAGCCGAGGCTCGAACCAGCGACCTTCTTGCTGTGAGGCGATTGTGCTACCCACTGTATATATAAGGCATAGGCGACATCACAAGCTCAAATTTTGTTGACCAATCAGAGGAAAATGGGTGTTTCAGCACCGCCTACATGTGGATAATGAATTTTGAAGTCGTTTATTCGTTTTCTTACCCTGAACCAAAAAAAAGAGGAAAATTTAGCCAAAATCTTGTTTTGTTAGTTTTTTTAAGCAAATGAAAAACGAAAATATCACCATTTCCTTGTTTCTTTTATTTTGTTTAAAATTGGAAAACAAATTATGAAAACGTACACGAACCAATTAAGTTCTCTTTCATCTAATGCTGCTTGAATTGTTTAAAATCGTTAAAGGACTTTAATCAAGATTGTAAATGAGCCTGGTTTACTAAAACATGTTTGTAAAGACCACAGTCACATCGTATGCTGCTTTCTCAGTTATTATTGTTATCATTGTTGTTATCTGATGTGGGGCCAGAGTGGGCCAAGCTCCTGGTTGGGTGGGTGAGGCTAGGGGGAATCCGAAGCACCTGAAGAAAACCCACACGAACACGTGGAGAACAAGCAAACTCTACACACATAGGCCTCCCGGCCCAGCCAGGTCTCGAACCAGCGAACTTCTTGCTGTGAGGCAATATCCCATGAAGGGTTGGAACCACTTCAGGGTGAATAAAGGGCTGAGTAAATTTTCATATTTGGGTGAACTATCCCTTTAGCGTAGGTCAAACTTTATTTTGTGACAATGTCTCAATAGCTGCAAAAATGTATTCCAATTGTATTCCAGTTTTAGTGTTTTCTCTTGTGCATTCAAGAGCTTTTACAAAACAGGTATTCCTATTTGAATGTGGTGTTTTGTTTTATAAACAGAATAGAATAGAATAAATTAGAATAGAATAGAACAACAACATGTTTTAATGTCCAATGATGTTTGGTAGCAGAAAGTGGTATAGGAGGAGCTGAGGAGGGTTTGCATTTGACTCTCTGTGGAAAGAATTTGTCCTTTAATATGTTAAGTCTTTGTTTAGATTGTTCAGCATCTTTTTCCACATGATAAAAGGGAGGACAGGTGATGTTCAGGGTGAGTGAGGCCCTTTATATGTTGATTTAATGAATAAAATTTAAGGCTAGCTGCTTCCACATTATTTTAACAGCAATAGACATTTGATTAAGATTATTTTTGTACAGTTTTCAAATATTTTCAGTGTGTAATCTTCCCAACCAATTCCTTATTCAAATTCAAATAGTTAAATGCCTTACACCTGATGGTACTGTACCAGTCTTGTATATAGAATAGAGGCAATTCTGATACTGATTATCTTTTAATAGATGTCTGGTTGAAGATTTGCCTCAAGCAAAAGGCTACTCAGCTGTGACCTATTTGCCTATGATGTGAGCACTCTCTGTTACAGCGGATAAAAGATTTAGAACACTAACTGCGACTTCAGTATTTTCAGGTCAGTATTTTCTTCATTATATAGGTCATTTCCCTAATTGAAAAAAAAAATATTTAAAATGTAAAATGTACATCTTAATATGTAAAAGGGAAATCTCCATTTAAATTGATAAATCTGTGCTCTAAAAAGAGTATGCTTACCACGTGTTATTTAACTTGAATTAGGCTTGTTTTTGCAAGTTTATAAGCATTTGTTTTGCCTTATGGTACACACATCCTTGTCATGTATTTTCTAAGTTCTCAGTATAGCTGTTTATTTCTCTTAAGAATGACTTACAACTTAAACGAAAAGGTCGAGTGTGGCCTCTAGCATGGAAATTCATCTGACTAAAGTACACATACCTGTCAAGCCAGTGGTTTCATGCTTCTAATAACCATAGCTTTTAACTGAATAAATAAATAAAGATTGAAATGTGTCCAGTTTCTTACTGTTGGTAACTTTGCTCTGCAGAAAGTAGGGAAGAAAACAATGAATATTGGGAAATATAAAGTTGCAATCAGAGTTATTAAACCCCCTGAATTATTAGCCCCCCTGTTTATTTTTTTCCCCAATTTTTGTTTAACGGAGAGAAGATTGTTTCAACACATTTCTAAACATAATAGTTTTAATAACTCATTTCTAATAACTGATTTATTTTTTCTTTGCCATGATGACAGTAAATAATATTTGACTAGATATTTTTCAAGACACTTCTATACAGCTTAAAGTGACATTTAAAGGCTTAACTAGGTTAATTAGGTTAACTAGGCAGGATAGGGTAATTAGGCAAGTTATTGTATAACGATGGTTTGTTCTGTAGACTATCGAAAAAATATATAGCTTAAAGGGGCTAATAATTTTGACCTTAAAATGGTTTTTAAAAAATAAAAACTGCTTTTATTCTAGCCGAAATAAAACAAATAAGACTTTCTCCAGAAGAAAAAATATTATCAGACATACTGTGAAAGATTCCTTGCTCTGTTAAACATCATTTGGGAAATATTTAAAAAAATCAAAGGGGGTTTAATAATTCTGATTGCAACTGTATAATGTTAAATATACTGACCAATGTCAAACCACATGGCCTTTTTTCATCACTCCAGAGTCCTAACCCTGAAACTATAACCCTCTAAGCCTGAACTTAAAATAAACTGTAAACTTATCCTTCAAATCTTATTGGTTGATTGGAATGCTGTCCCACGATCAAAATAGATATTGATCCAGGAACACATTTCATCTGGTAAACTCAGGGTCGGTTTGTTAGGAAGGTTGCGAGGCAAGTACGTGAGGTAAGTTTATTTAAATAAAAACAAGAAAACAAGGTAAGAACTGAAGAATAAAGACAACGCAATCAGAAAATAAAATAATTCATTAGACATCGAACATCAAGCTAAATCTGATTAGGAACAACTAAAACACAAAAGTGTGTACACAAAAGACAAAGGGTTGGAGCTAATTAACTACTAGGGTAATAGACAATGAAAACATGAGGATTAACAATGATGTTACACAGAAAGCACAGGGACCAAACAGCAGGTGAAACAGAAAACAATGAAGAACAACGGGGAACAAAGCCATCAGACAAAGTAATCATAAGGTTGGGACTGGCATAACTTTACATTTTGAGTTGTCATTCAGTCTCAGTCAGCAGTTTGATAGCCCAAATGTCCTTTAATGCTTAAAGTCAGGTGAGATTGACTAGACTGGTTCACATGTTTTATGTTAGCTTGTGGAATTAAAGATTGGAGTGCAGTTGCTTTTTTAATTAAGTGATGAAAAAAATGTAACAGATGAAAAAAAGATTTTAGGTTAGTTCGTTTTTTAGTAATTGTGCTTGTGCTTGTGCTATTACAGCCATGTTGTGAAAACCTGAAAATACACCAAAACAGAATTCAAGAGTTTACACTTAGCTGATGATTGATTATAAAGCGAATTTGGCATGCTGTCCCGGGAGAGAGCCCTGGTAGGTCTCGAGAAGTTGATGACAGATAAATTTGCTGTGTAGAGAAATTCTGCTGGTTAAGCATTCGACTATAGTGTTCATTTAGATTGATCAATTCACTTATGACACATGTTTTTTGGACTGTGAGAGGAAACCGGAGAACCCGGGGAAAACCCACGCGGTCACAGGAAGAACATGCAAAATCCGTACAGAAATGACAGCTGGCCTGTTAAGGATTTGGACCAGTGACATTCTTGCTGTGAGGCGACAGTGCTAACCACTGGGCCACCGTGCCGCCCTATAGACGGAAAGGTGGAGGAGTAGGGGTGGAAGGGGGATTCTTCAAGGCGAAGATAACTGTAGTGGGAAACTCTGGTTATTTATAGTGAGTTGGGAGTCATCTGATTGGAGAATCAGGCGTTAGTTAATGCATGACCAGCCATGTTCAATCATTATCACGTGCTCTTCTTGAAATTAGTTTATAAATAAACTTCACTTCAAGAGTTCACACTTAGCTGATGATTGATTATAAAGCGAATTTGGCATGGTGTCCCGGGAGAGAGCCCTGAGCTCATAAGACCCTTGAGCCCGGGGCTCCCTCCCGTTTGCAGGGCGAGAGGAGAGTTTGAGCTCAGGTAGGTCTCGAGAACTCCCCAAAATGCTCTGCTCGGGACAGCAGCCGCGTGTTGAAGAACCCCCCAAAAGGCAATAAAGATCAAAGCGACATCCGGCTGCTGGATGGAAAGTGTTAGAAAGATGGTACCAGAAGAGGCTTTGCAGGAGCAAAGATGGAATTGGTGCAAAGTGTAAATGGTTTAGGTTAGAGGGATCGCTGTTACTGAAGTGGTGTACTGGCAGCCGGTGTTTGCAAGTGCTATGTGTGCTCCCGTAGCAGTATTTAACTGCCATGACTCGCCGGGAGAGTGTAACGGATGTAATAATTTAAAAGCAGGTATGTATGGCAGTAATGTAATGTAGTGATAAGGCTCAGCTGAGCGTCTCTGCTGCTGCAGAGGTGCGGTGGAAGTCAGTATCAAGGAACGCTTCCACGGAGGAGTTGCTTAGGCTTACGCAGTGCTGGGGAGTATATGAGTATGAATAAAGAAGTAAATGTGACCTCAGGAGGAGCGTCACTGCTGTGGTAGTGGTGCAGGGGGGGAAATGGAGCTCGGCGGAGCATCTCTGCTGTCTGTGGAGGTGTAATGTAAATATTGAAGGGTAAATATGCATCCGCAGATGCGTTTAACTGCTATGGCAGTGCTAGGGAGTGAATCAGAATGACTAAAATGGAAGTGTATGTAAGCTCAGGCAGAGCGTCACTGCTGCGGTAGTGGTGCGAAGGAAAAAAAGGAGCTCAGCGGAGCGTCTCTGTTGTTGCAGATGTGCGATGAAAGTCAATAATAAAGGGTAAAATACGCTTCTGCAGAAGCGTTTTAACTGCTGTGCCAGTGCTGGGGAGTGTGTCCGTAGTGGTATGGATGAATGGAAGTGAATATGAGCTCAGGCAGAGTGTCACTGCTGCAGCAGTGGTGCAGAGAGGAAATGAAGCTCGCTGGAGCGTCTCTGCTGCTGCAGAGGTGTGATAGAAGTCAATATTGAAAGGAAGTACGCTTCCCTAGAGGCGTTTTAACTGCTGTGGCAGTGCTGGGGAGTGTTTCAGTAGTGAATGGCTAAATGGAAGTATATGTGAGCTCAGGCAGAGCATCACTGCTGCGGCAGTGGTGCAGAGGGGGAATGAGGCTTGGCGGAGCGTCTCTGCTGCTGCAGAGGTGTATTGGGGGGGAGCCTGAAAGGCAGAGGACTTCTTTTAGGTGGTTTTGGAACCAGAAACGTGTTACTGGACGGTTAGTGTCATCAGTAAAAAGTGAGGCGAGGAAGTTTGGCTCTTGGGCTCTCTTGTAGTGCAAATGAGCTAAGAGGGTTTGGAATGGGTGTGTGGGGGAGGGGATGTTGAAAATGTATATAGAATGTCCTTTGCGTAATTGATCTGTCTTGCTTTGCTTAATAAAGAAAGATAGAGTTTCTTTATCCTGCAAAGTTAGATCAGATATGATGGGGTGGATTGTAGGATTGAAATTAGATGTTACTGTTAGTTCAGAACATCTCAAAAACCCCAAAAAAGCTAGTGTGAACATGGCATCTAGGGTCCGGGCTGTATGAGTGGAAATATATCCTTTGCGAAGGGTGTGAATGCATTTAGAAAGGATGTGGAGTGTAATGGGTTGTCTAGAATCAGGGCGGGAAGGGTGGGTTTTTTGTATACCTTTGATAAGGAGGGTGAATTGAGAGTTTGATATGGCATCTGAAGGGGATCCGTGTATCAATTTGTGAAAAAATTTAATCCCACTGAGGTAGCTTCGAATTGAACTAGCTTGTATGTTTTTGAAGCGTGTAAATGTGCAATGAATGAGGTGATAGAGAGGAGGGAAAAGTCTGGGAAAGATGTTTTATAAAGAGAGTGAAAGTGTTTGAAAGAGCTCCAAGCTGTGAGGTATGACTGGAGAGTTCTAGGGGCAACTGCTTGTAGGATGAGTGATATGGAAGATTCCCGGAGGTGATATAAAAGGTGGTTTATGTCAAGGTCATCTCTGAATAGTGAGGAACAGGTGTTGCATGAGGGTCCGCCTCTGGTGCCAATTGCCAAAACTTCTGAGAGAATTTGGTTCCTTGTAGTGGTAGAGATAGGTGGAGGTTCCGATGCCAGAGCATTGGGCGGCGGAGGGAGGGGGGAGGCGGTGGAAAGCGTGAAAGGAGGGCGTGCAGCGGAAACTGGTGCGGGGAGGGTAGAAAGCTGAGTTGGGTCTGTGCTGGTGTGTGCTGTATGGAGTGAAGGAAAGAAAGAGGGAGGGTTAGGATGAAATGTATGAGAAGCAGAAGGCTGGTTTGAGGGTATAGGACAGGAAGTGGAAGGTTGAGGAAGCAGAGAAAAAGGTTGACTTTGATGAAAAGCGGGAGGAGCTGAAATGTTAGGATGAAAAGGGTTAGAAGAGATCAGAGGAATATGAGGACTAGTAGGAGAACTGGAGGGGGGGTGGCCAAGAGAGGGAGGGAGGGAAATGTTGAGAGGAGAATTGAAGGGAAGTGGGAAATCCCTGGTTGAAGGGGTGACTGGGATTCCTGGGGGTGTGGTCCTGTAGGTGAGCGGCTGGATAAGTGTTTTGTTTTGGTTTTCTTCTTTTCTGATTGAGTGCGGGTGGGTTGTGGGTAAGGGGTGTGCCGAGCGCTGGTTTTCTGGGTGTTTGGTATTGTAGAAGGGCAGAGTGACGGGTGGGAGTCTGAAGTGGCATTGGAATATAGTTTGAGCAGTTCCGGTTTATTGAGGGTCCTTGGGGAGTGAATGCCGAGATCAGCCAGATGTTTGCGGAGTTCAGTGACGGTAATTCTTTTGGATGGACGGACGAAGGAGGAAGCTGAAGCATATGAAGAGGTAGGAGAAGAAATTTGTTGTCTGGATGTGGAAGGAGGAGGTGATCTGGGATGTAGGAGTCTGGTAGTCGAGCGAGTGGCTCGTCGACCTTTTGCAGCGTCTCCTGGCTCTGTTTGGGAGCCTTGCGGCACCATGAGGAGTTCAGCTGCCGCGGGCTCTTCAGAGATAGTCGGGTGATCTGGCGTATGGTCGTCTTGATGGTTGTTGTTGTTATTATTGGAGCTGCTGCTGGTGTTGTTTTTGTTGCTGGTGTCCATTGTGATGAGGTTGTAGCTGTAGTAGTAGTTGTAGCGAAATTTGTTGAAGCTGTTGACGTACCAAAAGTAACGTTATGTTGTTGTTGATGTTTGTTGTTGTTGTTGTTGTAGTAGTAGTAGTAGTAGTAGTATGCTTGTAAATCGTTTGCTTTGCTAGCGATTTGGTTCTTCAAGGCGAAGATAACTGTAGTGGGAAACTCTGGTTGTTTATAGTGAGTTGGGAATCATCTGATTGGAGAATCAGGCGTTAGTTAATGCGTGACCAGCCATGTTTAATCATAATCACATGCTGTTCTCGAAATTAGTTTATAAATAAACTTCACTAAGTTAACATGTTTAACAGATTAATCTGTGACTATAAATAATAAAATAATACAAAAATAAGCATGATATGCATTTAAGATAAATTAATGCTTAATTTCTTATCAACATGTATTTCTCCAAATGTTTTTATGTGTGTGTGGTTGGTTGGTTGGTTGGATGGGTGTATGAATATGAGCTCTGATAAGAGTGTGGAATTTAACACTTCTTTGAAAACTGTCTGAACTGATTGACCTGTGGTATAGCTTCTTAATCAGGTAGATACTTTTTTGTGAGGTCAGTATTAAAATAGGCTTTGTTTAAGTAGCTTAGGGGTAAAAACAAATAAAATAAAATGAGCAATGAGATTGCATGATCAGTGTGCATTTGTTAATGTGATGTTTTTGCATTATTGATTCTGAATTGTGAGAAAATCTGCATGCCTAGCTTAACATTTGAACCATGCTTCCAAAAAAGTAATAGATTGCGAAAATGGGATTATTTTAATATTTTTGTTAATATATTTTATCAGTACTTTCACCTATATTATAAACTTTATTTCTGAAATAATATTGTAGTACTAAAGGTCAAATATGTTTGTGAACTGAAATACAATATCTATAGAGTAAACGGCAACAATTACTCATATGTTATGACATAAGCTTAACTACTATACTTACTAAGCTTTATCAGTTTTTTAAAGACAAATTAAAGTATTTATTTAGTATTGTCAGTTAGAGGATAACTTTCACAACACAAGATGAAACATTTGCTTTTAAATCAAAAACACATCATGGAACCAATGTTGGTTTACCAGTGAAAGATACTTTTCTAAAGGACTCTTTCTGTAAGTCTCGTGTCTGCTCTTAATGGCCTGTTACCATGTTTTTATGGCCTTTGCCATGATAGCGTTGCAAAGAGTTTATGAGTGCATGCCACAGACCACTAAAAACATATATTACAGAGTGCTTGTGGCAGTGTCTTCTCAAAGAAAGCCGGGTAAAAAACAACTGTAAGATAATTTGTGTTGCCCTTTGGGTGCATTATATAACTCATGGCTGGCATGCAATGTCATCGGTTCAGTTGTGCTCCAGATGGTTCTTAAAGGCAGGGAAAGTTGTGGGCCATTTCACCTTTAGCATTCTAGGTGTGTGTGCATGCTGACTCTGTCATCTGAAATTATATCAGCAGTAAATGTGACATGGAAAAAAAAAAGGTTAATGATTAAGCAGAATTACTCTAAATAACCTGATAAAGCACAGAACACTGCTTATTCATTCATTCATTCATTTTCTTTTCAGCTTAGTCCCTTTATTAATCTGGGGTCGCCACATCGGAATGAACCGCCAACTCATCCAGCATATGTTTTAGGCAGCGGATGCCCTTCTAGCCGCATCCCATCACTGGGAAACACCCATACACTCCCATTCACACACATACACTACGGCCAATTTAGCTTACCCAATTCACCTATAGCGCATGTCTTTGGACTTGTGGGGGAAACCGGAGCACCCGGAGGAAACCCATGCAAACACAGGGAGAACATGCAAACTCCACACAGAAATGCCAACTGACCCACCCGAGGCTCAAACCAGTGACCTTCTTGCTGTGAGGTGACAGCGCTACCCACTGCGCCACCAGGCCGCCCAGAACACTGCTTATTTTGGGACAAAATATTCAGAGTGGGACTCATCAAAGAGGCTAAATGGTCATGGCCAAAGATTTCACACTGCATTAGATGGTGACTCGCTCCAAAGTCCAGTTCCAGTGCCAATCCCATGATTTCATAATCCTATCTGTAGTTTAACCTGGATGCGAGATTTATATTTTGCTGTGTTTCTGAGTACTCATTGTGAGATTGTATCTGAAGTTTTTATGTTGAATTCAAGCTTTAGGTATTTGCTGTTTGCATTGCTGCGGTGGCATTATTAACATTAGCACACGCATAGTAGTTGAGTTTTAAAACATGGACCCATTGTGAATATTGTGTTGTGTTAAACCTTTCCGTTTCTCCCACACCTAGGTAAAATGATTTATTTGCAACCCTAAAGAGTTAAGATCAGAAAAAATCTATGAGACTGAGACAATGAGTCTTACAGAACTTACTATAGGCTTTACATCTGAGCCTTGCATAAACACAAGCACAACTCTGCTCTTTGGCTGACATGACAGACAGTTTATCTCCAAGGAGAAATAGAGCAAAGTATGAATTTTTGTAATGAGCATGGTGGCTCAGTGATAGCACAGCAAGAAGGTCACTGGTTTGAGTCCCGGCTGGGCCAGGAGGCACTTCTGTCTGGACTTTGCATGTTCTCCACATGTTTGCACGAGTTAGGTGTTCTGGTTTCCCCCACAGTCCAAAGACATGTGGTATAGGTGAATTGGGTGAACAAAATCGTATGGGTCTGCGTGTTGGGTTGTGGCTGGAAGGGCATCTGCCGCATAAAACATATGGCCAAGTAATTGGTGGTTCATCCTGATAAATCAGAGACTAAGCCGAAGGATAGTGAGTTAGGCTATTAAAGTTTAGATTTTTTAATATATTTTCATACTGGAATCAAATAATATAATACGATGCTAGCTTATTCTGACTTTGTAAATGAATTTAGAAAATTGTTCCAGGCAACAGACAGACATCAAATAGAAGATGTTTTTCCAGACACATGTTAATCGTGGGTGCTGGTATTCTTGTTTGGGGCACTGTACTATTGGAATAACATTGCAAATTATCACTGTCGTACTTCTGTCTCAATATGAACAAAAATACACATTATACACATTATATGCATAATCCTTATGTGTTTTGTGTGTATGATGACATAGAGAGCAGATCTAAACCAACACATCATTAAAGAGTTCAGGAAATAGACATTTTCCTGGGAGATATGAGATATTCTCTCTGCTGTTCTGATTAGAGCTGAACATTGTCATCCATAATTTACACTCTTCTATCCCCCTCACCCCTCTCCTCTTCCCCTCTTGCCCTCCCCTCTCGCTATCTGTCTATTCTGAGCATGGAGAAAACCGGAACAAGACAGGAGAACACAGTGTACCATGCAAGCACAACAGACACACACACACACACGCACTTGTTTTTCTGTGATGCTGGGGACTTTCCATTGACTGTTTCATAAGGAGTATTTTTTATCCTGTACATTTAAACTTACCCTTTGTATTTTTATAATTGTTTGTGTTTATTAAACCACATTTAACCATTATTAGTTCCATCATACAGGTGATTTCACGTTCAGCTATCCCATATGTCAACAAAAGGTAGACAAAATTTGACATACACCCACAGACATCACTCTTCTTATTCCTCACTGCTATTCATTCAAGTATTTTCTCTCTTCTAATGTTGCTTGGCAACAGATGTAAACAATTATTTACAATACTGCAATATTGTGCTGCTTTAAAGAGATTAACAGCATTAAAGACTTTTGCCCATGATATATAGGTGGTCATATGAACAAGACAAAGCACATGCCTGCTATATTTCCATGTAAAAGATTAGACTTTTAAGAGACACATCAATGAATGTGCTCTAAGGACTGGTGTTACATTACAAACCAAAATACAGTACTTCAGTACATGTCTCAAATGTAGTGGAGTAAAGCTCAATGTTGTCAGTAATCTGTTAAATCAGTTCTGAACAAATCACACTGAACAATTAGTGCATTTGACATCAGATTGCATCTGTTCTTAAGCAACAACTCCCTCATTTAAATGAAATAAAATCCCAGGATGTCCTTCGAAAAAGAGTAGGAGTTTAACCCCGGCATCCTGACCAAATCTGCCCACTGGCCTCTGTCCATCATGGGCTCCTAACCATCCCCATATGACAATTGGTTTCATCACTCTGTCTCCTCTCCACCAATCAGCTGGTGTGTGGTGTGCGGTCTGGCGCAATATGGCTGCCGTCGCGTCATCCAGGTGGATGCTGCACACTGGTGGTGGATGAGGAGATTCCCCCCAATGTATAAAGCGCTTTGAGTGTCTAGAAAAGCGCTATATAAATGTAAAAAATTATTATTATTATTATTATTATTATTATTATTATCTGAGAATCTGTTCACAACTCACTGATTCAAATGATCTGTTTTTAATTCATTTTTGGACTTGCAAATCTTGGTTACAATACAGCATGAAATATAAATTGCTTCTTTCTTTCTTTTATTTAAAGTTTTTGCTTTATTATGTTCTCTTACGTTACTTCAGGATTTCACCATCGCTCTAAGCACACTATTAGATTTTACCGAGCTTTTTTACAGTGGAATACTGGCAACACTGTTGCCAGTTAATTGCTGTAACAGAGCAGTAGCTGTAACTAACTGGAAACTGCTTACAGTTAATTACTGTACTGTAGTGCTACTACTCACAGCTACTCATAACATACACATTAATGGTATATCCTATATAGTAGTTATTGTAGTGTTACTAAAATTAATCAGTATTCTTAACTGTATTAAAAATAGTGATGGGGTCAGATATTTGTCTTCAAATCCATTCAGGCAAGGATCAACGTTTATCCTTTTTCTCATTACTTTATTAATATGATTATTTGAATCAGTATTTAATCTTTGAAATGATTTTTAGTAATAAATAAAGCTAAATATTACCTAATTTTCTGAATATATTTAAGAATGTTCAGTTGAAGTGTCTTTGTCCCTATCTTTGTCTGTCATAACTCTATTTTCAGGAGCCACCAAACCAGGTCATAGAGACCTCTTGAGTGGAACTGCATGGCCTGATGACTGGAAACAACTGTCCCTATTTTGTTATTGCTATGTGTTATTGCTGTCTAAAGTGATTTTGCTATTTTTATGTGTTAATTCTGTTTAAAGTGATTTCCTTTTTGTGCAAGATAGACTTTGTGTAGTATGTAAGCTGCCAGGTTGGATGTAGATTGTACTGGTTTTTAATGAGTGCACTCAGCCTTGGGTAAGAAACAGATTTTACTTTGTGTGTGTGTGTGTGTGTGTGTGTGTGTGTGTGTGTGTGTGTGTGTGTGTGTGTGTGTGTTCTATTCATTTTTGGATCATTTCACAGGTCTTGGGTCAGCTCTGAAGTGGCAGTCTGACGTTTGTATGCTTGAGATATTGTACACACGCACATGGAAATTTTCCTAGTCTATCTGTGTTTTAACCAATCAGGTTTATGATGTAGTTAATGACGTTATGTGAGAGTATAATTGTTGTTTTAAGATTGTAAGCAGAGCGGCCCACAAACACTTTGCGAGTGTTGATGCTGGCTTCTGCTGATGAAACTGCAAACTATCTTCAGTAAATTTTCTTTTTAATTTAATCTCTGACTCCAGCTCTTCTTCATTTGACAGACTGGTCATTTTTGGGTTAAAACTGTATGATTTCCCTACAATAGAAAGCATATAAATTCTTCAGACAAATGTATTTTATTGTGTTGGCAGCAAACAAATATACAACAGAAAATGTATAACAAAATTAAACAAAACAGCAGATATGTATACATTTTCTATTTACAATTAAACAAAAAGGTTAAATTAATAAATAACACATGCAGTGTATAGCACAGGTGTCAAACATTTAAATATCATCTTACACATTACTGAGGGCCACAGCTTTGCACAGTTATGCCGCGGTCACACTAGAGTTTGAGCTTGTCCTACGGCGCTGCAAAAAGGGGTGGGATTAAACAAGATGATTAGACATTAAAAAAGCGAGTGATTGGTCCATATTTTACATTTCTGTACAGAGAGGAACTTTCCAACTCAGCAAACTGCGAAACTTGTCGCACGAGCTTGCATATGACTGGAAGTCTATGAGGAGAAAAGTGCAGTGTGACCGCAGCTTTATGCTTTAACTCTAATTAAACACACCTGATCAAACTAATTGAGGCTTACAGGTAATGTTGAAACAGGCCTGGAACTAAACTCTGCTGGGTTTGACCCCGATGGTATATAGCATATTTTTAAAGCAACTGCCAACTTTTATCACAATCACATGTCCAATAAAAAAATAAAAAAATAAACAAACAAAAGAAAAAAAGAAAAAAAAAATGGTTTGCACTGATCCTCATGTTGTTCCAAATCTGTAGTAATAATAAAAACAAAACAAATAACATGATTTATGCATTTATTTAAGAAAGCCTTTATTCTATAAATACCACTTCACTTACTTAATTTGAAGTTTTCCAATCAAATTCATTGAGCGTCTGCAAAAATGTATGTGAGTGCTGTTTAAAGGCTGGTTTATACATCTGCGTCGAGTGACTGGCGTGACCCACATGGCATGCCTTGCGCATTGCCGTGCATTTATACTTCTGCATGTTGTTTGTGTTGCTCTGCAATAACAATTCTGAAACGCTAGCTGGCAGTGAGGTTTTTATGTTCCTCTGTGTCGAGTTTCATCGCTGGTGTTTAGTTTTTTTCTGAACGCTACCTTAATGTACGAGTAGCTAAAACTTGCTCATTCTGAGGCGGGAACCGGCGGACGTGCAACAACTTTAATCATAAGGTAAACACAAAACAAAAGTTTCCATCTAGAGCTCCTTTACGGGACTCCACACTTGTAAACACTCGCTCCAACGGGTTCGCGCAGCTCTCACCCCCCGCCCACACTCGTCAGCGCTACCAAGCCGACCAATCACAGAGCTTGCGCTACGCGTCGTTACAACGTGTAGTTACATTTTTTGAGAGGTGTGCATCAGAGTCGGCCACGGCGAGGGCTATGCGACCACACAAAGGCTGTGCAGGAGCATACGCATGCGCTTGACGCAGAAATATAAATCAGGCTTAAGGGAGAGATTTTTTTAAAACACATTTTTACTAGTTATTTTGCAAGATACTAATATTCAGCTTAACTTGCAATTTAAAGGCTTAAGTTAGGTTAATTAGGAAAGGTAAACAAAGTTACAATAAATACTGTGACAATTATCCTGCTCTTTTAAACATCACTTAAGATATATTTGAAAAAGGATTAAAATTTTAAAGGAGGCTGAATATTTTTGCAAAAAAATATTTTTTTTTTTTTTTTAAGTTTCAAATAATTATAAAAAATAAGCAAATATTATCAATATAATATATCAAAAGAACACACACACAACACACGCACACACACACACACACACACACACACACACACACACACACACACACACACACATACTCTCTAGATATGGTTAGAAACATTCATTCATTTTCTTTTCGGCTTAGTCCCTTTATTAATCTGGGGTCGCCACAGCGGGATGAACCGCCAACTTATCCAGCATATGTTTTACGCAGCGGATGCCCTTCCAGCTGCAACCCATCACTGGGAAACATTCATACACACTCATTCACACACATACACTACGGACAATTTTAGCTTACCCAATTCACCTATAGCGCATGTCTTTGGACTTGTGGGGGAAACCGGAGCACCCGGAGGAAACCCACGCGAACACGGGGAGAACATGCAAACTCCACACAGAAATGCCAACTGACCCAGCCGAGGCTCGAACCAGCGACCTTCTTGCTGTGAGGCGAACGTGCTACCCACTGCGCCACCGCGTCGCCCTGGTTAGAAACATATTTATCAAAAAAAAGCACAAAGATAAAAATATTTACTTAAAAAAGCTCAAGACAACAAACTTGTCTAATGTCCCTAATATGAATTCACAGTTGGAAAAGTCTTAGCAACAAATTCACAACCTGGGGCGCGACAGTGGAGGTTTGCGTGTGGATGGATATATATCATCTTTTTGTGACTCACTGTGATGATTTCTGTGCACATGTTACCTATCTAACGAGATTGGAATTTAATGTTTTTTATGTGTATAAAAACTGCTTAGTTGCCAGAAAGGCAGATTACACTGTTTGCATCTATACATTACGACAAAACCAATAAAGTTGTCCAATTAATAAATATACTTAAATGAAAGTAATGTAAGACGTTGTGAGGAGATGCTAACTAGCTAACAATGTAGCTTTTTAAGTACAAAGATTAAGACAGGTAACAAAATAAATAATCCCCAAAACTATGCCATTTGTTTGTGCTACGTTTGTGCTGATTTGTGCAGCAAAAACGAATGTTTGTGCTGGTTTGGGGTCTGAGATATTAAGCATTATTTTTTTGACTGTGTGACGTCACTTTCCGCCCCATGTTGCTCAAATCACTCCAAATCAGCACAGGTTGTTTGTGCTCGATTTGTGCTGGTTTGTGCCGTTAAAATAAACATTGTATAGGTTTTCCTCGTTTAGATACAAGCAAAATATTTTGAGAGCCATGACGTCACTCTCCACCCCATTTCCTCTAAAATCACATCAAACTGATGTCATTCGTTTGTGCCCAATTTGTGCTGGTTTGTGCCGTTAAAACAAACACTGTATCTATTTTTGTTGTTTAGATATAACCAAAATATTTCGGGAGCCGTGACATCACTCTCCACCCCAGGTTTTAGAGATGCGCGGTTGGCGGTTACAGCCGCGGACTCCGCGGATAAACCGCGGATCGGGCGGATGACGTGACGAAAAATAATATTTTAATTAAATTCGGGCGGGTGGCGGGCAGTTGTACCAATCAAATTAAAATATATATGTATAAATTGTTAAATATTATCTGACTATACCTACATCCAAAAAAATCGAGCACACTTTGAAATAGTCAAATTTTCATCAGGCAGTAATATGGCTAGTCGAGTCTATGCAAATCGACTGCTTGTTATTATCAGAGATGGCAACGCCGGCGAAGGAGGTACGTGACAAACTCAAAAAAGGAGAATTAAAAATAAAGGAAATAGAAGGTCAGAAAAGTGTTGCCTGGAATAAGTTTTACAAAGTGGTAAATCAGGATGACACCAGTGCAGGCTATGTAATTAGCAAAACCTGCGAAGCAGTTTATGTTCATGAGAGCCACAAGACGGGTACGTCTAACATGGTGCATCACAAGTGTGCTGCTAAACCTCAAACCTCCACAAACACCTTGACAAGTTTTGTCCGTCGAGATCCCAATAGAGTAGGCTACCACCGCTCAAAGAGGGATGGCATGTTTATTTTTCTAATTTAATTTCTAATTGTGGGGTGACTGAGCATGGCTTAGCTACGATATGACGTTTTTATTTTTTTCAACTGTTTGCCAAAGCATGTGACTATAGCCAATGCCTACATTAGGATATTTATTTTAATATTTTTTTTTACTACCTGTTGTTTCTTTTGGCATATAAAATAGGCATTGTCTGATAGAGATTGGTGTTGTTTCCGATTTCTACAAGCTCAATAACATCCACAGCAAAAAATAAATAAATAAATAAATAAAAAAATAGTCGAAAAACTGTGCCTATTAATTAGATGTGCAAGGCAAGCAGGTAAGTTTTTGGGGTTGCTATGGACAACTACAAATGTGAACATTATTAGGCTATAATGTAAATGACTTATTATTCTATCTATTTGCTAAAAAATAAAGTGAAATAGGCATTTAGTAGTAGGCTAAATAGCAGCATGTTGAAATGATGTGTCAAAATGCGTTTTCTATTAGGCTACAATAAAAAAATTGTACAGTACAGTGCGTTTAATTTAGGCTATTTATTTATTTTTGTCCCTGTGCGCCGATCGGAGACGGAGTTCACTGCTGATATTCTGAGAGCTTTATAGGGTGCTTCTCATTTCTTATTTGTGCATCCTCGTTTCCTTTCCTTGCTTTCTTTCCTCGTGTCTTAGCTCCACCCCTCCGGGATGCGAGGGAAGGACGCAAGGAAAAGACTCGAGGACCGAGGAATCGAATCAAGTGAAAAGACACGTCCTCGTATCGTTTAGCTTCACTTAAAAAGCATCGTCAATTAATGCTGGATTTGGCTTGCACGTTTGGATTAACTACATGTCTACATTAAAGTCATTCTCTATTCTCTAATAATCAATAAAGAAACATTCATTTAATAATAAAAAGGAATAAGCCATTCAAATAAAGAGCCCAATCAGCAGATGGCGGGCGGGTGCGGTTTTAAAAATTGGTCAAAAATGTTGGTGCGGATGGATGGCGGACGGATGATGAGTTTTGTGATGCGGTTGCGGATGAAATAATAGCCCATCCGCGCATCTCTACCAGGTTTTCTAAATCACCCAAAACTGGTGTCATTCGTTTGTGCCTGATTTGTGCTGGTTTGTGCCGTTAAAACAAACACTTTATCTATTTTCCTTGTTTAGATAACCAAAATATTTCGGGAGACGTGATATCAGTTCACCCCAGTTCCTCTAAATCTCACAAAAAGTGCTGTCATTCGTTTGTGCCCGATTTGTGCTGGTTTGTGTCGTTGAAATGAACATCAGATATTTAAATTTGTGCATGAATATATTATTTTCATTTGCTCACAATTTGTGCTCGTTTGTGCTGCAAAAAAAGTTTGTGCTGCTATTTTATTATTAGTAGGCCTAATAAAATTATATTAGATCATTCAGAGGTCTGTTGGCCCCAGTTGCTCCATATTTACCAAAATAGTCTCGCTTGTGACTATTTGTGCTTGATTGAACCGATGAAAGTTTCATTAGTGCTGTTTCTATTATTAAAATATTGAATATTGAATTAAAGACAATGACATCACCAGCCACCCCACATGTAGGCCTATGATATTCTAAAATATTGTAATTTGTTTGTGCTGGTAGAATTTTCGTTTGTGATGCTTTGTTTTTTATATATTAAAATAGCCTATGCCAATATGGGTTATTTAGAGATCTTTTTTTATCAGAAAAAAAAAAACAGAAGCCCATCCATCATTCTGACAGATTTAATTTCTAAACTGAAAGGGCTTGGCCAATATAAAGATAATTTGCTACAACCCTGCTTTACTTTCGATTTCATGGTCATGCATGTGCAAATTTAACGGTGATATCATTCGATATCTACTTTGTTTTAGTCTCATGAGTAGCCAGCATGTGTGAGGCTGAACACTAGAAAATATATATTTTTTACCATGCAGCGATCTTTCCCTTAAATATTCTATCATTTGGTCATCCATTATAGGCTATGCTTTCATATTTAAATTAGCAGCCTAAACTTTTCTGTTGTGGTAGGTAGGCCTACTGCCAGGGCCGTATTAAAATAAGGGATAGGTGGGGCTGAAGCCCCAGGGCCCACGGAAGAAGGGGGCCCTTGATTGGCTGAAGAATTAATTTGGCTTTCGGTTCAGCACTACCGCGAGAACCAAGCTTGTCGTAGAACAAAAAATAAAATTCAAACAGTCTTCATCATTGATACACTTGTACATGTAGTAACAGAAGCTGGGATAGGCGGAACCATGCTGAATGTACTCATAACTGAAGCGATGTCTCGGCCACGCAGTGGTTACAGCTGGACTCAGTAAACTGGCACGCGCCTGCACAATCCTTCCATCACACAATATAACCGAGACATTGTGCAAACAAATCAAATAGCCTACACAAGCAGTTATCAAAATATCCATCGTTGCAGAGTATCTATCTCAAGTAAATACACTCGGTTATGCTTTACAGTAAGTCTAACTGAAGTAGTTAACTTTTTTTTATGAATGTTTACTTTGCCCCTTTTAAGAAAACAACAGTAATAATATAGAGCAATGAAATATTGGCGCTGGCTTTCATCAGGCAAGGCTATATCTGATGCAAAAAATTAAATAAAATAAAGATGCTAGCCTTCTGTACATCAGAAGACCACAGTATTTTGGATAAAAGTATGGATTTTAAAGATATCCTATCATTAGGGATTTATGGTCAGCTAAAGTACTAATGAAACTTTTTAAAGGTTGAACCCCTATTTAAAGTATTTATTATAAAAAGCTAATTTAAGAAGTATTGCAAATGTTTTTTTTTGTTTTGCAGATTTTTGCTGCCTGTTTGAACTTTAAAGTTCATATTATGTCATTACTTAATTTTGTATACTTGCAGGCCTATTTAAAAAAAAAAAAATATATATATATATATATATATATATATATATATAATAAAATATAAATAATTTTATAATAATATTAATTAGTAAATTATCATTAATAATAACAAATTATATATATATACTTTTGTGAGGTAAAAAAAATAAAAGGGGGGCCCTTGGATTTGTTATAGCCCCAGGGCCCAATGTGTTCTTAATCCAGCCCTAAATCAATTGAGTAAAGCAGCTTTAGTAGATTTACTAGGCTATATTTAATCAATATTTATTTTATGGAAAAAATGTAGATTATAGGCCTATATAACACACACATGCGGCATTTTCTGCAGCTAAGTTTTGTTTTTCGTGATTGTGTTATTTGTCATACAGTGAAAGAACAAGGTCCAAATGGCAATAAAATAAAAATAAATAATTCATTAATTACAATTAATAATAATAATAATAATAATAATAATAATAATCATAAAATATTTGCATTCACTTAATTGTTAAACACTACGTTTTCTGCACAGGATGTAGGATGTTATTTTGACCATTTTTATCTAGTTTAATAGAAGACAAACATGTAATATTTTGTCATATTTAAGTTATTTGAATCGTTTTACTTTAAGTCTAGTTTTAGTCATATTTCATATGATATTAGACAACTAAATTTACTCTGAATTTAATGACTAAAACTTGGCTTGTTTACACCTGGACAAATCATGCATTTCCCAAATCCGTCGTTCCAACAAACATTCGCAAACTGCATTGCAAACCTGTACGCTTGCAACTACACCTCTAGAGCTGTAGTTAGAAACACAGTTCCTGGCTGTGTTCTATTCCCAGTTATCCCCCTATGCCCTATTCATTTAGAACGTTCTAACATTTAAACATGGAATGATTAAAAACAACAAAAACATTAAAGTCATCATCTCTAATTTGCTTTCAAAGTATTTTTACAGTTCAGTCTTAGCTCCCTTCGTGGTGCACTTTGAAAACATTTATGCCATTTTGAACGCAGCCGTGGCTCATGACAAAAGCTATAGGTGACCTATTATTTAAAAGCGGAATTTATATTACGTCTCCAAAGCTTGTGAAAACAAAAATATATAGCATATGTTCATTCATTCATTGCCAGCCTTGTTAGCGCTGCCCAGCCCGTCGCGGTGGCTCGTACGGACGATCAGACTCTGCTACGTGATACAGTTTGCTATTCATCCCCCAAGTTTACGGGTGTTCATTTTACGAGGATCATCCCCGAGAGTGCCCCTGTCTTGCAAGAGGAGATTGCTGTCCTCCTGGCGAAGGATGCAATCGAGCCGATCCCTCCAGCCGAGAGCTGTTCAGCAGGCAAAATTCTAATGCTCACTTCTCAGCCATCAGCTTATATACTCTGTTAATGACTAATTGCTGACACCTGTGAGCTGAGCTCTGCCAATTCATTTGGCATTTCATTGGCCTGTTTTCTTACTCTTCAGACTGATTGGTCATCTGGCAAACTCCCATATGTCTGTTATCAGACACACGTCTCCGTTCCCTATTCGGGGAACATGGGTTACGTATACGTAACCAGGACGTTTTTTGGAGTGGAAGTTAAAGCATTGTTGCTTTTAAGTGAATGAAATTTTTTTAAAAATTGACTAAATCAATATTCATATATAATGTATGGTAATTTTGTATCCAATCTAGATACACCTTTAGGACTGACTTGATACCTTTATGATTGGTCTCTCTATGTCAATATATTTTGATGTTTTATGCTAACACAAAATGTGAAATAAAATGTTGTCAGATGTGTAAGTGCAGACAAGCAACTTTTGAAAACAGCGTACAGCAAGGACAGAGTGTTTAAAAATTAAAACTTTATTTTGATTAAAAGGAGTGCTGGCTCAGTAGTTTTGACTGAGTTCATACAAATTCTGGGTTCCATCACATTTGGCCAGTTTAATGGCCTCCAATTTTAGCCCTTTTACAAGATGTAAAAAGAGACTTTGGTGTGTCCAGAATGTGTAAAGTTGTAAAGAAAGTTACATTTCAGCTCAAAATACCCATCAGATCATTTATTATACCCTGCTGAACATGTCAATTTAAGTGTCAGGAAATTGTAGCTGTTTTTGTAGCCTGTGTCTTTAAATACAAATGAGCTGGTTCTCCCCACCCACCATTCTAACATGCGCCCTGTGTCACACCAGATAAACAGCACAGTGAGTGACAGAGACAGACACGAATAAAGCGCAGATCCAGTTTCTGAGTCAAAAGTAAGACTGAACCAGGAAGTTTCTCAGTGGTTATTTAATGTATGTGTTGTGGAGTTTATTCAAGCATTTCTGCAATGATGAGTCACACACAAATGCCGTTACAATGCCGTTATGAATTTGCAATACACATACACGTTTAATGCACTGTTTTTGCACATCTACTCACAGCAAATGGGACAAGATACAAGTTAATATACAAAAATGTATGGATATCCGCTATGCTATTGTAGAAAATAAACCTGATTTACAGTCCACAAACCAGGACTGTGTTGTATTGACACTATGCAGCTGTGGTGATTCCAGCAGTTATCAATTACATAGCAATTCTACTGTCTTTTATGTATCAAAAATATGCACTGTTTTAAAAATGTTTTAAACTTGCAGCTGATCACAGATAGTTGGAACAGTTCTTTTAATCCCAGTTTCTTTACAAATCCTGTCTTTTGCCATGATTATACATGTTACTATAGAGTCACACGCCTGTCAAACAATTTGGCCGGATGGGAAAACCAAAGGAAATTTTTAAAAAGAGACTTGTGTTAATATCACTCCAATAATATGACAGTGGAGCACTTTAAAGTGTTCTTGATATATAAAATAAGAAAAAAAAAGTATGTTTGAATGGCCCATGCAATATTAAGCAAGTTTTTCTTTAAATAAAAACTTTACTTACTCACTAAATGTGCTGCATTTGCACTCTCCATTTCATCAGACATGCTTTGTACTGTAACACAAAACAACATATTGAAAGGTTTATTCAAGTTTCCTGTTGAGGTCGAAATGTCAAAATAGCTCTCAGTCATATTACACAAAGAATGAAGGAAATGAAAGTTAAATCCTTTAAGATGAGCATCATCTCTTTGATTTCCTGTCAGCTTACAACCTGAAGGACTAAAAGGTAAAACAGTGACAGATCAAGTGAAATATATTTGTAAAGCATTTTTCACATTTCAGTGTTTCAAAGCAGCAACTTTTAATATCACACTGTTATGTCTATAATGCCATAATTCCAGTTGGCACAGGCTGTCAATTGCAACCATCAGACAGTGACATGAAATTGTGGGAAAAGACATCTTTGTGGACGGAATGGTAACGCAACATAACAGTAGATGCATTAATTAAAAACTTTTATTGTAGTTCTGTCAGATCTGACATATACATTGTCTGGAATCCATCCGGGCCGTCAATTTCATTCAATGCACCTGTACGATCCCAATCACCATTATTCTGATCACCTTCACCTGCCGCTCATCACCATGCTCACCCTATATAAACTTGGAACATTCACATCATCATTGTCTGATCTACTTGTGAGAACCCGGACTCTTTCCTCTATATATCGATTATCCCTTACCTGTCGCTGTATCCTGTAGTTCCAGTTTATCTGTCTGCCTTCCAGCCTGTAATCCTGTCCATTTGATCCTTAAGTTAAGTTTGAATAGTTGTATTGTGTTATTTGTTGTTCATGTTTCTTTATTGTTCTTGCTTTAAATGTTTACATTCTTTGTTTAAAATAAAAAAGTATAATATCATTAAAATATACACCCTTTCTGTTTAAACACCTTTGTCTTCCCTCTGATTTGTTACATACATCTGAATATACCAAAAGTTAAAAAAAAGAAACTAAACGCTAAATGATGAGAGATTAGTAGAAATTCAAATTTGTAAGAAAATAATCTAACTTTGTGGATTTAGAAAGTTTTTGTACCATCACAAGGCTATAATTTTTGTGACCGTGTGCGGGTTTATTTAAAATACAATGTGAATGTAAAATTAGTGCCATCTTCTCTAGCACGTGAACTCTTCCAAGATGCAGTGCATAAACCCCACAGGATTTGACATACAGAAGATATTACTCCCTCAAGGCACGGGATATTAAAGACAAACCACGGGATATTAAAGACAAGCCACATCAGTTATTTGAAAGGAAACCACAAGCCATGAGCCACTGGTTTCTATCATCAAATACTAGTCCCTTTATTGTTGTTCTTCATTCTTAATACCCTAAATACAAAACTATAATATGAGAGAATGAACCGTGTCGAAAATGCATCCACTGACCTTTCCTCCTGAAAGTATACCTACTGCTGATAATGTGCCATGCAGCTCAGGGGTTTGGAAAGCAACCGAGGCAATCTCTACAGAAAACCAGATTTATTTAGTAGCAACATGTAAGATAAAGTGGTACAGTACATGGAATAGAAAAAGGCCAGTCATTTATTAGGTGTGTCCAAGCTGATCAGACTGACTATCATCAAAAAGTGAGATTATAGTCTATTACACTGTTGTAATTATGTATACATACAATATAGTATAGTTCACCCTTGTATAATCCTCAAATGCACACGTGAAACAATCTATGTTCTATTTGTTAAAATATAGTTACATCAGTAATTTCAAACCTCTCTTGCCTGTAAACTGTCAAAGTCAGTACAGGTTTTCCCCACTCACAGTCATATGTTTCACCTTGTTCACCGTCACCGCAATCAGAAAGATTCCAGTCACTCGAATACTAACCACCAGCGCACCTGCATGTCAATCCCTGCTCATCACATCCACCCATAAATACCTGCATGCTCCCTCACTCAGCGTCCGGCCTTGTCGCATCGAGAAGGATGAAACTCACAGTCAGTCTATTCCAATTATCTTAGTGATACTTACCTTGTCTGCTCCAAGTGTACCCACAGTGTCTTTGTGTCTCTTCCTAGTGTGGTTCCCTCCTAGTTGTGTGTCTCCCGATCTCCTCTGTGTCCATCGTCGTCTTCAGTCTCCCGTTCATTTCCATCACAGTTACACTGCTCACCATTCTGCAAGAGAAAAGACTTTGCCTGCTTGGCATATCTCCTGTTTACATAATTCTGCAATAAACTGTTTAATTGTATCTTAATGTTTGTCAAGTCACTTAACAGAAGTGGGTGGAGCTACAGAGGGAACTGGTGGGAGGAGAGACTGAACGAAAAAGGCTGTTACTGCAGAAGGACGTAATAAAAACAAGCTAGAAGCTATTAGTTGTGTGCGTGTGATAATATATAACGTTTACATGGTGTAAGATGTGGGACGAAATGGCTCAGGGACTTCGTTGAATTGATCCGTTGGTTTTTGATGACAACATTACTGATAACTGGAGAAAGTTTGAAAAGAAATGGCGTATCTACTGCTTCGCGGACCTGTCTGACAAATCGAAGAAGATACAAGCTTACACATTGCTTAATTTAGCCGATCCCGAAGCTGTCAGTAAGACAGAAACGTTTGTGTATGCGGAGGAGAAAGATTGTGAAGATCCAGATGTTCTTTTAACTAAATTCTCCGAGCTGTGTTTACCTGCAAAGAACGTCATCATGAATAGGCAGGCATTTAATACCGGCGTTCAAAAACGTGGGGAATCTATACAAGCCATACAAATTCAGAGCCCTACATGATGAACTCATTAGAGACCGTATAGTGTGTGGCATAGAAAATGATACAGTTCGCAAACAGTTACTCATTGAAAAAAACAACAACTCATTTTGGACGTAGTTATTAACATATGCTTGCTGCATGAACAGTCTGGGGCTGCACGGTGGCGCAGTGGGTAGCACGTTCGCTTCACAGCAAGAAGGTCGCTGGTTCGAGCCTCGGCTGGGTCAGTTGGCGTTTCTGTGTGGAGTTTGCATGTTCTCCCCGTGTTGGCGTGGGTTTCCTCCGGGTGCTCCGGTTTCCCCCACAAGTCCAAAGACATGCGGTATAGGTGAATTGGGTAAGCTAAATTGTCCATGGTGTATGTGTGTGAATGAGTGTGTATGGGTGTTTCCCAGTGATGGGTTGCAGCTGGAAGGGCATCCGCTGCGTAAAACATATGCTGGATAAGTTGGCGGTTCATTCCGCTGTGGCGACCCCAGATTAATAAAGGGACTAAGCCGAAAAGAAAATGAATGAATGCATGAATGAATGAACAATCTGAGAGAAGCATGATGAGTAAAGACACTGAAGTTTGTGCTCTGTATAAAACACGCTGCTCAAACTGTAATGGCCAACATTCACCAGAGAAAAGTCAATGCTTTGCATACAGCAAACGCTGCAACAACTGTGGTAAACCAGGCCCGGCTCCACATGGGGGCCAGGGTGGGCATGTCCCACCCAATCAGAAGCTTGGCCCACCCTGGCCTCACATCAGATAACAACATTTTATTTTTTTTGCGATGTGTTACATAACTGCGAAAACAGCTACGATGTGACCGTGAGCTTTAAAAACATGTTTTGCCAAGCCAGGCTCATTTACAATCTTAATTAAAGTATTACGGTTTTTAATCATTTTAAACCATTCAAGCTGCATTAGATGAAAGAGAACCTAATTCAGCATAGAGCGCAGATGTGCACATCACGCATCTCAGCGCTCATTACCAAACGCACTTCCCTTTCATATCATTTCATGCAGTTGTAATTCATACAATAGAAAGTCTTAAAGAATGCAAACAGATCAGCAGCACTGAGTAGGATAATCGGGAGATGCAATTGGGCCCGCTTAAACATAATAGCATTTTTCTCATGGAAAGGCCAAATATTAAGTTCACTATCTGTGAATGACGCACAGAAATTGACAAATCACAGGCAGTTTCAGTAGTGAAGTTCGTGCAAGGTGCAACATACAAAATTCAAACCCGTGTGCAAAGCACTGTTGCAGTTTGTGTCAAAAATATCAATATTTCGATACATATCCACACTGAAATATTTAAAAGGATACAATCTTGCTTTCGCTTTGCTTTCTCACGCACTCTCTTATCTTGACGTGCGCTGCTGCATGTTCCTGACCTGTATAAACAATTTTGAGAGCTTAGTAACTGATCTCAATTCAATAGCACCGATTCGATTAATTAACGCCCGTGCATCGATTAAAAAAAATTATATTAAAAATAAACGCTGAAAAATGTTTTTGATAGGTTATAAATGGTAATGTATTATCTACCACTAACAAGTAGGCCAATATGTAAAGATCTGCTATACATATTTTTTTTTATTAGTTATTAAAAAAATACTAATGTTTGAATTGGCTCTGGTGCATTAAATAATGATTAATAATAATATTAAGATTTTTTTAAATCACAAAATATAGAAAATGGTATCGAATGTTGATATTTTTTCAAGGTATTATCTCGAAGTTAGAAATTCCAGCATCGTGACAACACTAGTTACAGTTATTGTAAACATTATTATATGCATTAAAAGCAATATGGGTGATTTTGCATGTGTATTTGACATTTCAAAAAGTTAAGGAATAAAACTCTTTAAAAACAGCAGTTATTTCCAGCACCTTATTGAGAGCATATTTAATTTTTATAATTCAGCTTTTGCCAGACAGAAATGATTAAATGTTTTACTTTTAGGGAATAAAAAGGTTTTTTTTATATTGTTTGTCAACTCTGATGAATTTATTAATGTGTAGAAACAACAATAAATCATTCATTCATTCATTCATTTTCTTTTTGGCTTAGTCCCTTTATTAATCCGGGGTCGCCACAGCGGAATGAACCGCCAACTTATCCAGCATTTGTTTTACGCAGCGGATGCCCTTCCAGCTGCAACCCATCACTGGGAAATATCCACACACACTCATTCACACACATAACCAACGGACAATTTAGCCTACCCAATTTACCTATACCACATGTTTTTGGACTTGTGGGGGAAACCGGAGCACCCGGAGGAAACCCACGCCAACACGGGGAGAACATGCAAACTCCACACAGAAATGCCAACTGACCCAGCCGAGGCTCGAACCAGCGACCTTCTTGCTGTGAGGCGAACGTGCTACTCACTGCGCCACCGTGACGCCCACAACAATAAATCATAGCAAGAAAAGTCCTTATTGGTAGTTACTAAATTGTAACTGAATGGTCAGTAACGATTTACAATTGTACAACTTTTTAGCCAAACATTCTACCTGCTATAAATGCTAAGATCACATGACACTAATGAAATCAGGATTAAAATTTTTTTTAATTGTTTAGTGTGTGATTAATGAAATATTCAGTTTTCCTTTTGAAATTGTGGTAACAGTATTGGCAGTTTACAGTTTAAAAATGTTAATTTAAAATATTGGTGAAATTTCTTTTTTTAAAGAAAAGCGAAATAAAATATTTTGATTACACAATGATACATGATGGAAAAAATACACTGACTAATTCGGACATCAAGAAAGCATGATTTTTGGTAATATAAGAGACATTTTATAGAGAATATTGTATTGTTATGGCACGTAACATCTTGTGATCTATGAAAATGATGAACACATTTTATAAATAATCAAATATCTAACAATGTTTTCAAAATCTCAAAAAAGGATGGCTTTGGCCACTAAATGTATGTGCAACTATAGAATCACCCATATAGTTCATGGAGAGCAAAATTTTTTTCTGGCTAAAATGCAGTTTTCTCACAAAACTTGGCAAACATCTCTCTCTTACATGCATACTCAAGCAAGCAATCTGTAATGTGAAGGGGACGCTGACAAAGGAGTGCGGATCCAAATGCAGGGTTTATTGAACAGAGAATGGTCAGGCAAGCAAAAGTCAATACAGGGGCAAACAGATACAGGAAATCCAGAGTCGTGGTCAATACAGAGGCAAATGGTCAGTACAGGCAGGCAATGTAAACAAACAAGGCGAGGGTCAAAACAAGTGTCACTTTCTCCGCTTCAGCGACGTCCGGCGGCAGAGTAACAGCTCGTTA
>CAIGQV010019186.1:21944094-21959115 GCA_903798115.1 Danio jaintianensis
GCAGAGCTCAACACAGAGGCGGCCATCTTCGTCGGCGCCATCTTGTTATCGGTAAGTAAGTTAATCGGACTGCGAAGTACAATTTTGATTTCCATTGGATGCCAAAAAGGTGCCAGAAATCAGGGTGAATGGGCATGATATCTACTTTAGCGAGCCAGGCATTGCAACTGGCGATTTTGATTAAGGAGATGGCTTGATCTATGTTGTGGTAGTTTAGGGAAAATTCGTCTAATGGAATGGTGCTGTTAATGCTCTGAAAATATGAATTATGGGGAGATGATAGGTTGATGATTGAATTTGCGAGTGGCGATGCCTATTGGGCTAATTCGATAGATGCTAAACAGAGGAGCGGAAAAAGGCCCAATCATGAAGTTATTTTCAACTTCTTTTTTAATTAATTGGTCTATGATATCGGGCTCAGCGGTTGCGGATTGAAGATTAGGGCAGACTAGTTTATAGGAAGGGAGAGCTGAAATGCCACGGTGGAATCCCTGAGACAGACCTGAAACGAGAAATTCAGAAAAATTAGGATCGGGGTGAGCTCGTAATTTAAAAGTTGATAGAAAATTCAATTTTTTATTTTTATTTGCTCTGGAGATGGGGCAGACTGTGCGAGCATGCGTGCCGCCGCAGTAGTTGCAAAGATGCAGGTATTTACAAGGATTCCTAAAGCACCTGCCTATGTTAAAATTTTGGCAGTTTTCATGGCTAGGAGAGGGGAAAAGAGAAGAAGAAGAGGGAAAGAGAGAAGGGAGACTGGGGGAGCGAGGGACATAACTAGTGGATCTGGGAGCTGAGCGGGCTGTATCAGAGGAGGGTGCGACAAACGGGCACGAAGAGGTAGGGTGGAGGGAGGAATGGCAGACCACGCTGGATAGATTGTGGCAACCTAGAAATACTCTGTTGTGGAGATCAGTGTCCAAAGCATGAGCCAGAGCATGATTTCACTGAGTAACGCGGATGGCGCATTTTGCGGAGAAGAGTTTGTGATAAGTGTAAAAATTAGTTCCTCCATAAGAAAGCGCGAGCTCCGCGATGATGGCCATATAATCGTTTAACTCGCGCCTCCTATGGGGGAATACAAAACAGATGGTTTTGTGTAACTTGAAAATGCAATGTTGAACTCGGCTAGGGATAGTGTGCGGGATCATGTGTTAGCGGGTGGTTTGAGGGTGATGGAAAATTCGCCGCAATCCACCTGTCGCTCTGCTGAGGGAGGTGCAATGGGTGAAAGGAGTGTGATCAGATCTATGTCAGCACCTGACAGGATTTGTGCTCTTGCTGTGTTGGAGACAGAAGGAGGTTCCAGGGCTAATGCATTATGCGGAGGAGGGAGGGGTGTGGCGGTGGGGAGGGGTGGGTTAGATGGAAAAGAATGGGTTTGAGCTAGTGGGTTAGAGACATTTTGGGGAGGGTGGAACTAGAGGAAAGATTAGAAGGGGGGGCTGATGGCCAGTTGGGTGATCTTATATTGGAGCTGGAAGAGTGGATTATGGTCTGAGTTTCCTGCTGGTGCGTGCGGCTGGGGGCGTGGCTTATTTTCAATGCTTTCTTTTGTGGTGGCGGAGAGTGTGTAGGCTCTTGGTACGAGGCGTGGCGTGTACTGGTGTTCCGGGGATTTCCTCTTGGTGTTGACGTAGGAGGGGGATTTTGTGAGACCAAGTTGGAGTACAGTTCGAGCAGTTCCTGTTTATAGAGGGAGCAGGGGACGTTGATTCCGGCGTCAGCTAGAAGATTGCGGAGTTCCGGGATGGTGAGTCTTTTGTGGATGTCGATTGAAGAAATGGCGTAGGTGTAGGATGAAGCGGGTGAAGTGATGTGCTGTCTGGACATGGATGGTGAAGGGGATCCTTGGCGGCTGAGAAATCTGGTGGAAGTGGAATGAGTAAGTCGGCAACCTCTTGCTGGAGCCTTGGACTCTGCGAGGAGGCCTGGCGGGGCTAGATTAAGCTGGGCCGCAGCTTGGTTCTCTGAGAGAGTGGGGCTCTCGGATAAATTGTTGTTGTTGCTGCTACTGTGGCGGCGGTTGTCCATAATGGAGTAGTAGGATTCCTTCTTCAGTGGAGCATGGCTGCAATGAAATTGCTTTTTCAAGAAGAAAATAACTAAGGTAAGAAACTCTGATTATTTATAGTGAGTTAGGAATCATCCGATCGGTGAATCCTGCGTTGCTAATGCAGGACCAACTGTGTTCAATCTTAAGCACGTCATCCTCTCGAAATTAGTTTATAAATAAACTTCACTAAGTGAGCATTTTAACCATTTTTAACCATTGTGTTTGAGTGCCTAAGTTGTCCGAAGTGTGAAAAATGGATCTCAAATTCATATAGTCAATGCTGGAAAGGGTAAAAATGGGCAATTTTTCAACTATAGGCACTTTTAGCCTTGGAAGTTGAATAATTTTTTTTAAAAAAACCTTGTTCAAAACTCATGTAACATAGCCTCATAAGTTTAAACAATTTGTCTAGGCAATAAATATAAAATTTCTCATGAGCAATTTTTTAAGGGGACACAAATAATAGTCAAATAGTACTTGTCCCCAGATATGTCCCCCATAGATATGTCCCCAAAGTAAAAAAAAACTTTGCTTCTATCATTATTATTGTAGCATGGAGACTACGTCATTATGGTTATTTTCAAAGATTTTCTCAGGTTCAATGACAAAGCAGATTTTTCTTCAAAACTATTTATTGCATTGTTTGTTATGTTGTTTACAGTCAAGCCATCAACATACAATAAAATTTAAACATGACTGTTATTGTGAAAAGGTTATAAATAATATGAAATGTTTTGTACATTTACAAAATCAATTATTATATAATCAATTTACAGTAACTGCTCTATGTAAAAAAAAACATCTGCAATTTAAAGCAAACTTACATTAATGAATGGACACTAAACAAATGGTACACAATGGTAATTCAAAGTGTTTTACATTCATTCATTCATTTTTTTTTCGGCTTAGTCCCTTTATTAATCTGGGGTCGCTACAGCGGAATAAACTGCCAACTTATCCAGCATATGTTTTACGCAGCGGATGCCCTTCCAGCCGCAACCCATCACTGGGAAAAAGTGCTTTACATAAATAAAGTAAATCTATCATAAAAATAATCAATAAAACAATAAATAAACAAATAAACAATAAAAACAAGGAATTAAAAAAGGTTTAAAATTTTATTTAAAATCAATTAAGACACTTAAGAACAGAATAGAAATTGATTATACAAAAAAAAATATATATATGCAAATTGTGGCTGTTAATGTTCAGTTAACAGTATGTCAAGTCATCACAAATAAAACAATGCATTGGACGGCTTTGGCATGTTAGTTGCAGTGCACTATGCAACAAGCTATTGTAAACAAGCTAGCATTAAATAGATAAGTAATATTTTCATCTCTAATATAGCAGATTCATGGAAAATTACATCTGTAATCATCATTTTTGCCACAACTATTTTATGAATGAGTCTGCATCAACTACATTAAAAATAATCGCTTTATTTAAAGTGAATAGAATACCCTACTTACTGGATCGCAACACTAACTGAGCCGCAGCCACACACCTAGAGTAGGTGAGATGAACTGGGAAAGCAGGCAGTGGGCCAAGCCACTGTGAGGAAGGGGAGGGGGAACTCAACTGTTTCTAAATGAATTTTTTTGGCGTTTTTTGTTTTTTTTCTATGCACACAATTTATTTAGGTATACATTCATTCATTCATTTTCTTTTCGGCTTAGTCCCTTTATTAATCTGGGGTCGCCACAGCGGGATGAACCGCCAACTTATCCAGCATATGTTTTATGCAGCGGATGCCCTTCCAGCCGGAACCCATCTCTGGGAAACATTCATACACACCCATTCACACACATACACTACGGACAATTTTAGCTTACCCAATTCACCTATACCGCATGTCTTTGGACTTGTGGGGGAAACCGGAGCACCCGGAGGAAACCCACGCGAACATGGGGAGAACATGCAAACTCCACACAGAAATGCCAACTGACCCAGCCGAAGCTCGAACCAGCGACCTTCTTGCTGTGAGGCGAACGTGCTACCCACTGCGCCACCGCGTCGCCCATTTAGGTATACATACATATATTTCTTTTACCATTGAGAGTGTGATATTTAAAATATATTTTTTGGGGGGAGCATGCCAATGTAGATCTGGTGACTTTCATGTTCATCAAACCACTCTGTCACCAGTCTTGTGTATTAGTGCATTATCATCCTGATACACAACACCACCTTCAGGATACTATGTTTGACCCATTCGGTCTCTTACAAAAAATAACTGCAGTAAACTGAAGTACAACAGCAGTATATAGAAGTATAATTGCAGTAAAATTAAGTACAATTGCAAAATTGCAATACAATTAAGTATAAACACAGTTAAAATACAGTACAATAAAGTTCAACAGCTGTATAAGTTGCAGTAAACTGGAGTAAAAACAAGTAAACTCCGTCTTTACTGCACTTGTGCTGCTGTAGTCTAATAAGCCAATGGTGTGGTAAGAACTGTACTGCACTTGTGTTCCAAGGGGTTTGTTGTTCAACATCTTCCAAGAATATTTTGTACTTTTTTCAGGGATGTTTTTTGGATTCAAGTAGTCTTCTAATTAGAATTTTAAGAGTTTATTTGCAAAAACGAATAATAAAAAATAACTGCAGTGAACTGAACAGTACAACAGCAGTAGCCTATATACAAGGATAACTGTGGCAAAATTCAATGCAACTGCAAAATTGCAGTGTAATGAGGTATAAACACAGTTCAACTACAATGCAATGAAGTTCAACAGCAGTAAAATCTGCAGTACAACTGAAGTAACATTAAATAAACTGAGAGGGGCAATATAGTGACATGTTATTTAATTTATTGCACTTTGGTACATGAGTATTAAAAGTGCACTTTAGTTTTATTATGTATTGCAGTATTGTAGATGTATTTCTGTAGTTAGTTATACTTCTGAAAAGTGCAATACAATATATTGTGGTAGTACTTCACCAATACAACTGAAGTACTGAAACCCCATTTGGAAACCATTGTCCACCTAGCAGGAAAAGTAGTAGTTGTACTGCAGTTGTATTGTAGAAGTACTTCAGTTGTATTGCAATAGCAGTATGGCAGTTGTACTGTAGTTGTACTTCAGTTGTATTGCAGTAGCAGTACTGCATTAGTAGTAATATCACTTCACTACTATTGCAGTAGTTGTACTGCAGTTGTACTATAGTAGTACTTCAGTTGTATTGCAATAGATGTACTGCAGTTGGTTGTATTGTAGTACTTCAGTTGTATTGCAGTAATACTGCAATATACTTAAATAACGCAGTTTTTTTGTGTCCAAAAAACTGCACTTTTCAGAAGTTAATTAAAACTGCAGTGTTCCTTTAAAAAACTGCAGTATTCTTAAAAAAAAAAAAAAAAAACTGCAGTAATTTTTTGTAAGGGTATATGGTTTTTGTATCTGGTCCTCCAGAATGGTTTGGTCATCCTTGGCAGTGATGCACCCATTTAGCACAAATAATGGGCCTAGAGAATGCCATGATGTTGCACTCATTGATGTTGACTCATTAGAGAACAATACATGTTTCACATTGTTCACAGCCCAAGATTTTCACTGCTGGCACCATTAAAACTGACGTTTGACATTGGCATGAATGACCAAAGGTTTGGCTATAGTGGCCTGGCCATGTATATTGAATACATATATTGGAGCTCCCGACGAACAGTTTTGGTGCACATTTAATTCTGCAGTGAGTTGGACAGCTGTGGTTTTATTTTTTTTGGATACAATCTGGGTTTGCACCCGAACATTCCTTTCAGACAGCTTCCTCTTGCATCAACAGTTACTCCTGTTGGATGTGGTTCTTCTTCTTCTTGGTGGTTTGCTGACAATACTCTGGATACTGCGGCTCTTGATAATCACAAAGACTTGCCGTCTTGGTCACATATGTGCCAGCGAGATGTGCACCAACAATTTTGAACTCTTTTGAACTCTGATATGTCACCCATAATGTTGTGTATATTGCAATATTTTATCCAAAACTGTGCTTTTACTCTGTTAATTAAACCTTAACACTCTGCTCTTAGTGGTGGAATGTGCAATCGATGAAGGTTGGCCTCCAGGCTGCTCAAATTTAGCCATGAAATCTCCAACACTAAATTGGCCAGTGTTTCAGTTTCGTTGTCCAACCCCTGTACTTTCCCAATCCATATCAATTGTGGTTTGTAACCATAAATGTCATTTCCTCCACAGAGGGCAGTGTGGTGGAAATGACATTTGTGGAAATGACATTTCTATAGTTTATTGTGAACAAAAATTAAAGATAGCTTCACCGATTAGCTTTGAATTTATACTAGTATTTCATGTATACATAATACTCTTATTTACCTTATTTTGTTCGCTTTTTATAAACACCCTTGACAGTACACCATGTTTGGAAAGGACATACTTAGTTACTCCCAGGGCCATTTATTTCAAATTTGATATTTAGCCGCACCATATTGGTGTTTCATAACATCTAGTTTTTATGAGGTGGGTTGTTGCCCAACGCCCAACCCCCAACCTGAAGGACCAGAACATACACACATACATTACGGACAATTTAGCTTACCCAATTCACCATGACACAGCATAAACATATTACCTTATCAAGCAATATTTACCTTAATATTTAGATTTTTCTTCATGTGTTGCTGATGGAAATTTTAATTTCCTCCATCTTGAACATGTGCTCTGATGTCACAATTTATTTTCAAAGAAACCACCTAAACAATCTATCACACAAACTTTTTAAAGGGACATTACAGTGTTGTGGTGGAAATGACACAGATACTGTGTGACAGCTATATTTTGTATAAAAAATAAAATTGACAGTCACAATAAATACTATATAATATTTAAATTTCACTAGTGCTTTATTGAGATACAGTAATAGTAAACAGATAAATAATGTTTTTAAACTTTATTTTCATTTTTGAAATGTAAAAGTCTGGGTGTGCGACAAGGAGAAAACAGTGATTTTGACACATAAAAAGAGTTTGAATAACATGAAAAATATATAATGGAAAGATAGTATTTTTTTTAAAAGGAGGCTTTAATTTTGGTTTGACGAAGAAAGAATAATTTGAACAAAATTATTATTTTTTTGAATATATGACCAAAGAACATAAATGTGCCCATAGTCTAAGAATTACCCAAATATGCAAAATATTCTGTTGGACATAGAGGAAGTTTTCTGAAGAAGTGTTTAGAACAATCAGCTTACCTAAAGTATCCCTGACAACGGAGCATTGTTATGTAATAACCTCACTGCTAAATCTCTACAAACACGCACGCACGCACGCACACACACTGTTCAGTTTGAAAATGGATTCCTAACCACAACTCCTGACGTCACTTGTTTACCATTTTCCAGCTCAGCACTCTCTTGAGCTCGTTTCACTAAAACAGTTCTCTTTTGCACACACTGACTGTTATGTAATGAACTGGTTCTTTCCGCATGACATGCTTTACTGCATATAATTGCGTGTAATTGGGTTTGATGTGATATTTCGTGTCAAGCCATTGGTAAGCACTGATATTGTCATTCTGAGAAATGGAGATAAGAGAGATTGTGGGTGAGCACTGTTCCCTTGAAATGATTGTTCTTATGCTGCAGGACTGATGTAAACAAGACAGGGTGGATATGATACAGTTCTAGTAGTGCAGTTTCATCTCTGTTCATTCCCACTTAGTCATGTTCACAGGGAAAGTACCCCCCTCTAGTGGTAAAAACTAGGAATGTAAAATTCCATGCCGTTAGCCTCAATCTGTATGTTTTTAAAAATTAGAGCATAAAAAAAGCCACCGTACCACCCGCCATATGAAGTCTGAGCATTAAAACATAAGCATTATAAAATTATCAGTTAATTCATATATTGAAACTGTTAATTCAGCCATGAGTACTGGTTGATGGGTTCTGCTATGGGTGGCTTTGAGGGCTTGTTGTCTGGATACCCAGAGAAACATAATTTTCTGCCAGGATTTGTCATCCGCAGAGTGTGATCTAACCATGTCCATATAAGGTTACTAGAACAAACTATTGATAGCCATGCAATCAGGTTTGAGACCACTGCTAGTGCTAGCAAAGCAGTACACAATGTAAAACAAGTGTAGTAGTGAGTAGTGAGCTAGTTATCCACCCACTCTGAGGGTCTTAGGTAGTTTAGCTGTTGTTATGTGTCATGAAATGAAAAGCATCAGATCTACAAAAAGATGTGGCCTCAGTAGACTTGATATTGTTGAAAACAGCAAAAAAAAATATTTTTGAATGTGTTGGAAACCTTTGAAATTGAATTTGGGATTAAAGGGTTGCCGATCCTACTATCCCGCATTCAGTACCTTTTGTTTTTGTTAGGTGAGTCTCACCTGCTGCACCCATATATAAATTAAATGCAAATGAGGAGTCTATTGCATTTGGTTTATCATCAAATGCAAAGACGTTAAAAGACACACATGCACACTGCATGTGCTGGTTACAAATGTGATAGCCAGGCCTCAAGATTGACTGGATTGAAAATACATCAGTCATTTCAACAAATACAGAAAACGCCCTGTCAAGTGTCACTTGACCTATGCAAACCATCGAGTATAGAAAGGTATATACAGCTTGGCGATGTGAAAACCATATCTAATCATGATTAACACGCATTCAAAATGTGTATTAAAAATGTAAATGTTAGTCAAGTCAAATTATCTTTATTTCTACAACACTTCACACTATACTCATTTTGTAAAAGCAGCTTCACAGAGACCAATGGGAAAACCATAGAATCAAATATGGAGTCTTAACTATGGAGACAGTTGAAATTAGTCTCTAATGCAGCTTTAAAAGACACTATAGTGTCAATATTTAGATCAAGTCAGATTTTCAATGTTGGTTCAGTTCAGATCTGTCACAGAGTGATGTTCATCAATTGGAAACAAGTTAAACAGCTATTAGGAGAAAAAAATATCTTCTGTAGATTGGAAATATGGATGTAGAGCTGCCATTTAGTTGGTAGTAGACCACTGACTTATCAGTGGCATTAAGGATGAGCATCCAACAAGGATCTGTGCAGAGGGCTTGTAGTCACTGGGATATTTGGCAAGAAACCTTAAGAACTTGGGCCATCGTTATCTTATGTGGTATGTGAAAGATACTTGCTCAACTCCATATCACATATTGACAGATAGGCAAACTGAAATGCTTGTTCACACTCCCAAACAAATACTAAAGACCTCTAGACATTTCAGACTTTTTCTACGCCCAGATTAGGTTTTAGGTCTAGGTGTTTTGAAAGTGAGGACTTACTTAAACAAACCTCCCAAGTCCTCCAACAAGTAATGAGCAAAGATGGGCACAAATACATCAAAAAAGATTTTGGTCACAAAATAAGAAATGGTTTTGTTACAAATACTTGCTTAACAAATGATTTAAAAATAAAACATACAATGTGCAAGAAATTTGTTCTTTGAAAATATAAAATTGCTAAATTAACAAGCAGTCATTTGAACTTGTGCAGGACACGTGCTGTATTTTTTCTTTTCTCTTTAGATTGAACACATGTATATTAGGCTGCTTTCAAAGAACAAATTTCTATTCAAAGAGATTGCTGTTTAAAAAAGCCTTCATGTGTGTCAGAGAGTGCAAGATATGTACAAATGCAGGCAGAGCCATACATCACAGCAGTTTCAGGATGACAAACTTCACTATAATTGTAGCTTAACATTAACCAATACCTAGCCCCATGTCATTACTATTGATAAAATCTGCACTATAACTTCTGTGTGATGTATGGAGGTTGTGATTTGGTTATTATTGATTCTACTAGGGGCGGCACGGTGGCTCAGTGGTTAGCACTGTCACCTCACAGCAAGAAGGTCGCTGGTTTGAGTCCTGGCTGGACCAGTTGGCATTTCAGTGTGGAGTTTGCATGTGGGTAAGCTAAATTGTCTGTAGTGTGTGTGTGTAAACTACATTGTATGGGTGTTTCCCAGTGATACAAATAAATCTACACAAAATGTTTTGTCTCTCAAGCATCCGCTACTAGCTTCTAGCTTTAGCCTACTAGCACCGCTAGTCAGCTAAAGCTACCGGCTTCTTTCACTTACTGTCTTTGCTCTTCACCATGTACACCACTTGTGTGTCTATCCTTGAGTGCAGGAGAAGCATCGGTGGAGGCGCTGGAGCTGGAGCTGGAAGCAGTGGAAATACAGATCCGTGACCTCAAGATGAAACGAGCACAGTTTCGGGAACAACGGGCCTTGCTCGATGTTCCCCGGGCTGCATCTCGCTCATCTGAGGTAAGTGTGCGATACAATCTCAACACTTCGTCCACCTCAACCCCGTGTGTTTCTCTGTCCAGGCCCAGCGCACTGAGGACGCGGTTTGCTCAGGTGTCGTTCACTCCGGCACCGGGCTACCGTGGCCCCTGGGTGCAGTCGTGTAGGGTGCATACCAGGTCCCGGGGCAGAACGTCTCCTCCTCCTGTGTTCAAGATCCCCAGGGAGAACCGCTTCGCCCCCCTCTGCGAGACGGGTGATGTCGCAGTCATCGGCGATTCCATCATTCGCCACGTCCGCGCTGCTTTCACTAAATGTAACAATGTACGCACTCTCTGCTTTCCCAGTGCCCATGTTAAGGATGTTTCTGCTAAGGTACCCGCTATCCTGAGTGCTGGCGAGAGCATCGGAGTTGTCGTCCTCCACGTGGGGACGAACGACACCGGGCTGCGGCAGACAGAGATCCTGAAGAGGGACTTCAGGAGCCTGATCAAGACGGTTCGACGCACCTCGCCCGCAACACAGATCATCGTTTCTGGACTGCTTCCTACTTACCGCAGAGGAAATGAAAGGTTCAGTAGACTTTTTGCTCCGAATGAATGGCTATTAACATGGTGTAAAGAACAAAAGTTGCTCTTTGCCAATAACTGGAATCTTTTCTGGAAGCGTTCTAGGCAGTAGAGCTGGAGCTGAACTCCTGTCAGACAACATCTCTAGGATACTTCATTCTGTCTGACTAGTAAGTGAAAATTCACATTTTAGCCATATAGACTCTTGCTTGTCCCAGTTAAATCACAATAATGCATATCTGGCTAACCCCATTGAGACTGTGTCTGTTCCTCATATTATTAGATCAAGAAGTAAACTTACTATGTGCTCTAGAAAAAATCTATTAAGAATCAAAACAGAAAAACTGCAAAAAAGTGAAAATAGACATTTTTTAAAGCATGGTCTCCTAAACATCAGGTCACTAGCACCTAAAGCACTTATTGTAAATGAAATAATAACATACAATAATCTTAATGCACTCTGTCTCACTGAAACCTGGCTGAAACAAAATGACTATATTAGTTAAAATGAAGCCACTCCTTTAGGATTCTTATATAAGCATGAGGCTTGTCAGACTGGTCGTGGTGGTGGAGTTGCATCAATCTTTAATGATATTCTTAATTTTAATCAGAGAAACGGACTTATGTTTAACTCTTTTGAAGTATTGGCGCTTAATGTTATGATTCTGGATATTATGAAAAAATGTCCTGGTTACGTACGTAACCCACATTCCCCGAATAGGCAATGGAGATGTATGTCTGATAACAGACATGTGGGAGTACGTCAGATGACCAATCACTCTAAAGAGTAAGAAAACGGGCCAATGAATGCCAAATGAATTGGCAGAGCTCAGCTCCACAGCTGACAGCGATTAGCCATTAGTGGGATATATCAGCTGCCGGCTGAGGAGCGAGCACTAGAATTTGCCTGCTGAAGAGCCGATCATTCAGCTAACAGCTGGAGACTCAGCTGCTGTGGCAGTGGAGACACACTTTTACCTAGCTAATGTAGTCTAGGGATTTTAGAAATACGACAGTACGTTGGGAATGCGTCCCAGTCCCCGAAGGGGGAGGACGCTGTGGAGACCACCTGCTACCCAAGAGAGGAGACTTGATGGTAATAACATATGGACTAGCCCTAATGAGGGGGAGTGCTACATATGCTAAGCTGGTTAGCGGGTAGGGAAGACACGGGTCTGCCTGGTCAGGGGGAACGCTCCATGGCTGAAATAAGCATATGGGGTCGCCATGGGGGACAGCGCATAGCTGGCACCAAACCTCAGCATGTGGGTAGACAAATGGGCATACCAGACATCACACTGAGCCAGGCACTCGACTCCTCTGCTGAGTCGGGTGCTGGGGGCCTCGGAGGAATTCTCTAGGGTTCGCCAAGCAGGAAACTTACGAGCAGAATATAAAAGGCGCATGTATCTCCGGTTTAGGGAGCATGGCGCAGCAAGCGTTAATTGACACTGAGGTTAATTTCCTCCCGATTGACCGGGGTTACCCAATAATTGGGAGGAAACAGGCTCCACTCGAAGATTATAAAATCTTGTCAATGTGTTAGGTGTCACCCAGCCCGCAGCTCTGCAAATATCTGCACAGAGGTGCCGCGTGCTAACGCCCAGGAGGAGGCAACACTTCTAGTAGAGTGTGCTCTCACGTTCGGGGGACGTGGCTCACCCTGGCATTGATAAGCAAGGGCGATGGCATTAGCTATCCAGTGGGCCAACCTCTGTTTTGATACACCACTTCTCTTCTGCCGACTACCATAACAGATAAAGAGATGTTCACAAGATCTTAAGTTTTGAGTTCCTTCCACATAAAGGCACAAAGCAAGAACGGGACAAAGCAGTGAATGGGCAGGGTCTGCCTCCTCCGGAGGCAGCGCTTGCAGGTTCACCACCTGATCTCGAAATGGGGTTGTAGGAACCTTGGGCACATAGCCGAATTCCAGGCACGATTCGCTGACCAAAAATGCCTCCAAATCCCAGACTCTCTGAGAGACTCAGATAACCTGCACACTTTGAAAGGGAGTTTGGGTGGACCTCTTCAGGTGGAGGCGCCCTGCGGGCAAAGATTGACCGCAATAGCATGCTCCACCTGACGAATCGCCTCGTATCCCCTGGCTGCTCCGCCGTCAAGGGTGGTGAGAGGGGGAGCGCATGAGGTCCGGGCAGTAAAATGTGCCCTCCATGCCTGTGTTAGCTCACTGTGTACCGGGCAGGCCTGCCCGAGTGCTGACCGACTGACGGGGAGCAGCAGGGGTGATGCACCCTAATGCTAGAGTACGCTGCGACCTCAGTTGCGCAACAGTCAAGCCCTTGCAGTGAGGGCAAGAACTGTCCGCGAGCACCGCCTCGACACGCTGGACCCCCAAACATGTGATACAGTGCTCGTGCCTGTCATCCGGGGCAAGGAAACCACCGCATTCAGAAACACATGGTCGGAACAACATCTTGAAAAAGACGCGCTGCTCGACCGTGTGCTCTCTTAGGGAATTCTGCTCTTTTAGTGGAAACTGCTCTTTTAGTACACCAGCGAAACGCCCAGGGGACGGGAAGCCCAGATCGACCGCCGCTGTCGCGTCTTCTCCTACACTGGTGAGTAACACTGCTTTTCTCTCTGTAAATCAGGTTGGCAGAAGGATTCTTCAGTCTCGCGAGAGGCTCTGAAGCTAAATTCTAGTGCTTCCTCCTCAGCCGGCAGCTGATATAACTCACTAATGGCTAATCGTTGTCAGCTGTGGAGCTGAGCTCTGCCAATTCATTTGGCATTCATTGGCCCGTTTTCTCACTCTTCAGAGTGATTGGTCATCTGACATACTACTCCCATATGTTTGTTATCAGACACACATTGTAGTTCCCATGTAGGGGAACCTATGTTATCTCTCGCCTTAATCACCATATAGAACCCCAGGACCCTATGTCAATTTTCTAAAAGAGATTTCTGATTTTATTTCTGACTTACTAGTTAAAACTCATAAAATACTAATTGTAGGAGACTTTAACATTCACATAGATGATACTAATGATACATTAGGGCTTGCGTTTACAGATTTATTACAATCACTTGGGATAAAGCAAAACGTTGTTGGTCCAACCCATCGCTTAAAGCGTACATAAGATCTAATTTTGTCTCATGGAATTGAGGTAATTGATGTAGACATTATACCACAAAGTGATGATATAACAGACCACTACCTCTTACTATACATTGCATCCGGAAAGTATTCATAGCGCATATTTTTTTATGTTACAGCCTTATTCCAAAATTGATTAAATTAAATTATTTCCTCAAAATTCTACACACAATACCCCATAATGACAATGTGATATTTTTTTTTTTGAAATTGTTGCAAATTTATAAAAATAAAAAAAATCACATGTACAGACGAGTCCCCGCACTGATACTGTGGGCCAGCCTGATCACCCCCTGGTGACCTACTCACACCTGCAGTTCTCCACGATGGACGTCCAGCATTCTTCAGTGTTTTACACACATCCTGTGAACGTGAAATGCAGGCGACCTTCAACTGTATTCAGTTGAGATGATCTTTTCATTCAGATTATATTAAGTTTCTGTTTAAAGATTGAAGCACACTGTGAAAAACATACTAAATGTTTTTACAATTTCCTTTAATGTTGAAACAGTCTCTATAATATGAACAAAATATAAACACAAAACAAGATCGTGATTAAAAGACAACAAGTTGACAAAAATATAAATAACAGAATTTAATAGTTAATGATGTTGGCTACCTTAATGGGACATTAATATATAAAGCAATTTCTGTAGACCAGGTTGACAAATAAATGAAATAAAATTTAAAGCAAATCTTATAGAACCACATTACAGTACACAACCCAGCAAACATTGGTCAGACGGCAACGTCGTCTCCCCGGCCAAAAGGGATGACGTAAATGACTGCGGTCACGCCAGCCGCGCTTTGAAAAACACTGTCAAGCCAGCCGCACTTTTTTTTTTTTTTTTTTGGACTGCGCATCTAGTCGCGCCATTGCGGTACGGGTGCTGAGAGCAGTCAAGGTGCATGTAGAAAAGCTGTCATACCGGTGTTTCCTTTATACTCTTGCCTATTTTAACTTTTTGATATGTTAACGTTAACTGACCGTTACCAGTTTGTAAATATAAATGGACAGCTTTCTCA
>CAIGQV010019186.1:21969115-22012996 GCA_903798115.1 Danio jaintianensis
AACCGTTCGTCTGGGAGAGTTTGGATCGATTAATGAATGGTATTAAATGTGCTTTGATTCAAAATGTCTCTTGACAAACTCTTCAACACATAAATTAAATACAGAATAGTCCATATTTGAGCAAATGTAACGATCTGTAACTTGTTTTCTGTTTTTGATCAGGTCCATTGATGTAGAAACTGCAGAGGCTAAAGATCTGTTATACGTTTCACCTGAGATTCTGAGTGGCAAAACCTATGATGAGAAATCGTAATAAACATACAAAAACATTAAAACTACTATGACTAAACATCTTTAAATCATTAAAAAGACTCAATTAGGAAAAAAAAATCCAAAATGAAAGCGATATATAAATTATCATATAGATGAAGATTAAATAAACGTGATAAAATAAACTAAACAGATAAAATAGATCTGCAATATTGGGTAAGTGTTTGCAATAATATTCACAATAAATTCATTAGTAGCATGTATATCCACTGGTCACATTTAAGACAAAGTGAATGATTTAATTTGCTAATACGCCTCCTCCTATGTTTCTGTTAATTCTCTGAATGAAAGTTATAGAAGTTTCCTGATTGGTAGGCTAGAGGGGCGTGTTTGAGCTTGTTACCTGATTGGCTCACATCGGGTTTTATCCATACTTGCATCATTGATACTGTGATCGATGCCGTGGTCTGTTAACAAATGCCGCGAATGTGCTCTTATCCTGGCAATTTTAACCTGGCTTGACATAGCGGCTCGTTCTAATCCTGGATCAGCAAACGTGCAACGCACTAAGCCAGTAGGACCCAATTAAACTAGGTCAAGCTACGCTTTTTTATGTTATCCTGGCTTTCTTGATTCCAATTTTGTGCAATACCCCTCGTTGTGTTGTGTTGTGTTCCTTGTATTTGTTGTCTCATGTGATTCCCCATGTGTTGTGTTCCATGTGCTTCTACTTTTACTACTACTTTTAAACATTAAGTTTTTAAAACTTTTAAAGAAAACCAAATGAATCTGTTTAGTAGAATAAACATGCATATCTACTTTTTGTTTGGGGCATTGGTTTAACGGGTATTACAGGATGATGACAAAGAACCGGACATGTCTACTGAGAGCAGTGATACAGAAGAAACATTCTTCAAATGTAGTTTGCCTCAAGAACCTTGTTTCTTTTTTATTGATAAAAAAGAATGGCAAGATCTTAGGAAACGCCAAAAAGGAAGATGTTTTCAGGGCTTGCAGTGGACAAATGTGATCACAAAAGGAATTAGGTCAATTCACCCATACTGTAGTTTTGGTTTTAAAAGGTACAGTGTGAAAACCCTGTTGTCGCCAAAAAAAACCCACCACTATTTAAATGTATGGGGTACTGTAGATTTGAAGATTGCCCTATCACTGTAAGTGTGGAAGTCACTAATGAGGTCACCCTGAAGGCAGCTGTGCTATTCAAAGGGGGTGATGTCTACCACAATACTAGTGAACTAAAAAGAAGACCAGTGCGTGCAGATGCACATATATCTGTAGGAGAAATTCTGGAAACAAAACTCCCAAGAAGTGTGTATCTGGATTCCATGCAAAAACTTCCAGAGTTGGTGATGCAGTCTGGGTGCAGGGATGATGCACCAACCAAAGAGGTTCTCAAAAATGTAGCATGGACCCAAAGACAACTGAAAAGGCCTCATTCAAATGAACTTCTGAGTCTCCAACTGTTAAATGAACATAAGAAGGGAACCGAAAATGAAGTCCTGCAGAAGGTAATGATGTACCCCAAAGGAATCATGCTGTGGTCCAAAAAAACACTAGCAGTGTTTTACAAAAGGTGCAAAGAAGACATCGTGATGCAACAGGCAGCATAATACAAAAAGGAAGCTCCACCAGTCCACCGTATTATGTTTATGAATTAGTTGTGCGTAATCCCTCCAAGGGGGCATCACCTCTTCCAGTAGCGACTTACCTAACATGCGACCACACAACAGCATCAGTTATGTACTTCTTGCAGGCTTTTCAGACAGACATGAGGAGGCAATATGGGAAAAAGGCAGCAAAGAGGCCAGTCATGATTATTTGTGATGGGTCTCTTGTACTTCTGAATTCTATCTCTTTCACATTCTGCAAACTCAGTCTGGAGAATCTTCTGGAGAAATATTTTGAAGTCATCACTGGGCAATACCAAGCAGAAAAGTTTGATTTGCCCATCGTTCATAGATGCTTGAGCCAGATCATGAAAAAAGGATCTTTGCAAAAAACAGTAAGTTTTTTTTTTCCCTCTTCGCTTTACATCAAGCAGTCTATAATGCCTTCCAATTAAGTAAAATTAAGTTTTTGTATCACTGTCATTTCAGTATGCAAAAGCATTACAAATTTGCAATGCACACATTTGGGCTACTTGCATGTACAGCAAATCTGAAGCAGATGGATGAGGTACTTCTCAGTGCCACAGTCCTGTTTTGTAGCTCCTGCTCCGGAGACAATGTGGCTAATTGCAGAAGACTACACGGTAATTAACAATGTAACTTCAATTTATGTAGACAGTACACAAGCTTGCCACGAGATCCTATGATGAACCTTTGACTTGACCTGCCAAATATGATGTCAATATGTTTTCTATTATGTAAATGCTGACAAAACATAATAGTTTTATAGTTTTAAAAAGTTTTTTGTAAATACAAAGATTTACAAGAAGGTTATTTTTCCTGCTAAATTAATTTATTATACTTGTTTTAATATAGGTAAACACTTAATTTAAGTATTACAGTGTACTGTTCTTCCTAAGCATTAATATTTAAAGTATATCAAATATGAAACCTGTCTTTCCAGAATGATGTAGGAACCACACGTCTTGAAAGCCACTTCCATCAGGTAATGGAGAATGCACCTCTCGACCTTGATGGTGAAGAAAACAACTATTATGCCCCTACATTCATGTCAAATTTGGCCAAGTACTTCCTCCCACATGCAACCCTGTGGTCTGGTCTGATGCTTGGTAGGTTTTATACTAAAAGTGATCTTTTTAAAATCTATGTATGTATGTATGTATGTATGTATGTGTGTGTGTGTGTGTGTGTGTGTATATATATATATATATATATATATATATATATATATATATGCAAAAGTCTGAGGCAAAAAAAAGCTTTAAAGTTGGTTATTTCTATATTTTGGTTATTTCTATATTTTTCCTATATTTTTGTCTATAAAATGTTTAGGTAATATTGGTCAACATGGTACAGGCTCTGCCTACCAGCATTTCAGTGAAATTCACAAAAAAGTCAGTCAGTCCAATAAACAGGTAGAAACTTATTTGTGTACCTTCATAATAAAAACATTAATATTTACTTGAATTACTTGCCTTAACTGGAATATGTTTGCCATAAATCAGAACTTTACTGAAGGAATCATGGAAAAAATCTCAAAAAAATTAGGTTCCAGAGGAGGAGACTGACACGTTTGAATGACTTTGTGCTAATTTATCAGAGGATGCACGATGCACTGCTCCGTGAATATGAAGACACAGAAAGATCAAGGAAGAGAGTAAAGAAGTTGTTTATTAATTTTCTTTTTTAATATTGACCATTTATTGTTCCTTTTTAATTACAAACAAAATTTACTGGAGTTTACAGTGCCTTAAGGTTGTGTGATGAATGTGCATATGCTGCATGTATTTCTTCCAGTCCCATAGAGTGGAAATGGAGCAGTGGAAAAAGAAAAGCCAGACATGTAAAGGAGTGTATGTTTCTTCATTAGTGAAAGGTCTGCCATGGAAAGATTTGAAAAGCCAGGTAGTTTCCATAGGGAATGATGATGATGATAATAATAATAATAATAATAATAATAATAATAATAATAATAATAATAATAATAATAATAATAATAATACAAGTTAAAAGTATTAATTACAAAAGTATAAGGATTATATGTACACATTTTCTGGTTGTCTTTGTGTGTGTGTCTGCAAAAGGCTTCAAAGGCTCCCCCAAATGAACCAGAGGAAAAGGCAGAAGATGTGTTTCAGAATCAGGTATATACACAAATTTCAACTAAACAAAAACCAGTGTAGAACCATTGTTTGTAAAACTGTTTCCAAATTATTGTACAAAGGATTGTTATGTTTTAACTAAAACCCTAAAAAAATGAAGTGTGTGTGTGTGTGTGTGTTAGGAGAGCTCCTCAAAAGAAACTTTCAACGAACCAGAAGAAAAGCCAGAATATGTGATCCAAAATCAGGTAGATACACTGATTTTTAATAAAAGACCACCAGCTTGGAATAAATTTTTGTAAAACTGTTTTTAAAAATTTGTTGTTTTTTTTAGCTAAAACCCATATAAATAAAATGTGTCTCAGGAAAACTCTTCGAAGACACCACATCTTTCAGCTTTTCCTCAGATACATTTTGCGATCCAAAATCAGGTACATGTTCAGATCTAAACTTCAAAACTAGAAAATGTGTAGAAGCATTAAAAGTATTTTTAGTTTATGTAGGTGTTTGCTAACATGCATATAAATAAAATGCGTGTGTGTGTGTGTGCTAACTGTATAATTATTGTCAATTAGCAAATAAATTATGTGCAAACTATTAAAACAATACTCGCTATAATATGGTGAGGTATAAATACTGGGACCAATCACTGATACTAAACAAGGGGACGAAAGCTGTAAAGTTGATCTGGTGATGGTGGTGGGAAAGTAAAGTGTTAAGAGGCGATGTATAGGTGGAGAATGGCAATATCTGTAAGGACATTTCCCTTAATTTTATAAAGAGTGCAATTGCTTAATTAAAAACATATTGAATGCACATGAAGAACTCAGAATAAATAATGCACATTCATAAAACAATTAGCATAATCATAAACTATGAAAATCATAAACATAATTCAGTTTTTTTTTAAATTAATTTTATTAGTCTGTATTTTCGGACAATATTTAGAAATATATGTAATATATAAAATAATATAAAAAAATAATCTGTTTTCATGAAAATTTGACTTTTATGTGTTCTAATATTTATTTATTTCTGCAAAATATAATTTATGTCTCTTAAGTTAAAGCTAAAAGTATAGATTGTTTATTATAGATATTTGTAGAGTGGCCTTTTTGTTTCTGTGTGATATAAAGAACCAGATCAAAACAAAGATTAAAAAGATATGTGAAAATGGTCTGTTTGCATTTCCAGAGCAATATTTCTAAGAGATGTATATATTTTTTGATCCTGCTTACAAGCACTTGAATCTATGAAAACTGATCATCCTATGATTTTTAGCATAATAGAAAAAGTGGATCTTTTAAAGGAAAAAGACTGATATTATTTTGTGCTGGATACCTGGTCATATGGGATTCATTGGAAATGAACGTGCAGATAAAGCAGCTAAGGAAGCCCTACAGTTACAAATAACAGAATGTAAAATTCCTGTGTCTGATGTTAAACCTGCTTTAAATATGTATATAAATGAGAAATGGCAAATGGAATGGGATGAATGCAGAAATAAATTGTATGAAGTGAATCCATTTGTAAATGAAATTACGATTATGAAAATAGACATGACCAGGTTGTACATACGAGATGTAGAATCGGACATTCAAGACTTACACACACATATTTATTGAAAGGGGAAGAAAAACCTATTTGTGATTTGTGTAAGAATATTTTGACGATAAAACATATTTTAATAGAATGTGTATTTTTGAAAGATATTAGAGAACGTTTTTATTCGGGAGATAATTTAAGGGAGATGCTTGAAAAGGTGCCTTCTGGAGCAATTTTAGAATATTTATCTTTAATCAAACTTTTTTTTTTGTATGTTTGTTAAGAATTTGATATGATTATATATTGTATATTTAATATGTACAATGTTTTGGCATGAATATAGCCAATGCTGCTGATATGGCATTAAAACCTAAATAAATAAATATATTTTTTGATGTTTATTTTCAGGAGAAGAGGAAAGGTAGCAGTGCTGGAAAGGTGACACTTCAAATACATGGGGAGCTCAAGCCATTTGAGCGAACTAAAGACCCGAGAAAGGTAAAATCAGCTTATTTAAAGTCATTGTTTATTATTTTTATGAGTGCATGTAATTTCATGGTCCCTCACTTTGTCAAGTGGGCTTCTAGAAAGACCTGATTGAAGCTTAGAACTGACACTGTTGTGCCAGATTAAAATCATAGTAAATAAATTATGATCAAACACAAGATTAATAATTTCTCTTCACATAGCATCAAATTTAAAACTGAAGTGGTCAAAGTTATTTCTTTTATATGTTGCCAGAAAACAAAAGTAAACAATATCAAGAGAAGACGGTCAAAAATCGAAGGCTCTATCTGGAACCAGTCAGGTCCTTTACAAGCAACTGGTCCTCAAAAAATTTCTAGACCACCAAACATCCAAATGATGCAGCAAATCCTTCACCAGGATTATTGGTTACCCTCTGATACAATTGACATGGCCAGCTACCTCTTGGCAAAAGACCATATGGACATTGATGGTTTCCAGTCAGTTCTGCCATTTGGGGCAGTTTCAACAGGAGGAATTGTGGGAACGCCAAAAGACAAATTTGTCCAGGTATTGAACATTCGGCAGTGCCACTGGATAACTGTGCGCAATTGTTTTTGTGAAGAAAATCAGCTCTGTGTATATGACAGCAAATGTGCCCCACTGGACCCAAGGAGCCTACAGGTACTGTCCTGGCTGCTAAGACCACAATCAGACCATTTTGAGGTTCTACAACCATCTGTGCAGCAGCAGTCAAATCAAAGCAATTGTGGGCTGTTCGCTGTAGCATTTGCATATGCTGTAGGCCAGGGTCATCCTCCAGAGCTGTGCACATTTAATGAAAGCAGGCTGAGGGCACAACTCTATGCCTCTTTAACCGACAACACCATCCCTTTTAGAATGAACACTGAAAAGAGAGAAATTGAGGCCAACTTAACCAAAATACAGTACCCGTGTACTGTATTTGCAGAACAACTCACTACAAAGAGCTGATGGTCCAGTGCGACCAGTGCCATGAGTGGTATCACCCCACATGTGTGGATATACCCAGAGAGGTAATTGAAAGTAATCAGATATGACAATGTTTCAAGTGGGTTTTAAGAGGTTGTGGACAGGCATGGACATAGACGTCTTATCAAGACCCATTAAAAACAGATATCTATACATGATCTTGAACAAACTCTAACAAATCTCATAATAGGACTAACGTTATCTCACGAGATCCTATCAAGAGCGTACTTTTCAAATCTTTTCCTGTTTTGTCCACCATCACAAGACAATATGAGGACATGGCGAAAAGTTGGACAATGACAACAAATCTGCTACCGTGTAAGTACAGTTTAAATTAGTTTATTAATATTATTGAGTTTTACACGAAGGAACTGAAACAAATGATGCACATTGTCAACAGCAATGTGGAGTTGTTTTTGATTTGGTTAAAATTAGCTGTTATGCTAAAAGTAAGTAGAGTTTGAGGAATATTTCATGTTATTACAGGTATATGGTGCCGTTTATCAGGTGCCCTACACTGGTTCTCAAGGACAGCTGACATGTTTTCCAACTATCTCTGCCCATCATCCACCTGCTGTGTGTTCAGTCAGAGCTGGAAATGACCATTTCAGGTGAGTTTGGAGTGGAGTAGTGTAGAAATAATACATTTTAATTATAATATTATTAAATATATCATTCTATTGTAGCTCTTTCAACCAGCCAGCAATAACTACCATACCATTATTAATGATTCTGTTTAGCCTACATTAATAGGCTGTCATTTACAATGAGGGCAAAACATATTTTTTGAAACTGGGGGTTGTTTAATTAATAACAACATTAACAACATCTAAAAAGTTATTTGCTTGATATTTTTACATTTTTACATATTTTACAATTAGCACACACACACACACACACACACACACACACACACACACACACACACACACACACATATATATATATATATATATATAAATAAATGAAAATCCAACTGACGTCTTTTACATCATCTGGCCGTGAATCGCACGTCTTTTCTACATGGTCCCTGCACGTCGAAATATGTCATCTTCTGGACGTTTGTGCCATATTCTAGTTGTTAATAAGATGTTGCTGCATAATTTAAGTGTTTGTATAGCCTAATTATACATATAAAATAATCAAACTTATTATTTAAAGCTGTGAAATGCAATCAGTTTCTTAAAAGGTCAGATTTCGGTCCAGTTATACCTTTATAACGTTGTAATCATGTGTACATCATAATTAATACATTAGGATGCAATAGTGGTACAATTTTGCAGCTTTTTTTATTGTGCAGTTTAGTTGTTTTAACATAGTAACAGATTTACATCCCTGCTAAACAGACACATCTAATAAGAATAAATAAAACAACAAAACAGAATTATGGACAACACAAGTTAAATTTATTTTAGAGTCTTTTATTTCTAATATCCTCAAACTCTTCCTGGAATGTGCTTGCTGCGTTCCTCCATTTATGCATCCTTTCCTGTGTCTGTAGCATCTGAACTCCATCACTTCACAGCATCTGAGGGAGGAGAATATGATTTTGTATGATCCTACAACTTAAAGCTTACAATAGATCAAGGATTATTGTCATGTTTCATGAATGAACAGCAATGTGCAGAGTAGTATCTAATGTCAATACATATACATTCTCTACCACTCATCATTTTACAAGTGCTTGGGACTATGTCCTTACCCATATCCACAGTTTTGTGACAAGCAAGGACTTTAATTCATGGCTTACACTAAAATTATAATCTAATTGAATATTTATAGTCTGGCTGACAGCCTGAATCTGTACAAACATTTTAAAACATCTGAAAATTAAAACAGGCATGCCTATAAGGAGATATACAATGATGCATAACATATTAAATCCAGAATTTAAATAATATCAAAGGCTGGGTTAATTTTTGGGGCAGTAAAATATATTTTCCTGAAATATTATGCAGAAATAAACAAACAATGCAAGATAAATATGTACCTGTTTATGACATTTTCCCTCAGGCTTGGACAGAACATCCACCAACTCTGGACAGTTGCTGAACCTAAATGTGACACCAAAATCACAGTCAGAGCGATCCCTCTAGACAGACAGAGACACAGATTCTGTCGCATTTCAAACTTACGCAGATCCAGTTCTTCTTGTCGGCTTTGATGGACACTTCACAGGATCTCGCTCTCAGAATCCAGTCTCTTAACAGAACATGCAGGAATCCACTTTGACAATTGCTGTAGCAGACCAGTAGCTAGCATCAGGATTATGATGACATTAACTTTGCTAGTTCTACAAAACCTCTTTCTTTTTTATTTTAGTATAAATTTTGTACAAATTTCATACAGAAAGTCCTGTCTTGAAGATTCTCTTTAATCACTGTAAAAACCATGTAATGCAGATAATGAGTTGGAACATAGTACTATATCTCTTCATTGTGTTTCCATCCCTTGGGTGGCCTGTAAAATTAACACCATCTCTTAACAGTCTTATATTTTAAAAGGGTGATATATTTCATTCATTCATTTTCCTTTGGCTTAGTCCCTTATTTATTAGAGGTCGCCACAGCGGAATAAACCGCCAACTATTCCGGCATATGTTTTATGCAGCGGATGCCATCTAATGCAGTTCTAATGCAGCAGTGTTTTGTTATTTCTAAACTTCCCCTACATTTCCGCCTGCAGCACTGAGACTGAAAATGATTATGTGCTGTAGGCTCCACATTCCTGTTTTTGGACTGATATTTTATTCCATCTCATTTCTTAAACCAAGATGCTAATGCATTGTACACTGTACTGCCATTAAATATTACTGGTCTTAGCATTGTGCAGTATATTATTTTCAATGATTGTGGACTTGCTCCCAAATATACCCCTGCCATTTGTGTGTTATTTTGTTTATGTGTGTTGCATAATTTCCATCCATACTCCAAGCATTGACCACCTTCTTCAATATCAGTCAATGTTCTGTTCTGATCTCAAGCCTAGGCAAATAACTGAGAAAGCACCAATCAGAGGTTGCATTTTTGAGATGTCATCATGTAGACTTGTTATAAAGTATTTTACAGTATTTTAAAAATATAAAAATACAAGACACTAAAGTATTTTGATACAAATAATAAAGCCACTTATATTGTACGTGTGTATTTCATTCAGATGTTAACTCGCGCCTGTTCTCTCTCATGTGCGTCATCTAATTTATTTACATATTCTGCCTATTTACACCCTTTATATTACATAGTAAATCGTTTTGTGCGGGTGCTCTGCTCTTTCTCTCTCTCTCTCTCTCTCTCTCTCAATATACTGCTGTGGTAAGTCCGAATTTACTTCAACTCACGGTGAGTAAAAAATGGCTTTTCCTGTTCTTGTCACATGCATTTCCTGCCACATGATTAGTGTATCTCTCTCTGTCAGCAAGGAGGGCTTTACATGTGATCAATGTAGGAAAATAGTCAGGCTGACAGAGAAGATCTCAGAATTAGAGACACACATCCAAACTTTAATTGAGGATAGTAAGAGTGCTAGGTCTCTAGATAAGGATTTGGATGTGACTAGCCTAGCATGCCATTCACATTGTTCGGCTCCGGTTGTTGCGTCTTCGCAGAGAGACGGCTGGGTAACTGTGAGAGAATCTAGAGGTGTGAGAAAACACAGTTTGTCCGTTCCAACATCAAACAGGTGCCCTAGTAATTGGCGACTCCATAGTATGGAATGTGCAAATAGAGACACCAGCCACCATAGTCAAATGTCTGCCGGGAGCCAGAGCGCCTGACATCATGTCAAATTTAAAAGTGCTGGCTAAATCTAAACGTAAGTTCAGTAAGATCGTTATCCACGTCGGTGCTAATGATGTTCAGCTATGTCAGTCGGAGATCACTAAAAGTAATGTTAAAGAGGTGTGTGATTTTCAAATCTAAAAATTCAAATTTCAATCTAGATTTATATTGGCAACTGTATATAGGCCTTCAGGGCACCATACCGACTTCACAAAAGAATTTGCTGATTTCTTATCCAAAATAGTTCTGGCCACAGATAAAATTTTAATTGTTGGTGATTTTAATATTCATATAGATAATGAAAAAGATGCTATAAGTCTGGCCTTCTTAGACATACTAGCCTCTGTTGGAGTGAAACAGCATGTCTCAGGGCCTACTCATCGGCATAATCATACCTTAGACCTAATATTATCACATGGTATTGATATTGATAATGTTGAAGTTGTGCAGCAGAGTGATGACATTTCAGATCACTATTTAATCTATTGTTTATTGTGCATTGATAGGTCTACAAAACCAAGTTCTATTTATAAATATGGTAGAACGATCACCGCTAGCACTAAAGATCACTTTGTCAGTAACCTACCTGATCTTTCTAATTTCCATAGCATTCCAGGCAGCCTAGAAAAGCTTGACACTGCAACTGAAACTATTGATTCTGTCCTTTCTAGCACGTTAGACATAGTTGCTCCGTTACACTTAAAAAAGATTAGGGAAAAAAAATCTGACGCCATGGCACAATGAGCACACACGTGCCTTAAAGAAAGCAGCCCGGAAAATGGAACGTAGATGGAAGAAATCAAAACTAGAGGTTTTTCGTCTGGCCTGGAAAGAAAGTATACTTAACTTTAGAAAAGCTTTAAAGTCTGCCAGATCTGCTTATTTTTCAACTTTAATAGAAGAAAATAAACACAACCCTAGGGTCCTGTTTAACACAGTAGCCAATCTAACTAAAAATAAAGCATCAACATGCATTTCTCAACACAGTAGTAATAACTTTATGAATTTTTTCACATGCAAGATTGATGATATCAGAGATAAAATAAGCACCATCAATCTGCCTCCTACAGCTTCGTCCCAATTAGAGCACTGTAGACCATTAATGGATAAACTTCAAACCTTTTCAGCAGTATGTGAGGAAGAACTGTCTAAACTGATAAATTTGTCCAAATCAACGTCTATGCTAGATCCTATACAGACCAAATTTTTAAAACAATTGTTTTCAGAAGTTTCTGACCCTGTTCTTAACGTTTTGAATTCATCCCTACTTTTAGGATATGTTCCTAAAACTTTTAAACTAGCTGTCATTAAGCCTCTTATTAAAAGACCACAGCTTGATCCCAAAGAACTAGTAAATTATAGACCCATCTCAAACCTGCCTTTTCTATCAAAGATACTAGAAAAGTGTTATCTGCTCAACTATGTTCCTTCCTATAAAGAAACAATATTTATGAAAAATTTCAATCTGTATTTAGAGCATTTCATAGCACAGAAACAGCACTCCTAGGAGTTACAAATGACCTCCTTCTGTCGTCCGATTGTGGTTGTATTTCTCTCTTAGTGTTATTGGACCTCAGTGCTGCATTTGATACAATCGATCATAATATTCTCCTTCATAGGCTTGAAAATTATATTGGTATTACAGGAACTGCATTGGCCTGGTTCAGGTCTTATCTATCTGAACGTTATCAATTTGTATCAGTTAATGAGGAAGCATCATACAGATCAAAAGTCTCAGTTCTTGGTCCCTTACTTTTCACACTATATATGCTACCGCTAGGCGATATCATTAAAAAGCATGGAGTTAGCTTCCACTGTTATGCTGATGATACACAACTTTATATCTCCTCTCAACCTGATAATATGTATGAATTTATGAAATTAACAGATTGTATAACTGATATAAAAAATTGGATGACTAATAACTTTTTATTAATAAATTCAGATAAAACTGAGGTCTTGCTTATTGGACCCAAAAACCTCACACGAAAAAACCTAGAACACTGTCTAACCCTTGATGGATTCTTAGTTCAGTCCTCATCTTCAGTCAAAAATTTAGGGGTGATTTTTGATAGCAACCTGTCGTTTGAAGGCCAGATTTCAAGCATCTGTAAAACTACATTTTTTCATCTTAAAAATGTTGCCAAACTTCGACATATGCTATCAGTGTCTGATGCGGAAAAGCTTATTCATGCTTTCATGTTCTCGGTTAGACTATTGTAATGCGTTACTAGGTGGTTGCCCTATTGGTCTAATTAACAAACTTCAGCTGGTTCAAAATGCAGCTGCTAGAGTGCTTTCTAGAACAAAGAAATATGATCATATTACTCCAGTTCTTTCATCATTGCATTGGCTCCCTATTAAATATAGTATAAATTTTAACATTTTATTGACTACCTACAAAGCCCTGAACGGCTAACCTCCCCAGTATTTGAGGGAGCTCCTGGTATATTATAGCCCCTCACGTCCACTACGCTCAATTAATTCTGGACAATTGATTATTCCCAGAATATCAAAATCAACTGTAGGCGGTAGATCTTTCTCATATCTGGGACCTAAACTCTGGAACAGCCTTCCCAGCACAGAAGCAGACACACTCTGTCACTTTAAAACTAGATTAAAGACACATCTCTTTGCATTAGCATACACATAAAACACAAATGCTTTTGAAATACAAATCCTTTAAAGGATTGTTAGTCTGCATTATTTAGGGCAACCGGAGCCGGGAACACTTCCCAAAATACATTATAATTTGAACGACATCTGCACTTATGTTAGTCTTTTTTTTATTCCCGAGGTTTCCATAATCCTGGACCAGGCCGTATTCTAAACAGCTGCTGTGGTGGTCATGGAGGAGTGGAGAGCATGAGACTGATTCCTGTAAGACCCCAGTGACAGATGAGTCTTCGCATTATCCTGAAGGGCCAGCCTCTACACCAGCCGGTGACCTCTCCCACCTGCAGCTTCTCCACGATGGACATCCAGCGTTTTCCAGCCTCCGGCGCCTAGACTGCAGCTCTGCACAAGACGTTTGGCCATAGGAGAAATGGTCATGCCCAACTGAGCCTGGTTTCTCTCGAGGTTTTTTTTCCTTCACTTTCGCCAATTGGTGAAGTTCGTTCTTCGCCGCTGTCGCCACTGGCTTGCATGGTTCGGGACCTGTGGAGCTGCGCATCAATGGATTTGCTCTTCAGTGTCTGGACTTTAAGCAGTGAAAATTAAACCACCCTGAACTGAACTTAAACTCTGAAAACTGGACTGACACTGTTTCAATTCACTGCACTCTTCTATGTTAAGCTGCTTTGACACAATCTACATTGTAAAAGCGCTATAGAAATAAAGATGAATTGAATTGAATTGCTGTAGTATATACCCAGATGTAAGTGCAATACTTTTGTATATTTCATAATTTCAGTGAGGGTAATGATGGACTATAAATGCACGTGTAAATGACGTCACTTGTGGACCTAATCACGACAGGGTATATATTGAACTACATGTACATAAAATTGTAAATACACGCAACCCCATTCAAATATAGACATGTACAAATGTATACAAGCGTATATTAATGCATTTTAGGACATGTTGTGCATTTGTGCCGTCTAGCTGCAACTCATTTTGGCCGGGGAGAGGACGTTGCCTTCGGACCAACAGTACACCATTTGTGCCGTATTGCCACGACCCCTTTTGGCTGGGGGGAGGATGTTGCCATCCGACCAATGTTTGCTGGGTTGTTTTAATTGCAAAGTTTGGACATTGCCTATACTGATCTTAAGCTTTTAAATTAAGATCAATTGTTCTCACAGTTCTCTTAGATTTTTCTTTTAAAATGTTATCTTTATTTTCTTTAAATGTCAGGGGTATGAGACATTCTATAAAAAGAAAAGTCTTATTTTTATTTGCAAAACAATTAAAGCCTGCAGGAGTTCTCAATGCTCTGCAGGAGTTACTACTCCAAGAAATGCATTTAAACTGAATATTTTATTATTATATTTTAATATAATGTGGACAGTGATTCAAATGGACATTTTTTGTGTAATATCATTGAGTCAAGTTATAATTGGCAATATTTATGGATTTAATGTTAAGACTGAAAATGCAAGTTTTCTTGATTATATAGAAAGCAGATTACAATTTTGGCTTAAAAAATTTCTGAATTCTATAATTGTTGTAGGTGGGGATTTTAATATTCCAATCGATAGTGCTCTTGATAAATGGCCTCCAGGTCGCCCCTCTTTACTCAATTCTAAAATTAAACAATTTATGGAGAGATTAGATGTACTTGATGTCTGGGGGTCCAGATTCCCTAATACATAAGCTTTTACCTGGAGTAATAAAGCAGCTTCTCAATTTTCTCGATTAGACTTTTGGCTGATTTCTAATTCTTTAAATTCTCAAAATACTACTGTTGATATACTTCCTACACCCCTAACTGGTCATAAAGCTATCTATATATAAATTATAGTTTAAATACCATCAGAATTTCATATTGGAAATTAAATAGCTCTCATTTAGGTTAAAAAATTTTTTTATTTATTAAATATTATTGGAAAAAAGCATTAAGGGAACATTCGTTTATTGATAATTGGGAACTACTTAAATTTGATATTGGAAAATTTATGAGAAGCTATGGGAGTATGCTTACCAAATATAAGAAAGCTGAGGAAGAAGCAGTAGTTAGTAAGATTACTTTGCTCACTCAGAGCTCCCCTGAAAATATATCAATTGATGATACTGCTTTACTTAATAAATTACAAAATCAGCTTGACGACATTTACAAGAGTAAAGCTGAAGGTGCTTTTGTGCGATCTAGAAGGAGGTGGATGGAGCAGGGTGAACAAAACTCAGCATATTTCTTTAGGTTAGAGAAATCTAATGCCAATTATAATAGCATGATTAAACTCGTGATTGATGGTAACATAGTGGATGACCCCAAGGCTATATCTTCTTATTGTTATCATTTTTATAAGTTTTTATATACCTCTCAATCAGATGAGAGTTATACATCCTCTTTTTTTAGATTCGCTAACTGACCTGACCATTATAGGGGAAAATTATCAAATTTGCTGTGATGAACCTATTTCTATAAAAGAAGTAATTGATTCTATAAACCATCTACAAGTTAATAAATCACCAGGGAATGACGTATTACTACTGAGTTTTACAAGACGTTCTCTATACCTTTAGCTCCTTTCCTGGCTGAAGTTTATGCAGAGAGTTTTTTGCAAACTGCTCTCCCGCCTACTTTAACACAAGGCTTGATTAACCTAATTCCAAAACCCAAAAAGGATCCACTCCATATTGTTATAATACTGGCCAGTGAGGGGAATGGCTGGGACCGAGTCTGTGACAGAGCCCCTCCCCTGCGAGCGGCTCCTGACGCGAGGAGGCAAACGGCGCCGGGGTCTTCCACGAGGATGAGGGGCCGGCATCTCCGGGTGACTATGATGAAATTCCCTTAGTAGAGAGAGGTCGAGAATGTCTGCTCTGTTGATCCAGGTACGTTCCTCCGGACCGTACCCCTCCCAGTCTACCAAGTATTGTAGATTTCCACCTCGGCGTCTGGAACTCAGGATGTCGTGTACATGATACGCCTTCTCGCCGTCAATGATGATGGGTGGTAGGCACTGTTCACCGACTGCCAACTCCCTCTCCACCTCGGCTGGACCAACAGCGGGCTTGAGCAGAGATACATGAAATGTGGGAGAAATGCGATAGTTATTAGGTAGGACAAGGCGGTAGGAAACAGGGCTTATTTGTCTTTCAATTTTGAATGGGCCCACGTACCTGGGACTGAGTTTTTTGCATGGAAGTCTGAGGCGAAGATCACGGGTGGATAACCAAACCCATTGTCCAGGTAAGTATGCTGGATTGGGGCGACGGTGGTGATCAGCTTGCTCTTTGAAACGTCGAATGGCCCGTGACAAGTGGGTATGGGCTGAATTCCAGGTAGTTTCACTGCGTTGGAACCAATCGTTGACTGCAGGGAGTTCCGTGGGTTCCCCTGACCAAGGAAATAACGGAGGTTTAAAATCTAATACACATTAAAAGTGGGTTATGCCGGTGGCAGCCTTTTTTAGAGAGTTCTGAGCATATTCTGCCCACATTAGGAACCTGCTCCAATCCTCTTGGTTTTGATGGCAGAATGTGCATAGAAAGCGAATTATCTCTTGGTTTAGACGTTCTGTTTGACCATTGGACTGGGGATGGTACCCGGAGGTTAGACTGACGTTTTTGTTAAGGTTTCTGAAAAACGCTGACCATACCCTGGATGTGAATTGAGGTCCACCATCAGACACTATATCTTCTGGCATGTCGTAGAACCGAAATACATGGTTGCACAGTAGTTCTGCAGTCTCCAACGCGGTGGGTAGTTTGGGGATGGGTACAAGCCTGCATGCTTTTGAAAATCTGTCAATCACAGTCAATGTGTTGCCTTGAGACGGAGGGAGATCCGTAATGAAGTCAATGGCGATGTGTGACCATGGTCGTTGTGGAATGGGTAATGGTTGCAGTAATCCGGCTGGGCGATGGCGTGAATGCTTATGCATGTTACAGAGGGTGCATTTCTTGATAAACTTGGTGATGTCAGATTGCATAGTAGGCCACCAATAACGGTTTTGAATCATATCTAGTGTAGCTGTGATGTCTGGATGACCTGAACTGGGATTGGAGTGAATTTCTAGGATGAGCTTCTCTCGTATCATGGGCGGGACAAAAATTCTTCCCGCAGAACAATCGAGTGGAATGGGGTGTTGAGTCAGCTCCTGAGAGATTTCTGTCTCAACATCCCAGATGACTGGAGCCAAAACAAGAGAGTCATTAAGGATGGGATGATCCTTCTCCTCCACCGGGTTCTCCTCACATAAACGGGACAGGGCGTCTGCCTTGGTGTTCCTGGAGCCTGGAGTGTATGTGACAGAAAAGTCAAAGCGGGTGAAGAATAGTGCCCATCTCCCCTGCCTGGGGTTTAATCTTTTTGCCGAACGGATATATTCTAGGTTCTTATGATCAGTGATAACTGTAAACTTGTGTCTGGCTCCCTCTAGCCAATGTCTCTATTCCTCCATGGCGGCTTTCATGGCGAGAAGCTCTCGATTACCCACATCATAGTTGCATTTGGCTGAATTGAGTTTGCGGGAAAAAAAGGCACATGGATGAAGTTTGGCTGGATCCCCTCGTCTCTGAGATAATACAGCCCCGATGCCTGTGTTAGATGCATCGATCTCTACAGTGAATGGTACATTGGGATGGCATAGTATGGGAGCTGTGGAAAAACGAGTCTTGAGTTTGACAAATGCCCATTCCGCTGAGTCATTCCATCGCAGTTGTACTGTACCTCCTTTGGTTAGGGTGGTGAGAGGTGCCGCTACAGTGCTGAAGTTTCTAATGAATCGTCGATAGAAATTAGCAAATCCTAAGAACCTCTGTAATTCCTTTAGTGTCTTTGGTTAAGGCCAGTTTAGAACGGCGGTTACCTTCTTCTCATCCATCGCCACGCCCTCTGTTCTGATGACATAAATTCCGATGATGGAACTCGAACTTCTCCAGTTTGGCATAGAGTTTGTTCTCCATTAGTCTCCCCAAGACCGCTCTGACATGGTCGATGTTCTTCCATGGACTCTGAATATATCAAAATGTCATCTATGTAAATAATGACCCACTGGTTTAACATGTCTCTGAATATATCGTTGACAAAGGCCTGGAAAACGCAAGGACTGTTTGCTAGTCCGAAGGGCATAACGAGATATTCATAGTGGCCGTTGGCGATGGAGAATGCTGTTTTCCATTCATGGTGATGTGAAGGGGCGTATGAACCCCTTCTTCAATTCTTCCTGGACGTATGACTTCATAGTTTCAGTTTCTGTTTGAGACAAAGGGAAAATTCTCCCACAAGGGGGCAGTGTACCCGGCAGTAATTCAATGGAACAGTCATACTCACGGTGAGGAGGCAGTTCAGTGGCCTTCTGTTTGTTGAATGCCTCGGATAAATCAGAGTAATTTGCGGGGTAACATCTTGGGTCTGTGTAGATTATTTGCTAGTGGTGATGGCATTGAGTTGGATAGGCACTATAGGTTGTAAACAGTTTTTTAAGCATGTCTCCATCTCTCTATCTCACCCTCTCTCCATGAAATGATGGGATTATGACATCGAAACCAAGGCAATCCCAATATCACTGAGTGCCGGGGAGAGTGGATGATGTAGAAATTGATGACCTCATTATGAAGAGAGCCTGTTCTGAGTAAGAGATTCTGGGTGTTGTAATAAACTGTACCATCCCCTAGGGGGCGCCTGTCTATCGCCGTGACTGCAAGGGGGAAATCATAAGAGATTAGATGGATGGCATTATTGAGGGCGAAGTTATGATCCATGAAATTTCCTGCTGCACCTGAGTCAATCATAGCTGTAGCGTGAATGGGAGTTTTGTCTGCATAAAGGGTTATGGGAACTTCTATGTTCTGATTATTAAATGAAATGATGGTACTGGAACTCACTGGTAAGATTTTGATGGGAGGTCTCACTGGACACTGGGTTTTCACATGTCCTGGTTGACCACAATATAGACAGAGGTTATGCTTAAAGCGCCGTTCACGTTCTTTGGGGGAGAGTTGGGTGCGACTGATCTGCATTGGTTTATTCATGATCTGGGGTTGAGATAGTACGTTCTGCATGGGAGAGGATGAACAGACATGTATAGGTCTCCGTGTTTGGAACAGGTTATCCAGATGAATAGACGGCTCAATAAATTGATCCAGTGACTTCCCTTCGTCACGGCTTGCCAGTTCGGTTTGTAATTCGGGACTGAGAGATTTCCGATAGAGAGTCTTTAATGGATCATCCGACCATCCGGTTTGTACAGCCACTGTGCAAAAGTGTAACGCGAATTCTGATGTGGGTTGATTTCCTTGCTGGATCGTCAGCAATTCCTTCCCAGCGTTTCTTCCACCCTCAGGGTGATCAAACACCACACAAAATCTTTGCAGGAAGTCCTCGAATGTGGTGAATGTGGGAGCAGTGTCGGGCCAAATGGCGGTGGCCCAATCGAGTGCTTTATCGGGGAGTAGGGAACACACAAAAGCGATTTTACTGTTTTCAGTGGAGAACATATGAGGCTGCTGGGTGACGAACAGTTTGCATTGCAAAAAAAAAATCCTTTACTTCGGCTGAGTCACCGTTAAATTTATCAGGGAATGCCAGGCGTGGGTTAGAAATAGTGAGAGGAATACCTGGTGGTGGATTGGATGGAGGATTGACGGTGATAGATTGTGCTGGTGAGATATTAAGTCCCTGGAGGGCCTTCACTAATTCCTCTGTAAGGTGAGAGAGATGAGACAGTTGTTGTTGGTGAGTAGTGAGGACTTGTGCTTGGGCTGTGAGTTCAGTAGACAGAAGTTGCATGGCTGCTGGATGCAGATTTGGCGAAGTCTTCTGTAACGGATAGTCTGACAACGGGAGATCCATTTGCAGTACGTTTATTAAACACAGTTTAATAACAAACAGGCACGAAGTACTTGTAAGTGAACTCACATAAATCACAACCAGACAGGGTAAGAAGGCAGGCAGCAAACATGCATAAGTCGAAGTAACAGGCATAGATCAGGGGCTGGCAGCAATGTTCAAGTCCATGGAGAGAAGCAGGAGGTCTGGGCAGGCGGCAAAGCAAACGAGGTAGAAAAGCAGTCCGGGTTGTCAACAGGGAGTCAGTCAGGAATCAATAGGAAATGCTCAGTAATGTCAGCAAGGCAAAACAAGACTTCGCAATGAAGGGAGCGTGAGCACTGCTTATAAGTAAGTGTGTGTGTGTGTGTGTGTGTGTGTGTGTGTGTGTGTGTGTGTGTGTGATGAACTTCAGGTGTGGCACAATCAGAGACAGGTATGGGGCTTATGGGGGATGTAGTGCTAGAAGTCCAGTGAGAGAGACCTCTGCTGGCCAGTGAGGGGAATGGCTGGGACCGAGTTGGTGACATTACTAAAGGGGAAGGTATCTCCCGACTTTCATATGCTGCTCAGTCTCTCCATGTTGACAACACCATTTTGAATCAAACTGATAAAATGTTATTTAATTTTATTTGGAAAAATGGTATTCATTATATTAAAAAATCAGTAATTATGAATAGCTTCGAGCATGGTGGTCTTAGTATGCTGGATTTTTGTACATTTAATGATGCTGTCAAAATTAAATGGGGCAAAAATTTTCTCAAAAAACCCAACCTCTATCTGGAACTTTATTCTAAGTGACATATTTTCTAAATTTGTGGGGCTTAATTTCTTATTACTTTGTAATTATGATGTTGAGAAAATACCAGAAAATTATCTCAATTTCACAAGCAATTTCTTCTTGCCTGCTCACTATTATACAAGCACAACTTCTCTCCTCCACAAATACTTTATTTGGAATAACCAAAATATTGTATATAAAAACAAATCTCTTTTTTCAACACTGGTTTGAAGCAAATATTCTGCTTGTGAGTCAATTATTTAATGCAAATAGCCATTTATTAAATTATAAAGAATTTCTTAATCGATTCAATATTCCTATCCCCCTAAAGAATTTGCTATTGTATTTAATGCCACACCATCTGGGGTTATTAGGTTATTCCAAGGCATCCCCTATCCCTCTGTTTTTCCTCCTTTAGACCGTTCTACTACAATGGTAGGAAAATGTTGTTTCTCGCCAACCTCTTCAAACAAATCAATATGCTCTTTATTTCTTAATGGAATTGTTTCAGTTCCAAATGTTACTTTTTATTGGAAAAAAGAGTTCATGATACTGTTTGTAAAAAAATAATGCTCATCCCGAACAGCTACTTAATTACAAATAAGATAAAAGAAGTTTCATTTAGAATTATTCATCGTACATATCTAGTAAATGCTCTCTTAGTAAAATACAAAAAAGATATCGATACAAATTGTTCCTTTTCTTTTAGGAAAAGGAAAAAAGGTAAGGAGGATGCATCGGAAAGTAGTTCGCTAGCTAGCGAGGAGGAAGGGGTTGAAGGTAAGGCCAGTTTAGGATTTAGGATAATATTAAAATTTAAAGAAGTAATGGGAGTTTCAGGAGTAAACCCTATGATGTTGACACATGAATTAAAGAAACAAGTAGGTGAAATAGCATTTCCAAAGGTGTTTCAGGATGGGGCGCTATTGATTGCGTGCATAAATGAAGAGCAGAAAAATAAGGTAATGAAGTTAAAAACAGTGGGGAAGCAGGTCATTAAAGATGAATAGAGAAGGAAGACGATTGGACAGTCTTTCAGTGCGAGGAAGGAAGGAAATACCAGATCGAGTCAGGATGGGATTTATCAGTTACCCTGTTAGGGAATATAAAGTGCCTTGAAGAGTGAGATGTTACAATTGTCAGAGGTACGGTCATACAGCGGCTGTGTGTAAATCGAAAATAAGATGTGCGTGATGTGGAGGGGAACATGAGTTTGGAAAGTGTGAAGAAGGAGTTGAATTGAAATGTTGCAACTGTGGAGGAGGACATAATGCTGCATATGGAGGTTGTGAGGCAGGAAAAGGGCAGTGGAGGTTCAACAGGAAAAAGAAAAACACAATCTAACTTATTCTGAAGCAGTAAAGGTAGTTAATGAAAAGAGGAAATCAAACGAGATAGTAAGATTGGATTCTGGTAGAAGAATTGAAGGAGAAGGAAGAATTGGTGAAAAAAGATCATCAGAAGATATTATTTTAGTAAGCAAGAAAAATGTTGTGCTTTTCATGGTAGAAGTAATTAACTGCACTGCTCAAACAGGAAAAAGAACAGAAAAGATACAAATAATTGTCAAAGCAGCTGAAAGGTTTCTGGAGATAAAGGGTCTGAAGAGTGAAGATATTAGAAGAAGCCTTAGTGCAGACTTTCAAGAGAGTCAGGAGTTAGGAGTAGGTTAGTAGGATTATGTTGAGTATTCTACAATGGAATGCTAGAAGCCTATGTGCTAATGGACAAGAGTTTAAAGGGTATGTAAGTAGAATGAAAGAAAAGCCAAATGTGATATGCATTCAGGAAACATGGTTGAACTCTAGGTTAGATTTTGTTTTAAAGGGATATGTAAGTGTGAGAACGGACAGAGAAGAAGGTATAGGTGGAGGTTGTGTAACATTTATAAAAGAAGGAATGCCTTATAGAATTTTGGAAATAGGGGTAAGCCTGGAGTATATAGTTATAGAAATATGGTATGGAATAAAGAAGTATGTTATAATAAACTTTTATAATCCATGTACAAGACTAACACTGGATAGAATGGAAGAAATTAAAGGTCTAAATGAAGAAAGGGTTATATGGTGTGGTGATTTTAACGCACATAATACACTATGGGGTTGAACACTAACAGATAGAAATGGTCTAGTAATTGAGGAGGTGATAGAAAAGAAACATTTGGTGTGCATGAATGATGGAGGTCATACACGTTTGGATGTAAATACAGGTAGGAAATCAGCACTTGACCTAACAGTTGTGACAAATTCATTGGGTGGAATTACAGTTTGGGAGGTTTTAAGGAAATGCTCAGTTGGGAGTGACCATTTTCCTATCATTAGTTCAATTATGAATAGTGAGAATAAGAATGATAATAAAGGTAATTCTGGAAAATGGAAGTATGAGAAAGCTGATTGGGAGAAATTCAAAGAAATAAGTGAAGACGGATTGAAAAAAAATTAAGATGAATGGAGATATTGAAATTGAAAGGATATATGCAGAATTAAGTTATGTAATTCGTCAAGCGGCAAATGAAAGTATTCCAAAGAGTACAGGAAACAGAGTAGGGAAAATGGTTCCATGGTGGAATGAACAGTGTTCAAGAGCAGTCAGGAAGAAAAGGAAGGCATTCAAAATTCTAAAAAGAACTCTGGCAAATGTTTTAATTGGCAAAACTTGATAGAATATAAGAAATCTCAGGCAGAAACTATGAAAATAATAAGGGAAATGAAGAAAGAATATTGGAGATCGTTTTGTAATGAAATCAGGAAAAGTACTCCAGTTGAGGAGGTATGGAATATGATTTAAAAAATGAGTGGTATTAGGAGAGAATATGACTATCCAGTGTTAAGTGTAGAAAACAAGAATGCAGTATATGACAAAGATAAAGCAGAAATGTTTAAAAAAAGAGTTCTTAAAAGTAAACAGCTCCGATAACTTAACAATAGATAGTAAGAATATGAGAGAGAGATTGTTATCTGGGACTTGTAATATAATGGAAAAAAGGACAGTTACAGAAGGTACATTAGGTGTTTTATTTTCCTTCTCAGAAATGAAACGGGCATTAAAATATACCAAGGCCTCAACTCCAGGACAAGACGATATTAGCTATGTGATGTTAAAAAAGTTAAGTGAAGAATCACAAAGGAAAGTTTTGGAATTTTATAACAGGGTATGGGAAGAAGGGACGATGCCTCTGGAATGGAAGGAATCATTAATTATACCCATAAGAAAAACAGGAAAAGACCCAAGTAATCCTTTAAGCTATAGACCAATAGCTCTAACTTCACACATGTGTAAACTAATGGAAAAAATGGTCCTGACAGGCTTATGTACAATTTGGAGAAACATAACTTCTTCTCCCCTTGTCAAAGTGGATTCAGAAGTGGAAGAGGTACAATGGACTCAGTTATTAATATAGAAACAGACATTAGGAAAGCGTTAAATAACAAGGAAACAGTAGTAGCCGTTTTCTTAGATATTGAGAAAGCTTATGATATGTTATGGAAGGAGGGTCTGTTGATCAAATTAAACCAGATAGGAATAGGTGAAAGACTATTTAATTGGATTAAAGAGTTCCTAATTGAAAGATATATCAGAGTTAAGATTGGGAAACATGTGTCAAGTAAAGGAATTATTGAGAATGGTACTCCACAAGGTAGCGTCATAAGTCCTTTGTTATCCTTTGCAAGAATAAAAGGCCAAGATGATAACCATCCTGTAAAAGCGCTACTAGAGGTATGTTGGGAATATGGGAAAAGGAAAATGAATAGTTTTAACTGGATTATTGGGGATTTAGTGCAGGAAATGAAATTAAATGAACATAGTATAATACCATCAATAGTTCTACCAACAATACCATTATGGATCTTACCGAAACCAAAAATAGACCTCAAATTATTAAAAGACAGACAAGAAAAAGGGCAGGAGTTACCAGAAGCATATCTAACAAGAGAATATATTGGGACACAGTATGATCAATTTACACACATTTTTACAGATGCATCAAAGGATCCTCAAAGTGGCCGGGTGGGAATAGCATATGTCATTCCAAGATTGGAGGTATCAGAAGGGAACAGAATATAAAATCATTTATCAGTATTTACAGGAGAGCTGCTAGCAATCATGCTAGCAGTCAACAAAGTTTATGAAATGGATATAAACAAGGCAATAATTTGTTCTGATTCAAGTTCAGCATTACTATGCCTGGATCTTAAAAAATCGTAAACTATAGGCAGGACATTATAATAGAAATTCTTCAGTTATTATATAGTTTAGAGCATAAAAACAAAATAGTTGAGTTTGTATGGGTACCAGCACATTCAGGAGTTGAGGGCAATGAAGCAGCAGATCGGTTAGCAAAAACTGTAATGGCAAAAGAGAACATAGATATGCAAATCCGGTATAGTAGGGCTGAACTTAAATCCATAATTAAAAAGGGAATACACAAAAATTGGCAAATAAGTTGGGACAATGAGCAAAAGGGCAGACATCTACATGTAATACAGCCAATTGTAGGACATATATTGAAATCAAGAGGGAGCAGGAAGGAGGATTGTATTCTTTCAAGGTTAAGGTTGGGACATACAGGATTGAACTCTACATTATACAGGATAGGTAAACACCCAAAAGGCTTGTGCGATGAATGTGGAGTTAGTGAGACAGTAGAACATGTACTCATTATGTGCAATAAATACACAGAGGAAAGGAAAATGTTAATTGGTGATCTACAGAAAAAAGATGAACAAATAACACTAAAAGAATTTCTTGGTCCAGAAGGCAATAAAGGGTTAATACAATTCTTAAAAAGAACTCAGTTACTACATAGAATATAGATATAGAGTATAATTAATAGCATTAGTTGTTGTTTTTTTTCCCTTCCTATTATTCTTTCTCCTCCCTTCTACTATCTTCCTTTCTCTCTGGGCTGTGAAGGACTTGAGCTTGTAGATGGAGGAGCTGAACATGCAGCAACATTGAAGGCTCGGGTCTTACAGACTCTAGAGGTAAAGGCATATGAGTCTCTGACCCAATTCCCACAGCAGATTGCTGTAATGCTCTGTTTAAGAAAGCGAACCGCCAATAAAACAAGAAGACGAAGAAGAACTTCCTCGAGTTCAGGCATAGATATATACACTAGATATCGCATATGGACCCTCAGCATGCGTCAATAGCGCCGCCATATTTGTACAGGGCTCCCAGGACAAACATCATTCAACAGCACTAGTCAAGACAGTGTGCCAATGTGAAGATGCTGGACTTTAGCGCTGCTTACGGGTGTAGTAACGAGCAAACAAAGAAAACAAAGCACAAAGGCAGAACATTTCATAGGTAAGATTTCGTTTTTTACATGTTACAAACTTTTGTGCTCAACAAGTAACGTTATTGATGATAATACAGTCTCTTACTGCACTGATCATAAGGCAAAGTAGCATCAACTTGCACAGAATTCTAGGCTTATGCTAGTTCTGTTGAATAAAATCAGCAAACAATGAAAAAGAAATATGAGAACAAGACGCTGCGGTGCTAGAAACTTGTATTATTGTCGGCTAAGTGAACGAGTCGTTCATAACGGAGACTCATTCACAAACGAATCGCTTCCTCCGTTAGAATGAGAAGTGAAAGCAGGAGAGGGTGTGTTTTAGGACACGGATTAGATCAAATTTAACAGGGAGGGAGGATAATACATTTCCATGCACACAAACACACTCTTTATCGGCAATGCCCGTGCGGTCACTGATCCATCGACGTAGAAAAGGGATGTAAAATTATAATTTTCGTAATGATTTTTTTTTTTTTTTTTTTTTTTTTTGTACTGACCACGGGGGAAAATTCCCCATCATAGATATATGTATATATGTGTATATCTCTGGCTCTGGATGGTCACAGTCCTCCACTGCACCTTGGTCCTGCATTCATTTCAAAGGAGCGCTACCCTGTACTAAAATGGCGGCTCTATTGACGCATTCCTTCCAATAGACAACAATAGGCCAGGCGACATCTAGTATATCTATGGAGTTCAGGCATAGATATGGAGTTCAGGCTCACACTCCAGTATTGTAGGTGGCGGTAATGCGCCTTAACGTTGGTTGCCGACTGCCATTAAAAAAACAAAGAAGACGAATTTCCTTAAGTTACATCTAAAAACATCCTGACGGTTGATGAAAACGGAATTTGTAAGATTCGCTGCTGTGCGTACAGTAACATTGCCTCAATGACGGAAGCTGTGTGATGAAGCTGTGACAACAACTCACGTTATTTGTAGAAACGTAATTGTTTATCAAATAAACAATGGTTTCTGGCGGCGGTTAAATCTCTAGTAAATAACACGGAAGTTGATTTTCAGCGACTCAGTTTCTTCAGTAAGTTACAGTCTTCATATACAGCTTAACTAAATGCTACATATCATGTTTTCTGCTTTGTAAATATTATTTTTATTTGCCAAAACAACATGTTTCAATTCACACTATCTATTATCTACATGCTACTATTGTACTTTGACCATTTATCAGTAATCTAAAGAGTAGTTCCATTCATTTTCTTAGGTTGGAAGGACCCTCCAGGGTTCATACGGTCATGGAAAACCTGGAAAAGTCATGGAATTTTGACATAGCATTTTCCAGGCCTGAAAAAGTTTTGGAAAAACAGAAAAACCCACAAAGTTTTGGAAAAGTCATTAGTTTAACAAATATCTGTATACTTAAATTAGGGTTGCGCGATATTGGAAAAATCTGACGTTACGATATTTTGTATTTCTGTGATAAATATTGCGATGTGAATACAATTTCACCAGATGATTTAACAGGTTTATTTGGATTGATTGGGGGGATTTTGTATTGGAGTGACTCTCGAATAATATATAACAAATAAATTACAAGAACAGATAAATAAAATATAGTAAAGATAAAAGTGAATTATAGATTTCAGGTATTCACTATTCAGGTACAGATATTGAATAATCAACACTGCATAGTCTTCATTATATATTATGTCATCTTTATTAAAGTTATAAAAACTTTCTTGTGGCCGGATGTTTACAAATTTGAAATATTGAAATGTTCACACAGTCACAGGCCTTAAAGGGATGGTTTACTCAAAGATTAAAATGTACTTAACTTGTTTCAAACATTTATGAGTTTTCTTTTTTTTTCTTAAGTGAACACAAAAAGAATATAATTTAATAACTCATATAGTATTGAAACAAGTGAAGGGTGTAATGAAAATGGCAAGTAGTTTTTGGGTGAACTATCTCTTTAAAAATGCACGCAGATGATATACTTTTACTCCATTATGATTAAACTCCATATTTAACTATAATCCCAACATTGCATATCCTGCTATGTGACTATTGCTGATGCACACATTGCGATATCGATGCTGAAACGATATATCGTGCAGCCCTAACTTGAATATAGGTTAGTTGTCTTTACTTCTTTTCTGTCCTTGGCCAAAAACTTGCTCTCACATTGTTAGGGCTGTGTAAGCATTATCAAAATCAATTTTACATAGATATAAAAACTAATTTAAACAAAATAGATTGTTGCGTGTTCTATGATATGCTGTAATATATTTGAACGTCATTGTTTTTCTTATTATTTACCATGTATATGTAGACATTACATGAAACATTACGTCATGAAAATGTACTTGAAAGTTCTGGAAAAGTCATGGAATTTTAGTTGTAAAAATGTGTATGAACCCTGACCCTCTGTTACAAACAAACTAACTAATAACTAACTAACTAAACAAATAAACGAATGAAAGAGTGTGCCTTCAAAAAGTGCCTTCGAGTTATTCAATGAATTTTATCTCAGTAAAATCAAAACCGTTTGAATCAAAACTCCCTTAGATAACATTTGCTGTTGTGTGTTTTGTTTTTTTCCCTCAAAGGTGTCTTCTGCAATGATGGAAAGTGTCTCAAAAAGTGATGGCAAACCACAGGCGTTTGTTGCTGCACAAGTTCCATTCATTCACCTTTGCACTGTTCTGGAGAAAATTCAAAAGACCAAACTCCGACCAGACAAAAGCAAACTCCTAAAGGAGTTTATAGATTCATGGAGGAATTTCCATGCAGCACTTCACAAGGACAACTCAGACACATCAGATTCATTTTACGCTGCTATGCGTCTTATTGTTCCTCCTTTTGAGAGGGAGCGAATGGCTTATGGTATAAAAGAGAACATGCTTGCCAAACTGTATATTGAGGTTTTAGGTCTACCTAAAAATGGAGACGAGGCAAACAAACTTCTAAATTACAGAGCTCCAACCACATCTCAAGGAGAAACAGGTGACTTTGCCCTCATGGCCTACTTTGTCCTGAAAAAAAGGTGCACAAGTCAGGGCAATTTAAGCATTAAAGAAGTCAATGACTTCTTGGATTCTGTAGCTATCAACAATGCCAGCAAACAGAAGGATCAAGTGAAGAAAAGCCTTTTGCATCTGATAACTCAGAGTTCAGCTTTGGAACAGAAGTGGCTCATTAGAATGATCCTCAAGGACATGAAGCTTGGCATAAGCAAGGAGACAGTTCTTCAGGTTTTCCATCCAGACGCAGCAGAATTCTACAATGTCACCACAGATCTGAATAAAGTATGCCGACAACTTCATGATCCATCTGTGTCTCTCAGTGAAGTCTCCATTGATCTGTTCTCTGCTTTTAAACCAATGCTAGCAGCTGTAGCCAATATCAGACAGATAGAGAAGCAAATGGGCAACCGGCCATTCTACATTGAGACGAAGCTTGATGGTGAACGCATTCAACTGCACAAAGCTGGAGATGTTTATAAATATTACACAAGGAATTCTTATGAGTACACGCAACAGTTTGGGGCCTCTCCACTAGAGGGCTCCCTCACACCATACATTCACAATGTCTTCAAGCCTCATGTGGTGAACTGCATTCTGGATGGAGAGATGATGGCTTATAACCCTAAAACTGAGACCTTTATGCAGAAGGGCAGTAAGTTTGATATTAAAAGGCTGGTGGATGACTCTGATTTGCAAACCTGCTTTTGCGTATTTGATGTCTTGTTGATAAACAACCAGAAGTTTGGAAACGAGCCTCTCAAGAAGCGTTACGAAAGTCTTGAGACTGTCTTCTCCCCCATCAAAGGCCGTATCCACCTGGTCACTAAATCTGAAGGCAGAACTATGCAAGAAGTGGTGAATTCTCTCAATGAGGCCATTGACAATCGTGAAGAGGGGATTATGGTTAAGGATCCAATGTCCACCTACAAACCAGATAAACGTGGGGAAGGATGGCTAAAGATTAAGCCTGAATATGTGGATGGTCTAATGGATGAACTTGATCTGCTGATAGTGGGAGGTTACTGGGGTAAAGGCAGGAGAAGTGGGATGCTTTCTCATTTTCTCTGTGCCGTAGCCGAGGTGCCAAGTAGTGGGGAGAAGCCCACGGTATTCCACACCCTCTGTCGCATTGGATCTGGCTACACCTTGAAAGAACTGTACGATCTTGGTGTGAAGTTGGCCAAACATTGGAAAGTATACAACAAAAATAACCCTCCCGCAGCCATATTGTGTGGAACAGAAAAACCTGAGGTTTACATAGAACCACGCAACTCAGTGATCCTACAAGTCAAAGCAGCAGAGATCGTCACCAGTGAAATGTATAAGACCAACTGCACATTGCGTTTCCCGAGAATAGAAAGAATCAGAGAAGACAAAGAGTGGCATCAGTGCACGACCTTGGATGATCTAAACCAGTTTCGTTCTAAAGCTTCTGGAAAGCTGGCATCAAGACATCTGACAATCTACGAGGACCAGCCTGAAAAGAAGAAGCGCAAATTTGTAGCCAAGCCGAAGAAGACCATAGGAGTCATCGACCACTTTAAATCCCAGGATTTGTCAAAGGTTGCCAAAGAGACAGATATGTTTGAAGAGGTTGAGTTTTGTGTGATAAATGGCGATGATGAACATTCCAAAGCAGAGCTTGAAAAAGGCGTGGTGCGCTGTGGCGGCATCATTGTGCAGAATCCTGGAAAAGACACGTACTGCGCTATTGCAGCTGTGCAGAACATGAGAGTGAAGAACCTCATCTCCTCAGACCAGCATGATGTGGTGTGGGCTACTTGGCTTCTGGAGTGTCTGGAAAAAAAGCAGGTTATACCATGGCAACCACGTCACATGATCCACATGTCACCTTCCACAAGGGACCACTTCGCTAAAGAGTATGACCAGTATGGAGACAGTTATTACGTTGACACTAGTGAACAGCAGCTGAGGGACGTCTTTGAAAGGATTGACTCCACTGAAGTTAAGAGTCTGTCTGTGGCTCAGATAGAAGCAGAGAATGCTTGGGATGACTTGCCTACTAGTATTTTTAGGCCCTACAGTGCATACTTTGACCGGTGTACAGACATAGGAGATCCCAAATCTGTTATCTCTGGTACGTGTTTAGACACTTGTGCCTTAGAATTCCGATTCCATGGCGGTAAAGTTGTGGAGAAACTGAAAGAAGGAATCTCACATGTGGTAGTAGAAAATAAGAAAAGGGCTCTGGACTTAAAGACACTGAGGCGACTTCATACTAAGAAGTTCAAAATTGTTTGTGAATCATGGATTACTGATTCCATCAAAGCAGGCCATGTAAAGGATGAGATTGACTACCTGATATAACAATGAAAGCTACTAAGATGTCAAAGCACTGAAACATTTACACTTTTTAATCCTAGGTGTCACAGACTGTACTCTTTACTGAGAGTAACAATTTAAAATAACACATCAATAATGATGGGACTTTGTCAGTTTAATTACGAGCAGAAGTTTGTTAGAAAGAGTGTAATTTTATTGAAAAAAAATGCAGAGAAATGTTCACAGGTCACTGATGTATAGCACTGAGAAAATGTATATTTGTGAAAACATGACAATAAATATTTTGGGTTTTTTTTTTCTGATACTGTGTTTGATTTTAAATAAAAACTGAATGTAAGCATGTGCTGAAATAAGAAAAACAAAACCTGAAATGAATAACTGAAGAAAAAAAAAAACTTATTCAATGTTTATTTATTTTATTTTTTTACAGTCTAATGGTTGACTCTTGACCTTTAAATGTTGCCCTGTTAATTACATTGACTACTTAAAGTGACAAAATAACATGCAATTAAATTGAATTCCTACAGAAGCAATCAGCATTTTAACTGAAGCTGTAAAAAGTGTTTTTCTTGTACATAAACTTTAAATTGCAAATTAGTAATAATAATAGAAAAAATCGACCTGTCTTTTTGATATTCCCTTTCTATAGCTCCTCTGGATATATTTGTGAATTGTCAGTGATGGTATGCTACTGAATCATGAATTGAATTGATTAAATACAATGTTAATGTGATTAATTGAATAAAAAAAAAAAAAAAACTCATTTCAATAGCATGTAAACACTGAAACATGTTTTTACATTTTAGAGTTTAACATGCTCTGAGCACTTTTTTTTTATACTTTTTGAATACAACAAGAGTACTACACTGTTAACCCTAGTGTCCTACCTTAACTATTGCTTAAACTATTGCATTTTGGCACCATAACTTGTTAATATTTATTAGGATGACTTGTATACCTTCAAAATCCTTCACTCTTCAAACTGACGAGACTGTAATTTTCATCATATACAAGTTTGGGGAGTGAAATGATAAAAATATAAAATTGTTTCCATCCTAATGGTATCCTCCTGAGCAAATTGTGCAAACTTTGCCATTGATTTGCTGTATTTCATTTGATGTTTGTGTTGTAATGGTGTGATATCTGACATATCAAATGTTTCTTTGTTTAATTTCTAAATTATATTAATTTTAATAAACTGTAAACTAATCATAGACTAGTTGTGTAACATTATTTCTGTGAAAAAAGAACATGGCAGGTACAGTTACGGTTAACCCTTTCCATATAATTTAGTGATTTTCCTTATAATGATGGTATGTTTATTGAGAAATATCAGCCTGTTTATTTTTTTTTTACACTTATGAGCCATTTAATCGCATGTCGTGAGAACATGCAGCTGTTTCTGACACCACCATGATTGATATTCTTCTCAATGAATGACCTAGCATAACTTCCTAGCAGTCAATTAACAATATTTGCATGATAATTTTGTGAAAGTATTAATAAAAAATCGACTCACTTGACATTTTACTCGTAAAACGCCATATTTTTTTAAAGTATAAATCAGGTTAATTGCATGTTATTAACTTTGTGGCTATGTTAGCTAGCAGTACTAGGACTAATCCTTCTACACTCCGTTACTGTCAGTTTTTAGAGCAAGATTTACAAGGTTGTAATGTATTTTGAATAAAATTGTAAGATAATCATTTCATTTTTACATCTTTTGATTGAGATTAATGCTTAAAAATTTTTTTCTGTTACAGGCAATGTGACAATGTGGACATGGGAGTATTTTAACCTAGTCTTATTAACTCTTCAAAAAATGGGCACTTCTCAAACATTATTGTTTAAAACATGGTGATCTATGCAGTTTTTGTCTGTTCATCGGTAGTTTGAAAGCACAAATGGCCAATAAATTGAATGGAATTAATGTTTTCCTCTAATGTCACTCCATCCATGAGGTCTGAACTCTCGTGCTCTTTGGACCTGACCTACTTTGAGATGATGACTGCTTTCTTCAAGTCATGTTTAGTAAGTGCATTTGTTCGTAACCCGTTTACATTTAAAGATCCACCTGTGCTCTTGGTCTTTAATAGCTCACCCAGAAAGCAATAGTTCAATCCAAAAATGTACATTTGCAGAAAATCTTTGTACCCGCAGGACATTAATTATGTAGATGAGTTTGTTTCTTCGTTTGAACAGTGAAGAGTCTAAACAGATGAAAAAAAAAGTCAAAATAGTGTATAACTAATCCACATGACTCTGGTGAATCAGGTAATGTCTTTGAAAGGAAAAAATTGTAAAAAGTAATGTAAGTAAATGCTACCAATAATATGCTACAACAATAACGGTGCTTCTTCTTGCCTGCATCTCTCGTTGAAATAAGGATAGTGATTCTTTTTTATTTAATTTTTTATCCATATGTTAGCATTCTAATAAACATGCATTGATGATCATCATTTAATGCCTGATCACACACTCTCCATTTTTCACTAGGTAGCAGATCATCACAAGTCTATCCTTGATGTGCTGGCAAAGGTGAGTACCCCTTTTAATGACCCCCAGCTTTATTTGCGTTGGAGTTCTTCATTTGGGATAAAATAAAGACTAAAAGACAATGTGCAGGACTTTCCACTGGCAGCATGTTGTCTAATTTATGCACCAGAATCCAGAATTACCCCAAATCACTTGCCAACATGTTTGATTTCATCCAACACTCAAGCCTAGACTACAGCCTTTGTCAAACCAGCTTTGTGGTTAAGAATCATCACTGTGAGACTTAAACATCACTGCCAGTTTTTTTTCTTTCTTTCTTCTTGATTTACTCCATTATCCATTTGTGAAGGATAAAATGTACGTCTAAGTGCACAAAGTTCTACAGAATGGTGCAGTGCAGTTGTTTATGTGTGATGTTCCATTGTTGCTGCTTCTAAAATGTAGATGTGATCCAGTAATATTTCCACTACAGTATAGTTGGTTCTGTAATTTTGTAATTTTTGGTCAAAAATGTTTATTATGTTTTATTTCAGTTTTGTATTACTAATTATAAGTGCGCAAGAAGGTCGCTGGTTCGAGCCCCGGCTGGGTCAGTTGACATTTCTGTGTGGAGCTTGCATGTTCTCCCCGTGTTCACGTGGGTTTCCTCCAGGTGCTCCGGTTTCCCCCACAAGTCCAAAAAAACATGTGCTATAGATGAATTGGGTAAGCTAAATTGTCCGTAGTGTATGTGTATGTGTGTGAATGAGTGTGTATGGATGTTTCCCAGGACTGGGTTGCAGCTGGAAGGGCATCCGCTGCGTAAAACATATGCTGGATAAGTCGGTGGTTCATTCTGCTGTGGCGACCCCTGATTAATAAAGGGACTAAGCCGAAAATGAATGAATGAATAATTATAAGTGCATAAAATTATGCCGTGCAGTTGTTTATCTGTGATATTGTTATTGGCTCTAAAGTGTGAATGTGACCCAGTAAAATTTCAATACTTTATAGTTTGTACTATAATATTGTGAAATTTTGATCAAAAGGTTTAGCTTGTGGCAAAGGACCTTGAACCGGGAATCAAACTTGGGTCATCATGAACACTGTAGCACAATGTGCCTACACGCTAACCACTAGGCAACTGGCGCCGCAATTCATGTGTAGTTTGAGGGAAGTTTCTTTCCGCTTCTTCATTGTGGTGTGAACCCATAACATTTAGTGTCTTATTTCATTTCACTATTTAGGTTTTATTTATGTTCTTAATATTTTAAACTACATGCAACAAGTTCAATAAACTTAAATATGTAAGTTTTGGGAGAGCCCATTACCCAATTAAACTGAGGGAACGAGTTTACTCAATTAATAAACATACCGTTTTTACAGTATGATTTCAAATAAAGCAAACAAACAAAAAAAATGACTTTTGTGGTAAATTGAATGTTTTGTTTATCATACATGTATATCCCCAGATTTGAGTGTGAAATCGCCTTGCTGTGCTAATCCAAAAAGTGAAGCACTCTCCCATAAGAAAATCTTCTAGGGCTTGGGCAAAAGAAAAGCAAGGACAGTGAAAGGCAATATGCATCTTACTGAAGATATGTCCCAGAGTGCCTGCTAGGGGATCTGCACACTGTTGGAAGCTTCCTGTATGGAAAAGGTCAGGGAATAATCATGGGTTTATATCAGTCGGCAATAGTTTTGACTGTCACAATAAAAGTTGGTCGCTGAAATTGTTTTAGGTGCAGCATTTGCAGGATTACTATACTGAAATCATGAATGATGGGCTGGCTAATCATTCTATGAGCAGTGAAGTCAGTTAACATAATTGGATGTCTATAATAAGTTAAAACAAGAGGATCCAAACGGGATCCAATACCTTGGGGGTTGGAATAGATTTGTATTTGACAGATTTGCATTCCCCCCGTTGAGTGCCAGAAGACTTAAAAAATGGTTATGTGCCTCACAAATGAGGCTTTTGGTGACACATTGGTTTAGAGCCACTGGTACACAATGAACTATTTAATAACATAACCTGAAAATCCATGTCCAGTTTTTAAGAAGAAAAAAGTTTCAAGGAAGAATTTCAGGGAAGATGTAACACTCAAAGTGTTAGACTGTGTCAGGTTATCAGCTTTTGAGACAATGATGCTTTTCATATATGGACTTCCTTGTGAAAAAAATATACTAAGTTGTATTGCAAATATAATATGTTATTAATTAATTAATTAATTAATAATTTATTATTAATAAATATTATTTTAATTTCAATAGTACATTGCAAGTATACTAACCAAGAAGTGTACTTAATATATTAAAAGTATATAACCAACATACTTTTATATATTTTTACAATACAACTTTTAACACACTTTAAAATAATTGTAATTTAGTATGTTTTCTAAAAATATATTTCAGAAAAATGTACTTTAATTGAATGTTTAGATAATTTTTTACATGTGTATTTATTTAGCATTTGGTGCGTCTAAAAGTTGTTGAATATAGGGTGAAACCATGACATTGGTTCAACATACAGATCATGATAAAAAAATGTCAACGTTGATTTATATAACTATTTATGTAACTTTTTTCAACCATTTATCATTCAACATTGTTTCAACTTTAAACAACAAGTGACGTTTTTTCAACTGTATTTCAATGTTGAAGCCTGGTCATATGCATGCTGGTTTTCAACGTTTAACATTAAATGTTGTATCAACATTGTTTCAATGTTAAAAACAGATCTGACCTTATTTCAACCATATTTCAACGTTGAAGGTCGGCCGTGTGCCGGCTGGGTACAGCCAATTTATGTTTTTATCTTTTTTTTTGTTTTTTTGTGAGCAAATGAAAAATGTCAGTTTTCTTTGTTTTCTTTTATTCCGTTCAAAATTGGAAAACAAATGAGAAAAACGTACACGGAGCCTTGTCCCATTATTATGAACTAATATATAGGTCAATTTATACCAAGTGGATAATGATTATTGTCGAGACCTGTTTTACTAAATGTTAGTTACAATGCTACATTTATGAGGCAGTTAAATTAAAGTGTATAATGTTAATGTTCCCAACGAATTGAATATTGTCAAGTAATGTTATAACAACTCTTAACTTTATATAACAAGTTACAGGTTTGTTTGTAATGATGAGAGCGTGAGAAAAAAGCTAAATTATCACTTTAAGGTGAAATACCCAATTAATTAGTTAAAATAACCATTTAAATCAGTTTATATTCATTCAGTCCAGTCTGACAAGTCTATATCTTTTTTAAATTAATGTGTATTTGTAAATAAAGATGTATACAAATATATAATTACTATAGTATAGTAATAATTAATATACGTAGATCAATTATAGGCTGCATGGTGGCGCAGTGGGTAGCACGTTCGGGTGCTCCGGTTTCCCCCACAAGTACAAAAACATGTGGTATAGGTGAGTTGGGTAGGCTAAATTGTCCGTAGTGTATGTGTGTGAATGAGTGTGTATGGATGTTTCACAGTGATGGGTTGCAGCTGGAAGGGCATCCGCTGCGTAAAACATATGCTGGATAAGTTGGCGGTTCATTTGCTGTAGCAACCCCTGATTAATAAAGGGACTAAGCCGAAAAGAAAATGAATGAATGAATCAATTATAGTTTTACTCATTTACACTTTGTTACAAACCTGTATTTATTTCTTCATTTCACTAGATAAGTCATATTTTAGCTCAAGAAAATATTTAAAAACATTTTTAAACAGTTTATTTTTGCTGCCTTTTAGTGTGATCATGACCGCTTAATGAACTTGTTGCATGGTGATTGCTTTTTATGTTGTGTAAAACATTTTATAATAATTTTGCTTATTTGTCATTTAGAGGATGTATAAAAGGACAAAAAGTCATGAGTTTCTCTTTTTACCCAAGAAATTAATTTTGGAAAAGAAACTCTAGCAAGATGAACACTCACAGAGAAATCCGTCATTGAATCCTCAAAGAACAAGTTGGACCCTCACAAGGTCAATGAGCTCATAGATTCTGCACATCATCACCTTTTAAAATAAATTGTATTTATTTATGTTGTATTTAATTTATCTACCTACATGTCAGGGGTTACTGAATAAAAATAACATTAATGCTAAAAAATGATACAGTAAAATTGTTTATTATACAGTAATTGTGGTCTTAAAATTTTACTTTTTGATTTAAAAAGATATTTTTCTCTTTTCACGGACACTGTAATAAATGCAATAAATGTGACATATGCTATCACTGACATATGTTATCAATGTCTAATGTATCCAGAGCAGATGCTGTGGTGGTCATGGATGAGTCGAGAGTGTAAGACCCCAGTGACAGACGAGTCTCCGTGTTGATAACATGGGATATTCTGAACACCTCATCGTTCACAAACCCTCGAGAGTCTTTTAGCCTGCAGCTCTACCCTTTGTTTGGCCAGAGGAGAACTGATCCCAGACTGAGCCTGGTTTCTTTAACATGTGTTCTTTACTTTCATCAACTGGTGGAGTTTTTGTTCTGACCACTGTCCCTCTGACTTGCTTGGTCAGGGCCGGCGGAGTTGCTCTTCATCCTTCGTTGTGGATCGTCCTTCAACAGTGACAGTTGTATTAAACTGAACTAAATCAGTTTTAATTAAACTATAATAACACCACCATTTTACCACTACTCCCATCCCTGCCTGATATGCTGGAATGTTACACAAAAAATATTATGGCTTTTTTCTTCATCTATGTAAACAAGTTTTGCAACAATCTACATTGTAAAAGCACTATACATATAAAGATGACTTGACTGGACTTTCCAAGTTATTCCAAAATACCACGAAAATGCAATAATGATGAGGTTTAGGCCCAATCCCAATTCTATTTTATATATTTATATAAATTTTATATATATTTAAAATTTAAGTCATTGGGTTATCAGAATTTTTTATATGTTAAGTAATATTTTGCAGCGGTTATAAAGGGACTATACTTAGAGATATTTAGCTTCCTTTTTTTTTTTCCAAAATGTTTCTTTACAGATAACACATTAACGTTGTTATGAATGTTATTAATCAGTCGCTTTGTAGTAAAAATTCGTAGTAATGCACATTTATTTTATATTTGTGGGTCTCCTTGCGCGCCATGTTGCTGCTGTAGTCAGTATAAGGATATGGTGAAACATTTTTGATGTTAGTTACGTACTTGTTTGTTGAAGCACTGTACATTTGCACTTAATGCAAAGTTTACTTTACACAGGATACCCTGAGTCATGGACTTTCTGGAATATCATGGCATTTTAATATTTTGTACTGAAGGACATTTTCTACAGTATTTTGCACTAATTTTAATAAAATAAAAATATATTTTTTAATGGTTCTGTAAAACATTCAAACCCTTCTGAGGTTTTAATAAAAACAGTTTGAATTGTTGATTGTGTGTATTTGACTTTTATTGAAGTTGCATGTAATGTATATTTATTAAGAAAACTAATATATTTATGGTAAATTGCTTGTGTTTTAAATGTTCTCTTGATTAACTTCTAATGTACTTGTAATACAAAAAAAGTATACTTTAATATCACAAAGCAAGCATGCAATTATCTTACATACTATACTTAAAGTGTACTAAATATACTTAAAGTTGTTCATATTTAGCACACAAAAGTACACTAAATACACTTAAAGTTGTACTTTAATGCAATTTTATTACAACTAAAATGTACTTAGCACAAAATTAATATGTCCAAAATAGTACACTTTAAGTTAATCATTAAAACACTTCAAATATACTGACAATTAGTCTGGATCTAAGTATACTAAGCATATTTATTTTTTCACTAGGGCTCACAAGCACATTTTTTTGGTCATTTGGCCATTGGTCATTTTCATAAATAAAAAAAAAACAATAATGATAGGTTGTTTCTGAGATGTGAACTGTTAATAATGAAAGAAACAGTATGCTGCTGATGATAAATTATTGCTTTAGGTCTAATAGGGATGACTTGATGAATGAGGAAACAGAAGATGAAAATGTGATATAGTAAGAAAGGACTGGTGAATTTTCAGCCATCATACAATTACGTTGTTATGCATGAGTCATACAGTATAATTTGAGAGCCTGGTGAATTACAGCCTTGCTTAGTGTGTTTGCTCAGATTGAAAACTATTGTCATTTTAATGCATTGATAATGCCACATATGCAGACCTACTGTGGATTTATTTTTCTGGTTTATGAATGGAATTTACAATCCTAAATTAGTGTGATACAGCTCATATTCAGATAAAGCATTCAATCAGAGTATTTTTCTTTGTCTGTTTCCTGTCTCAGGTGAAGGGAGAATTAGTCCACATACTGAGAGAATATATGTTGTCTTTGAAGTGATGAAACATTTTGAAAAGGGTTACAGCGAGGATTTACCATGCTCCTTTGTAAAAGCATTTTTTGGTCTAAATGTCTTCAGATAAAAATCCCATTCAGTATGTATATTTCCATATTTCATATAATAGGAATATTACACATTCAATTTTAAATAAAAGTATTAAGATATTTTATGAATTCTCTGTAGATTATCAATATCGATTGCATTGCATTGCGTCAACCAACTTCTGACACCCAGAATCTGGTATTTCAGCCCAGAGTGAACAAAAAAAAAGTCTCACGGTTCCTGTGGTTATTGACATTTGCTTCACAAAATGCATTTTAATGCCACTCCATGAGTTTTCAATTGGGTTGAGGTCAGGGGATTGAGCTGGCCACTCCTCAATCCTGCCCACTTTACTCAATCCTTTTTGCCTGAAACCAAGATTCTGCTCACTTACTTGGGGCCACTGTCTTGTTGAAACACTAATTTGAGGGGCATTTCCTCTTCAGCACAGGGGAACAAAATCTCCTCAAGTATTCTGATGTATTCAAACTGATCCATGATCCTGGTTGTTACAGTCATCAGCGATCTAGCTACTGCGGATCGCTGGAAAACTACACACACGCCGCATATACAAACTACAAAACCCAGCATGCACCTCACACACACCGGTTCCTGTTTGACACTGATTACACACACAGCTGGTAACTCATCAATGACAATGGCTGAATATCCTGGACTATTTATACAACACACTTGCACACACACAGTGCTGAGTCTTGTTTTACCTGTAGCATCACAGAGCATTTCTCCTTACCTTGCCATGCCGTGTTTGTTTCTTTGCTTTGTTTATTGATTTCTGATGTTAGCCGCCTGAACCGACCTCTTCGCCTGTGACTCAGCTACTCTTTTGGATTGCTCTGCATGATACTGTTTGCTCCTGTGTTTGACCCTTGCCTGCCTAACCATTCCTTGTTTAATAAAGACTCTGCCATTGGATTCTCACCTCCATTGTCCACTATCATATGTTACACTGGTAAATGATAAATAGGCCCAATGGTACAGTATGTGAAACATGTCCATACCATAGTTCTTACTATAAGTCTTCACAGTGTACTGAGGCAGTGTACTGAGGCATGAATTCACTATTGTAACGAAGAGTGAGGCGGCGTTAGAATCCATTTGCGGAAGTTTAATGAAAGGTTTGCACAGAGACATAAACGTGAAAACAGGCAGAGTGTCAAAACCAGATAAGCAGTCCAAATCTTTCGACGTACACAAGGGAAATCCAAAAGTCGTGAGTAATAAGGCAGGCAATGGGTCAAGGCAATAACAAACAGTCCAAAACAGAGCAATAGGGCAAAACCAAGGAAAGTACGTGAGGTAAACAGGCCAGGTCACATGGAACAACGCTCGGTAAGGCAGGTAAACTGGCAATACTTCGCAAAGTAACAGTGTCTTAGTCCTCGCTGAAATGCTCACCAAACAGAAAGTGAGTGCAGAGGGAGCGGAGCCGAGTCAGTACTCGGGCGAGGGCTCCCTCTGCTAGCGTGGCGTTACAACTATCTAAGGGTTGTTTGATATACTGTCGATGATCAGTAATGTGAAGAGAACAATTTTACTCTCATCAGTACACATTTGTTATTGGGCTCTTTGGCAACTGTTGTTGCATATGTTGCTTTTGTTTCCACTTTAAGGCATTTGATATAATTTTACATGAGCATTCAATAACTTGCTGCACTTCTTTTTCACTTTTCCTTTCTCCAATCAACTTATATACTGTACATACAGTTAAAGTCAAAATTATTAGCCCTCCTGTGAACAGAACCTCCATGTTAACAGAGCAAGAAATTTTCCACAGTATTTGCTTTTTTTTTTTTTTTTTTGTTAGTGTAGGGATATTTTGGTTACACCTGCTAAGCAAGATGATAACACTAGAATAAAAGCAGTTTTTAACATTTATTTAAACCATTTTAGCCCTTTTAAACAATATATATTTTTGATTGTCTACAGAACAAACCACTGTTATACAATGACTTGCCAAATTACCCTAACTTGGCTAGTTAACCTAATTAACCCAGTTAAGGCTTTTATTTTTCTATTACTGAATATGTTCTCAGGGATTCTGTGAATTCAAAACATCACTTAGTTTGATTTTCCATTAAAGGGGTGGTCCAGAGTGTATTTTTAAGGCTTGGTTGTGTTTGTAAGATCCAAAGCAATGTGTGCTTATGCTTCATCTGTAGAAAATCACGTTATTTTTTCATATATCTTACTTTGATTATATACAGCTACTCTGCTAACATGAAAACGACTGTCATATTTCCTAGTTCCTCTGAAAGGCCTTAAGAGGCTCTGATTGGTCCGCTAACATAATGTGCTGTGATTCGCGAATCGCAAAAGTACAAGCATGCACTTTTGCGCTGTGTAAATACTGTCAGTCAGAGTGAGGAGGGGGAGACTGCAGACTTGGATACCGGCAGATCTACAGCCCAGGCTGTTTTACAGCCTGGGCAGTTTTATGCCCCTGTTGTTCCTGATGCATCCAGTAGGGGGCACAGTGTTATTATGAGTCTCCAAAACTTTATCATCACACCAAACAAAACGCGACACCATGAAGAGGTATGTTAAATACTTGTTAAAAATATTGTTTAGCAAAAGTAAATTTTAAACATGTTTTTAGTTAGATTAAGGTCGATATGAGTGTATGTCAATACATAAACAAATTGGTGTGATACAATTCACAGGCAGAGATAAAACAACAGCAATGTTGTTAGTTTGGCTCAATTCTAGCTAACTACGTGTAAGCTAGCTACATGTACTACATCTCACTTTCTTATGTAGGCTAATTTTCTTTAACATGTTGTTTCTTTCTTTAGCATGCATGAGAATGCCTTTCCTGGTAAGATATTTTTCTAACCTGTTCTAATCTTTTTATTTTTAATAATGTAATATTTTTAAATAATTGAAAAATGCATAGCAGCAACATTAGAATGTACATAACTCTCCAAAAGAGAATTTAACTGCACACTCACAAAAAAGCTAAATTAATTAATATAAAAATAAATATTATATGTGCGATTATAGTAAGAAAACAAAACATTCATTATCAGTCATTGACCACCAAAATCTATAGATGGTCTTACAATATATTCCAAGATCTAATTACATTTTATTTTCACTTAACTTAATCTTAATTAATGATAGAAGGTGTACGTTTTTTTCTATTATTATTACATGTTCAATTAAATAATTTATGTGTTTGCTGGGTAATTACATGTTAATTGTGATGTTCACTTCACATGTGATTAATCATTGGTTCTTTTTTTGTGAAAATGTTTGGGTTACTGTAAATAATTATAATAGAAAACAAATAATAGAAAAGCTAAAGTGAGTGAGCAGTTATACTCTTTCATTACTGTGTTCTCTTTAACTTGCTCATCATAAAAGTGTGTGTGTGTGTGTGTGTGTGTGTGTGTGTGTGTGTGTGTGTGTG
>CAIGQV010019186.1:22013006-22023717 GCA_903798115.1 Danio jaintianensis
TGTGTGTGTGTGTGTGTGTGTGTGTGTGTGTGTGTGTGTGTGTGTGTTTATTTTTTTTTAGCTGTTGGTCCACCTAAGGAAATGTAAATCTCTCTCTTTAACTTGTAAAAGCTGTAAACACTCATCTTCTCTTTCTCTTTTCATGTAATTCATATTCTTGTTGTAGAAATTCCATCAATATGGAGCGATCGGAGATTAACAGCGGTAAACAAATGCAACGTGCTGTTTGTTCCCTCTACCTCTGTCCATTCTGCACTACAAACTTATACAACCCTTACAAACTGATAAACCCTCAAAGAAAAGTAAACTGGAAACTCATCTTCAGCTTCACTTTTTGAGGGCAGTCATCCATGATGGTAAGATCATTTCTGAATAATTTATATATTGTATATTTATATATTGCAGTATAATTTTGATGTTAAATACACATTTTATTTATGTGTTTTGGTATTTCTAAAAACAACATAATCAGTATTGCCAGGTCATTCTGCATACAAACAAATTACAAATATGTTGTTCTGGGAATTGAAAATTGTTACTATTCTCAGCAGTGGAGTAATTATTATATATTTAATAATTTATAAAAATAAAAAAAATTCTCACAGATTATATACAGTACACCAGTGTGGTCTGGGATGTCAGCCAAATCTAAACTACCATTACACTACATTATTCATTCATTTTCTTTTCGGCTTAGTCCCTTTATTAATCTGGGGTCGCCACAGCGGAATGAACCGCTAACTTATCCAGCATATGTTTTACGCAGCAGATGCCCTTCCAGCTGCAACCCATCACTGGGAAACATCCATACACACTCATTCACACACATACACTACGGACAAAATTTTCTAATTAAATGAATTTATATTAATTTGCAATTGGGCTTTTGTATATCTTAAAGTACGGTGAGCGTATCAGTTGTTTGTATATTTAAATTCACTTTCTGATTTAACTTAACCTTTATATTTAGCTAAAAAAATTTTAAAGTATATGAAGAGTTTAGATGCAAAAACCTCTAAATGCCACTTGTTATTTTCTTCTAAAATGAGCATTTTTCTCCGACTCTTGTGTGTAGGCTCAGTAATTTTACTTTTATAGTGACAAATAAGTTCTTTTCATTGTCTTTAAAGTAAAATAACTGAACATAAAGATAGGAGGCTGAAAAAAATGCTCATTTTAGGAGACATTTTCAGACAGCATTTAGAGGTTTTTGCATCTGAACTCTTCATATTTATGTATAGGACATTTAATAATCTGGAAGTGTTGACTTCAAATGTATTATTTGGCCATATATCTTTATATCATCCCCCCTACTGGACGCATCAGGAACAACAGGTGCGTAAAACTGCCAGGGCCGTAAAACTGCCTGGATCCAAGTCTGCAGAAGCGCCATATAGGTCAGAGTAGCTGTTAGCCGTATCAGTTTAAACCTGAATCAGACAGAAAATGACACAGAGAACACAGCTGCACCTCACACCTGCTTTCACATATATTCGGAGTAAGCATGTGTAAGTAATATGAAACGTTCATATATCTTTCGCGAGTTCGTTATTTGAGATGTAGAATGCAGGGAAAGCAGACGCATAGAGAGACAATGCAGCGCTGGTGAAGATTGTGGGTGTTTACAGCGGTTTGACAGATAAATATAAATTTGTAGTTAAATTGTTAACGGTGCCAAACAGCATTTCCCATTGTTTACATCCTTGTTTACATCCTTGCTACAACATACCGTTAACACTAGAAACTATGCATGTAATTGATCAATTTTAACAAAAAAAAAAAACTTACAGGTTGAGGCTCACAATCCACAGCTTCTTCTATTATGGTTGGAACTGTTCCTTCTTTGAGGAGTTTTCAGCTGAATCCAGCACTGAACTAGGAGAGATTCTGGAAGCTGTCCTTTGCCAAATGCTAGCCGTATATATTTTTATAATTCTCTAGAACATAAGTAAAATTAAACTGTAAGCACTTCTCTCTCTGTGTCGTGTGCTTTGGAAGCCCAAATACTGAAACAAAAGAAGCTCTGTGGAAATAGCAGCGTTTGAACGGCATTTTAGCTTTCTCTGCTATAACATTACAGCCCCTCTGGCCACGCCCCATTGCTGCGCAGGGTGTATGCGTGTGGTGAATGCACGTAACCTGAACCGTTTGTGATCTCACTAACCCGGATGTATTTTTTGTAGTCCCCAAACTTCGTTCACTGTAGGATTTGCTAAGCTAACTCTGTAAAAGCCAATGTCTCCCTTTGCACTGAACTTTGAGCGCATTACATTCAGAGATGATGTTTATGTTCACACAGCTACATTACACATCAGCTAAAGTTTAAAATATGATTTTGTAGTGGACCACCCCTTTAAAACAGGAAACCTAGCAATTATAAGAGATTTGTGTGACTCAGTGGTTCCTCAGTTAGATTAAACGTCTCTGATTTTATTATGGGAATTTGTGTTCTTCAGCATCTTGAAACATTCAAGAAACAGCACTTCTGACCTCATCGGTGAAGCCGCAAGGCCCATTCACAACAAGGCTGATAACTATAATGATATGATAAAGACATTCTTGTTCTGCCTTATGCTTATAGTTATGTTATTGTCTCGTATATACAGTGTGAAAAAGTATTTTTGCATATTTGTCACACATTAATGTTTCAGATCATCAAACAAATTAAAATAGTAGTCAAAGATAACACAATTCAACACATAATGCAGTTTTAAATTTTTTGACGTTTTTATTATTAACAGAACAAAAAATATGCCCTGTGTAAAACCCCAGGTTTTAAAACCTATAAACCTGGTTGGACAGGGGCGGACTGCCCATAGGGAGCACCGAAACATTTCCCGGTGGCCTGACGGTCAATCTGTCCAGCGACCGTGACTCTGGCCTGCCGCCTACCGCACACCCCCCGCTCTTCACTTACTGATCGACAATTCCAATTTTTGTTCAACCATTCAGAAGTGCATTTGCCGGTGTGCTTTGGATCATTGTCCTGCTGCAGAACCCAAGTTCGTTTCAGCTTGAGGTTACTAACAGATGGCCTGACATTATCCTTTAGGATATTTTAATATACAGCAGAATTCATGGTTCCATTTATCACAGCAAGTCTTTCAGATAATGAAATAGCAAAACAGCCGCAGACCATCACATTTTACTGTTAGTATGATGTTCTTTTTCTGAAATGCGGTGTTACTTTTATGCCACACATAACGGCACACACACCCTCCAAAAAGTTCAACTTTTTTCCCAAAAGACTTGGGGATCATCAAGGTGTTTTCTGGCAAAACTGAGATGAGTCTTTATGTTCTTTTTGCTCAGCAGTGTCTTGGAAATCTGCCATGCAAACCATTATTGCCCAGTCTCTTTCTTATGGTGGAGTCATGAACACACCTTAACTTAGGCAAGTGAGGCCTGCAGTTCTTTGGATGTTGTTGTGGGGTCCCTTGTGGTCTCTTGGATAAGTTGTCGCTGCGCTCTTGGGATAATTTTGATTGGCCAGCCAATCCTGGGAAAGTTCTCCACTGTTCCATGTTTTTTTCCATTTGTAGATAATAGCTCTCACTGAGGTTCTCTCCAGTCCCAATGCCTTAGAAGTGGTTTTATAACCTTTTCCAGACTGGTAGATCTCAATTATTTTCTTTTTCATTTGTTTTTTTTATTTATTTGGATCTCAGAATGATGTCTAGCTTTTGAGGATCTTTTGGTCTACTTTACTTCACTGTCAGGCAGGTCCTATTTAAGTTATTTCTTGATTGCGAACAAGTGTGTCAGTAACAGATGTGTGTGGCTAGAGAAACTGAACTTAGGTGTGATAAACCAGAGTTAAGTTATGTTTTAACAGGGGGGTAAACACTTTTTCACACAGGGCTATAGAGTTTTGGATTTTGTTTTCTCTTAATAATGAAAACATTTATTTAAAAACTGCATGATGTGTTTACTTCTGTTATCTTTGACTACCATTTAAATTAGTTTGATGATCTGAAACATTAAAGTGTGACAAACATGCAAAAAATAAGAAATCTGTAAGGGGCAAACACTTTTTCACACCTCTGTACTTATAACAGTTAATTAACAGAAATAACAAATAATAGTGGAGTCAAATAAACAACACCACTATGTTCAAAAGATATGTTCAAACGTTAAGTGTTTTCTTTACCTTATTTTGTACTCTTTGAGATTCATTATTAATATGCATTTAATGTGACCCTTTTGTGTTAGCCTTCTGTTTTCATCAAACCTCATGTTGCAGATTAGAGAATAAAAAAGCTGAAGGAAAAAATGCATTTTGCAATGACGAACACATATGTCGTTGATTAGACAGCTCTCAAGTGTCAGGCTTTAGGTCATTATATGCTGTGTGAGTGTGTGTTTGTCAATGTATGCGAAAGTGACAGGTTCACACACTACCATATTGTCTACTGGGAAAAAACAACAACCAAAACATCAAAAGCAAATCACCAAGTTAAGAAAAACTGTTTTCTTGCTGTACAATTAAACTGATTTTAAATGTATGTATACACTTTTATCGTGTATATTGATTAATATTAATCAAATGTATACTTCCACAATGATCAAATGAATGAATGAATGAATGAATCAATCAATAAACATTTGACCCTGCTGACCTTCACTGTATTTATGATGATTTATTTTTTTCTAAGTAAATACTTTTGTGGTAGGTTCACAGAGAGAAAGAAAGTTAAACAGGTTTGGGTGTGAGCAAATGATGACAGAATGCTCAATTCTGGGTGAACTATACCTTATTACTGTTCATTATTAAACACTAAATAAATGTTATTGCTCTTTTAAAATGTTTTTTTTCACCGCTCCACCATTATGTTGCTATGCATGCAAGAGTTGTTTTGCGTTTTTGCGAAGAATTCGTCATGTTGTTTTGACAATTAACCCAAAATTGTGCTTCATGCAGCAACATTTAATTAAATTAAAAATTCGATAAATGAATTTGATAGTTAAAGTAGATTCGGGTCAAAATTTGTTTCACAGGGTAAGTATCTTCGTTAGATTGCAATAAATAGCGGTCTGTATACTCCAGTTTTGGTTTCAAACAACAACAAAAAATATTTTGACAATCCATAAGCCATTGTGCAGCTATTCTACCTGTTGATGTAAACGCATTGTACAGCAGAGTCTAAGATAACGATTGAGCAGACGTCTGTTCTTAGGCGCCGACCATGTTATATCTTTCCATGATGTATCAGTTCAGCTTATGTGAACTTATAGTTTGCTTATTCACCGGGTCGCTATGATGGATCAATCTCACTGCATGAGCTGACGCAAATGACCCTGCTCTCTTTCAAGAACTCTTTCAAAACGAACATGGCGGCAACTTAACATTTGGCCAAAATGACTGTTGATCCTTTCGCGAGAAAAGATCCCACCTTGTCGGACCGAGGAGGCGAAATTCGGCGTGCTGAAACGAGGAGTCCTTGCGCTTTTCTCCAGAATCAGAGCAAGCGGCCAGACAGTGGCTTTTCTGTGTTGTAGCGGCTCTGCGCAAACGGAGAGAGCGGAACCCATGACAGACGAGCAGGGAGAGACATGTTGCTACAGATAGCTGTTTTTTTCTCCGGAGAAGCACGGAAAGAGGGGATACGACAATGAAATCAGTAATTCCCCTAAACACAGCGACTGATCGGGAATTGCAGTTAATCGCGGAGGTGAGCCACGAACGCTCGTTAGCCATCGTTTAGTTGTCAAAACTCAAGGCAGAGCTCCCGTCAATGAATATTGTGGCAGAAAAGCCCTCACGGTGGAGTCAGCCAGCGCTGCGCTTTCCTAAAATATGACCAGCGGTGCTTGGAAGTGTCGGCAGCGAGATGACGGCTTAAAAATTTGGTGTGCTCCCCGCGAGAACGAGAAGCCATTTACCGACTCCGAGAGGGCCCAGCGATGGCGATTGTCCTTAGCCTCCCTCTTATTTATAACCGTTCTGCTTTCTGATCATCTGTGGTTCTGCGCCGAGGCCAAACTGACAAGGACCCGAGACAAGTTAGCATCAGAGGACATGAGCGTAAACCACAGACTCGACCTCCCTCCAACACACAGCAGCCTCAGAAGAAACGAAGATGCTATTTTTGTACTCAATTCCACCAAACCTTTGTGGCAACTAGAAACTTGCCACCCGGATAGTTTGTCTGAAAACTGCTTCACTTTTGTCGACGCCGACCACTTGTGCAGGGGCCTTTCGGAAACGGAGGGGACGCGGTGGGTGAACATGAGCGATTTGTACCTTTCCTTTTGTAACTCGTACTCCCTTATGGATTTGCTTCATGGATCATTAAGTCCGGACAATTTGAACTGCAGCCTCGACGCGATCATGGACGGCGATCAAAGCAGATGCAGTCTGTGTGTTCAGGCATACCAGCGTTACGACCTGCACGCACAGGAGAAATATGAGGAATTTGAGACGATGGCAGACAAATACGAGACGGATGTGTACTCAGTAAGGACGTGCATGGAAGAATGCAAGGTAGGGATTTATGATCTGGATCTCTCGCTTTTGATTCAGCAGAGTTGGTTCTTCGTTCTCAGTCGTCATGGTAACTGCTGACAGTAACGTGGTGGTGATGATGATGATGTTTTAGAGGTGTTAAAGTGCATTTCATATAGACCCGTGCATTTCGCTTTGCTTGTTGATGCCAACTTTGCTCTGATCTCATTCGTGAGAAACCAGGGGAAACTAGACAGACTTTCTTTTAAACTTTTCTTTTCCTTCTTACCTTATTTTATTCAGTGCTGGGGAGCGTGCTCTAATCTTACGGAGGGAAATGAATGTTTCTGCTGATTCAAGGTTATTGTGTCAATGGACAAAACGCTGCAAAGCCAATCTTTCAGCGTGCGTGCGTCATATATCACGCAGATGCCCGCGCGGCGTCTCTCGGAACTGAATACAGAGCTGCTTCGCCAGGTGTTCATTCACGTCCACCACACTGAGTACATTTCAATTACCCTAGTAGGCCACTAATGCTTTCTCAGCTAATCTGTCACAAGAGTCTTTTCACTCTCTCATTTGTCGTGTTTGCACAGCACTCTGCGCTCGCTGCAACAGGGTGCCCTCTTAACTACCATAAACTTGACATTAAGGTTAATTTTCGAGCTCCCGCTGTCATCTTTAATGGATTACTCATGGGCGACGAAAAAACGGCACACTGTGTTTAGCTCCAGAGTGCTGATAAGGAAGCGATCTTGCCGTACTCTTTACGTTTGTGTTACTGTGTATAATTAATGGTCAAACATTTACTGAGAGCTTGTAAGTTGTCGTTTAAATGAAAGAGACACAGATAAGCTGGTGAATAAGTGGGTGGCGTGGTTTGTTTATTCTCTGGTTCAGCAGGCAAAGGACTCGTTGCTTTCTCACAGCACCGCCACCGACGCGCCTGCATGGAGTCAGTCTGTGTGCTGCTTGGCTCTTCGCTGTCCGTGGTGCTGAAACACGCTCAGTTGAAGTTAAATGGGACAGGCTTTTTGATGCAAGCGTATGCAGTTTTCACTTGATCATTACACCAGTGACAATCATGAAAATGGATGTTTGCTTCCACAATAGCACCGGTAAAAGTTATTCACGCAATGTTGTCAAGACAGTTTGAGAGTCATCTCAGTGAGAGTGTCCTTCAACCTGTTGATAAGTTATCACAAATTTGTACACATGACAACTTATGCTGCCACACAGTTTGTTTGTTTTTCTCAAAGTGAGAAGCCCCAAAACGGAAGTATGTTCTGTGATATATTTATAAAACATTTATATGCAAAAGTGTTGCTTAAGGATATAAATTCTGGCCACTAAACACAAATTAATCTTTCTCAATGTTCATTCTTTCTTTCTTTCTTTCTTTCTTTCTTTCTTTCTTTCTTTCTTTCTTTCTTTCTTTCTTTCTTTCTTTCTTTCTGCAAGAATGTACTGTGCACGTTCTGCTATACATATTGTGTCATTACAGAGCATTTAGCTTCAGTGCATTTTAACAAATCTTTATTTCACTTTTTTGACTGTCCTGTTTCTCACCCTCAGATAACAGACATTTTCCAGTGTTAACATAACTGCCGAATCATGTTATTGCTTGATTTAGCTTGATAAGCTTGATAAGCTACCAGTAAGTGTGAATGAAGGCAGTAATGCAAAGGAAAGTGAAAGGAGTCAGTCAGAGCCCCTGGCAAGCAGCTGCAAGGGAAAGCCAATCCCAGATGTGATTAAGCAGCAAGAGATAGAGACAGAAAAAAATAAAGACACAGAGAGAGAGACTGAGAGGATGGGTAATCACTATGACATGTTGTCTCTGACAGATAGATCAGCCTTTAGCAGGGGCGCAGCGGACATTTTAAAAGTGGGGGGGACAGCTGTATGAGATCCAAAAGTTTACGTTCATATAATTATTAATCACCTGTTTCTAAATGGTTTGTCTCTAAAAGTGAGGGGGACGTATCCCCCCCGTCCCCCCCGGTTGCTAACCCCCTGGCCTTCAGGTTGAATTAATTCGGCATCTTCCTAACACTGCATTGGAGTGTGGGAGTCTGTTGCTTTTTGCACTGTTGAATTTGTATTTTCTATGAAAATACTAGACGTTATCAATAGGTAGCAAACAAATCAACAAAGGGAGGTGGTTGTAATTAGAGAAATAAACAAGGTTTAAAGGTTTTTCAAGGAAGGTTTTACTCAATCGTGTGCTATTTTATATATATATAGATAGATAGATAGATAGATAGATAGATAGATAGATAGATAGATAGATAGATAGATAGATAGATAGATAGATAGATAGATAGATAGAATTTCCTAATTTCCACTTTGCTCGTCAGTCACCATTATTGTGTCTGACAAGGCAAGGAATACAGCACGTCTAAATGAGACTGAAAAGGATCACATCTATTATTGGTTGTGATTCTTATTGATTATCTCCCTTAATGCTTTGTCCCTTAAAATGTGTGACCTGTCTGCCGCACATTACTTTTCCAGACATGTATTTGTGGGTTTCACGCATGTGTCATTAGGACGGTTGTGTTTGTCACACACAAAATAGCACACTTCACATCTGATGAAAAGTGTATTTCATAATTTCATAATCATAATCAACAATATTTAAAGAAAATAAAAAATTTTGATTAGATCTTTATTTACTGTCAAACAAACTGCTAGCTCCACTAACAAGCTAACAAGCCTACTATGGTTCACAATCCCTCTCCATACATCATTGAATATCTCAAGGCATTTGAAAATAGTGAAACCTACTACTACTTCACATCTGAATGGGTTGGTGAATTTACTCACTTTTTTTTTTTAAATACATTGTAAAAGCCCTTAAAATAATCCATAATGTTAGATCATTAGAAATTTATTTGATTTGATTTTATGCACAATTACAACAAAAAAAAATGTGCCGTTGTAAAGTATAAAGAAAACAAACAAGGCTCAAGCAGTGTAAGCATCACTGAACTGAATTGCCGATAATTTCAGTAAAGCATAAATCATGTTTTATTCTAAATCAGCTGCAGTTATAACACCTTCAACTCTTCTGGGAATGCTCTCCCCAAGGTTTAGAAGTGTGTTTATGGGAATTTTTAACCTCTCTTTGAAAGCAAATATGTGAAGTTAGGCACTTATTTGGCATGAGGAGGCCTGGCTTGCAGTCCTTGTTCTAATTCACCCCAAATTAATTATATCAGGTTAAGGCCAGGACTCTGTCCAGGCCAGTTAATTTTCTCCACACCAAACGCATCCACATCTTTATGAACCTGTGTGCACTTGTGCTCAGTCATGTTGAAATGGGCTATCCTAAAACTGTTCCCAGAAATTTGGGAGTGTGAAATTGTTCAAAATGTCATGCACTGTAAAAAACCCAACTTGAAAATAGTTGAAATTACTTTTTTTTGTTGTTGTTGGTTTGGCAAAAATCTGTAAAAACGTCTGTACAACTACATTTAACACGTTTACTTAACCTAAATAAAAAAAAATTCTTCATTAAGTTAAAAAGATTAGTTTTGTGAGGAAAACTGCGCAAGTTCACCCAAAAAAGCTTCTGCCAACTTGTTACTTTGAGTTGAGTTAATCTCAGACCTCCTCACTTGAAAAAAATAAAGGTTGTAGTATTTCTAACCCTAACAACAATGACAAAAATAATAGTAACACCAATAATAACATTAATATCATTATTATTAACAACAGCAAAATGCTACTGCAAAAATGCTAACGTAATTTGAAGGTTGAGGGGGGTACTGTCATGTTCACCAGCGATCGAGGACTGCAGAGATTGCTGGTGAACTACAATTCAGTCATGAACTACAAATCTCTTCATTCTGCTACACATACACCGGGTTTCACTTCCACTGATCACACACGCAGCTGAATCCTGTCACTATTGATTGTTTGGACTTTTTATACACCCTGCACCCATTCGTCATTGCTGAGTCGTTTGTTTATGTATGGTATGTTGTGCTTGTCACTTTAAGCTGTATAGAAGTGTCTTGAAAAATATCTAGTAAAATATTATTTTACTGTCATCATGGCAAAGACAAAATAAATGAGTTATTAAAAATGAGTTATTAAAACTATTATGTTTAGAAATGTGTTGAAACAATCTTCTCTCCGTTAAACAGAAATTGGGGAAAAAAATAAACAGGGGGGCTAATAATTCAGGGGGTTTAATAATTCTGATTGCAACTGTGTGTGTGTGTGTGTGTGTGTGTGTGTGTGTGTGTGTGTGTGTGT
>CAIGQV010019186.1:22031172-22043632 GCA_903798115.1 Danio jaintianensis
ACCTAAATCAACAATTTATAGGATCATCAAGAACTTCAAGGAAAGAGTTTCAATTCTCGTTAAGAAGGCTTCAGGGCGTCCAAGAAAGTCCAGCAAGTGCCAGGATCGTCTCCTAAAGAGGATTCAGCTGCGGAATCGGAGTGCCACCAGTGCAGAGCTTGCTCAGGAATGGCAGCAGGCAGGTGTGAGCGCATCTGCACGCACAGTGAGGCGAAGACTTTTGGAAGATGGCCTGGTGTCAAGAAGGGCAGCAAAGAAGCCGCTTCTCTCCAAAAAAAACTTCAAGGACAGATTGATCTTCTGCAAAAAGTATGGCGAATGGACTGCTGAGGACTGTGGCAAAGTCATATTCTCCGATAAAGCCCCTTTCCGATTGTTTGGGGCATCTGGAAAAAGGCTTGTCCGGAGAAGAAAAGGTGAGCGATACCATCATTCCTGTGTCAAGCCAACAGTAAAGCATCCTGAGACCATTCATGTGTGGGGTTGCTACTCATCCAAGGGAGTGGGCTCACTCACAATTTTGCCCAAAAACACAACCATGAATCAAGAATGGTACCAAAACACCCTCCAACAGCAACTTCTTATAACAATCCAACAACAGTTTGGTGAAGAACAATGCATTTTTCAGCACGATGGAGCACCATGTCATAAGGCAAAAGTGATATCTAAGTGGCTCGGGGACCAAAATGTTGAAATTTTGGGTCCATGGCCTGGAAACTCCCCAGATCTTAATCCCATTGAGAACTTGTGGTCAATCCTCAAGAGGCGGGTGGACAAACAAAAACCCACTAATTCGGACAAACTCCAAGAAGGGATTATGAAAGAATGGGTTGCTATCAGTCAGGATTTGGTCCAGAAGTTGATTGAGAGCATGCCCAGTCGAATTCCAGAGGTCCTGAAAAAGAAGGGCCAACACTGCAAATACTGACTCTTTGCATAAATGTCATGTAATTGTCGATAAAAGCCTTTGAAACGTATGAAGTGCTTGTAATTATATTTCAGTACATCACAGAAACAACTGAAACAAAGATCTAAAAGCAGTTTAACAGCAAACTTTGTGAAAACTAATATTTGTGTCATTCTCAAAACTTTTGGCCACGACTGTATATATACATTGACTCAGTGGTTAGCACTGTCACCTCACAGCAAGAAGGTTCGCTGGTTCGAGTCCCGGCTGGGTCAGTTGACATTTTCTGTGTGGAGTTTGCATGTTCTCCCCGTGTTTGGGTGCTCCGGTTTCCCCCACAGTCCAAAGACGTGCTATAGGTGTATTCAATAAACTAAATTGGTCGTAGTGTATGTGTGAGAATGATTGTGTATGGATGTTTCCCAGTGCTGGGTTGCAGCTGGAAGGGCATCCGCCCATACATATATATTGATTAAGTTTTTAGTTGAATGGAGCAGTTGTTAGAGTTGCCAACTGCATTTAACTTTCCCTAGAAGGCATTTTATTTTACAGTGTACGGTGCCTCGGGTAAAAGGAACATGATTCACACTCCTCCCCTCCATTGATCTCCTCAATGACAGGAGAAACTCGTAATGAAGATGATGTCAGTCAGTCTGAGTAGTAAATCAATAGTGATCTTTGATCTTGTGTTTTGTGTGTAAGGGTTGTGAATCAGGTGTGTTTTGGTGTGAATGAGGGTGTGATTTTAAGGGCTTAACATAGTACAATGGAGTTTTGGTATAAAGTTTTCAAATTTTGTGGATCTTCGCTTCTCAGGTAAAAGGCACAATGTGTACTCTACCTGACAAAAGTCTTGTCGTCGACTCCAGTTGTAAGAGCAACAAATAATAACTTGACTTCTAGTTGATCGTTTGGAAAAGTGGTAGAAGGTTGATTTTTCCGATGAATCATCTGTTGAACTGCATCCCAATCATCACAAATACTTCAGAAGACCATATAAGATTCTCACAGAAATCAGTCAAGTTTGGTGAAGGAAAAGTGATGATTTGAGGTTACATTTAGTATGGGGACGTGCGAGAGATCTGCAGAGTGGATGGCAACATCAACAGCCTGAGGTATCAAGACATTTGTGCTGCCCATTACATTACAAACCACAGGAGAGGGCAAATTCTTCAGCACGATAGCGCTCCTTCTCATACTTTAGCCTCCACATCAAAGTTCCTGAAAGCAAAGAAGGTCAAGGTGCTTCAGGATTGGCCAGCCCAGTCACCAGACATGAACATTATTGAGCATGTCTGGGGTAAGATAAAGGAGGAGACATTGATGAATCCAAAGTATCTTGATGAACTTTGGGAGTCCAGCAAGAACTCTTTCTTTGTCATTCCAGATGACTTTATTAATACGTTATTTGAGTCATTGCAGAGATGTATGGATGCAGTCCTCCAAACTCATTGAGTCATACACAATATTCATTCTTTTTCCACTGCACCATGACTTTATATTTTATACTGTACATTATTTATGTTAAGTGACAAGACTTTTGTCTAAGAAAAGTCAGACCTTACTGTCCTCATTAAATAATTAAAAATCAAGGCATGATCATATTTTATTTAACCCACCCACTGCCTAGAGCTGGCCCTGTGTACAAGACCAGAGTAGAAGAAGAACAGACCACAACCACATATGTAAATTTTACTGTGTGCACATGTGTTGTGGGTTATATGATCGTCAGACATACAAGCAAAAGTCCATAAACAAGTGAAGACCACAGGTGACGTTGTTTTTTTGTTAACATTTTTGTTTCCTTTTATTTTTGACCATGAAATGATCTGTATGACAACAATAGCTGTTTCATTTAGACTATGAAGTAATCATGTAGCCTGCCTTGTGCGCTTGCAATGATGTTTTACAGCCTGCATATAAAATAATTTGAATGCCAAATAAGATATATAACTTATGGTTCTGAAAATAATAATATTAATTAAATACAATACGGTGTATCTGACACTTTAGTTGACATAACTTAGATAAATTTGCATATAACACGGGATTTGAAGATCGGAATCATATCTGTTTAGCGGAGACACATTCATGTGGTCAAATGCAAATGGATCTGTTTCCAGAATTCAGATCAGGAAAAAACACATTAAGTGACCAGGTCTAAACAGGCCCATATGCACAAAAGAAAAATCAAGGAGAAACAGAACAAGTGTGCAAACTAATCAAATGATTAGATGGAGGGAAAACTGAACAAAGTAACAGAATTGACACGACAATCACACAAGACATTTTATTTGTTCAGTTTAATTGCAGTAACACAGCGCTGTTTGATACATGCAAAATTTTATACTGCTGAATGATTAGCTCAGTGGCTTGTATGAGATAACTGTTGCACACAGCAGTAAGCTAGACTGATATTAGAAATCATATGAAGCACCCAAAAAGTTATTCACCTGTCTAATGAAACACAGGCAGGATCAGCATCTCTCTCTAGTCCATACAGGTTTTGATTTTTTGGAAACGCCAATACTGATCACCATTTTACCATTATGTTTTCATTTTACAGATTTTGTATTATTATTATTATTTGGACAAAATTCCCAGCAAACTGCAATTAATGAGTGGCTTTCTAGATGCAGTTGTGTTTTCATGGTTTCTTTGGAAGTAATACCAGTGTTCAGTGTCAGATTCAGTGATAAGAAAATATATAACATTATTCATTTGTGAATTTTAATGAAAAATATGTTCATACATTGATGATTAAGATGGCACATTTATAGTAATGCACTTATAATGGGAACTATAACAGATAGAGATAGAGTGTTTAAAAGTGAAGCTTGTATTTTGTCTCACTGAATCATTGAACACATGAGTTGTTTTTTATTATAAAATTTAGTGGGGTTTAAATACAATATTATGCAATGAGAATTTCCAAAAAAAGAGGGACCCCCCACCCATACTTTCCACCACAAACTAAATTTGTATAATTATTAGTATAATATTTCAAAACTAAACATAATGTTAAAACAACATAAATTTATATCCATGGTTGTTCCTCATGGCTGTAGCACATACACCTTGCATGTTAAGACATTAAATCCTAGTTTTTATATTGTATGTTTTTTATTTTGCCAGCACACATTTACACATTTACTTATTACAAAAATGTATATGGCTATATGGTATACTTTCTATATCTGCACACAAACAATCATTAACGGTCCGAAGTACAGTAGTTATCATTATATGGCAAGACTCTAAAACAGGTTTGCTTTGTAGACAGAAGTATTCTTGAAAAGCGGTGCATGTGAGTTCTAATTTGTCACAATTAATGTTTCAAAATCCATTGTCTTTGGTTACAGTACTGCAATCATTATTTAATAAATATATATATAAATATAATAATAATAATTAATACACAAGCATATTCCCACCAATAGCATTTTGTTGAGTCAGTTACTACATGTAAATACTACAATTAAAAGCATTCAGATAACATTTTAAAGGTGTGGTCCATAACGATATCATATGTTAAACTTTAGTTCATGTGTAATGTAGCTGTGTGAACATAAACAACATCTTTGAATGTAATACGCTCAAAGTTCAATGCAAAGGGAGACATTGGCTTTTACAGAGTTAACTTAGCAAAGCCTGCAGCGAACAAAGTTTGGGGACTACAAAAAAAATATATCTGGGTTAATGATGCAATAAACCTTTCAGGTTACGTGCATAGGAAACGCCCAGGGAAGGGGCGTGGTCAGAGGTGCTGTAATGTTATAGCAGAGAAAGCTAAAATGCTGTCCAAAAGCTGCTATTTCCACAGAGCTTCTTTTGTTTCAGTATTTGGGCTTCTAAAGGACATGACACAAAGAGAGAAGTGCTTACAATTTAATTTTAATTATGTTCCAGAGAATTATAAAAAGGATATAGCTCTAGCATTTGGCAAAGGACAGCTTCCAGAATCTCTCTCAGTTCAGTGCTGGATTCTGCTAAAAACTCCTCAAAGAAGGAACAGTTCCAACCATAATAGAAGAAGCTGTGGATTGTACTTACACAACATGTAAGTATTTTTATTTGTTAAAATTGATCTGTTACATGCACAGTTTCTAGCGTTAATGGTATGTTGTAGCAAGGATGTAAACAAGGATGTAAACAATGGGAAATGCTGTCAATCAGTCAAACCCCTGTAAACACCCACAATCTTCACCAGCGCTGTATTGTCTCTCTATGCGGCCGCTTTCAGTGTGTTCTACATCTCAAATAACAAACTCGCAAAAAATATGTGAACGTTTCATATTACTTACACATGCTTATAACCCAAATATATATGAAAGACACTTGTCAGATTTTATTTTAGACAGCAGGCATGAGGTTCAGCTGTGTCCTCTTTATTTTCTGTCTGATTCAGGCTCAAACTGATACGGCCACACTGACTGACAGTGTTTACACAACAGAGGCAAAGTATGTGCTAGTAGAGGCGTGACACTTTTTGGTGGAAATGAAGCATGAGCACACATTGTTTTGCACCACATAAACACAGCCAAAGCCTTAAAAATACACTCTGAACCAACGCTTTAACTAAAATCTTAAACTAAATAATTGCAACCAACATCCACAACAGTTGTTGGCTAGATTAATTTCCTGAACTGCATTCTGATTGGTCAGAATTAACATGTGCGCAACATACACAGTATGTGAACAAAGAGCATTGGAAAAGTCAGCAGGCAGTATGGACCTAAATATACAAAATAGTTGTGTATTTTAAAATGAAAAACAACAAAACAACAACAAACCAATGTGGCAATATTGAAAATTAGTAGATTGTCTTTCATTTAAAAATGATTTGTGTATGTGTTTAAAATGATTTGTGTATGTTTGTGTGTTTATGTATGTGTGTTAAAACCTGCAGCAACCTTTTCCCCAACTAAAGCATGCCAAGCCTCTTGCTTAGGATTGCGATTGTGAAGGTAATCCTAAACATTTCTATTCTGACAAATTAAAGGGGTGGTCCAGAGTGTAATTTTAAGGCTTGGTTGTGTTTATAAGATGCAAAGCAATGTGTGCTCATGCTTCATCTGTGGAAAATCATGTTATTTTTTCATATATCTTACTTTGATTATATACAGCTACTCTGCTAACATGAAAATGTTTCCTAGTTCCTCTGAAAGGCCCGCCCTCAAGAGACTCTGATTGGTCAGCTAACATAATGTGCTGTGATTTGCGGATTGGCTCCATGTTACCAGTAAAGCGTCATGCCTCCACAAGCATGTGCTTTGCCTAAGCTGTGTAAATACTGTCAGACAGAGTAGCTGTTAGCAGTATCTGTTTGAGCCTTAATCAGACAGAAAATGAAAAGGATGAACCTCATGCCTGCTCTCTAAAATAAAATCTGACAAGTGTCTGTAACGAGTGAAAATAGGGTGTGGCTCCTTTAAGAGAATCGCCAGTTTTATGTGTGTGTGTGTGAGAACAGTCTGTAGACGCATGTAACACGAGTTAAGTTATTTTTCTGTAATATACAGTGACGCTGTTGACAGAAGAATAAAGCACGAGATGTGGAATGCGACCCGTGTGTGCTTAAATTTCTGCTGCAACACGAGTTAGGCGAATTATCCTGTATTTTTTTTTTTTCTGAACCCAACGCGTTACATGTCTTTAACATATATCCGGAACAAGCATGTGTAAGTAATATGAAACGTTCACATATGTTTTGCAATTTTATTATCTGAGATACGCGCCTGTCACGGTATGTAGAGGAGACGGATAAACAAAGGTGGGATCCAAGTGCATTTAATGTTGAGATAATCGTGCGTATAATAGAAAATGAACAGGACATCCAAGAATCAAAGTAACAAAAAAACAATAACAAACAAAACAACAAACTACGGCAAGATACCGGAACACAACACAAGCACAACATACCATACAAAAAACAAACGACTAAGCAATGACAAATGGGTGCAGGGTGTATAAATAGTCCAAACAATCAATAGTGACAGGATACAGCTGCGTGTGTGATCAGTGGAAGTGAAACCCAGTGTATGTGTAGTGGAATGAAGGGAATTGTAGTTCGTGACTGAATTGTAGTTCACCAGCGATCTCTGCAGTCCTCGATCACTGGTGAACATGACAGTACCCCCCTCCTAAGGAGTGGATTCCATACGCTACAAGACAATCCCGGAGGGAGGTTGCATGTGGGTTGGTTCGAGGTTGGTTCACGTTCTTGAATATACCACCTCTTGTAGGAGGTCTTGATTGGTCAGTTGGTCTGCTTCTGGGGCACACCCGAGTACAATTTCCACTTTCACACATGGCCAATTTACCACACCAAAAAGGCAAACGAACTCTGGTAAGTTTTAAGCAAACTAAATGAGGCAGGTGTAAAAGCACCCTGTAATTCAACTGATACCATTTGATACAAATTTTACTGTAATATATTCATTTAATATCAGGCTACATTCAGTTTGCATTAAAATCAACTCATTTAAAATATATCAGTAGAAATGTTGTACTCTTTTTAAAAGTATGGTAAACCTTGTGCTACCAGAGTAAGACTGAGGTTTGGTAAGACAGAGCTACTTGGTTTCTCATTGTTTTAATGTCGCTTTTCATATTTACTATGTACCTATTATATCACTTACAATAACTGGGTAATAACTTCTATAGTTGCTAACCCTGAACCTCCTCCTGAACCTAAACTGTACTCATGTACTGCAGTTAACATATTTTTACTATTTTATTTACTTTTATTTTATTACTGTAATTGCATAGATGCACTCAAATAAAGTGCAACAGGAAACTAATAACAATTTGCCACTTTTGTGAGGCTGCAAGAAAAGAAACATACAATTTTCCATGCATTAATAGCTGCAGAAGTGTGCAGGCCCATTTCTGAGTGCTGTGTATGTGTCTGAGTGTGCTTAGTGAACCCCAGAGTATTCTTGCTCTTGAAAAACTACAGTAGTAAATCAGCAGTAGCAGCAATTGATAGCTGGCATACAATCCTGCTCCTATAAAACAGGCCAACTCTGCAGGTCCATATGAGTAGAGCTTATAATATGCTGGCAAACCACCATCAGTGCCTGGCACCCCCTCAGTGGAGCATATGCCACAGCATAACAGTGTTCTGTAGCCCCTCTGGTCAAAGGGAAATACTGACATATGGGTATATTCTTCTGCTTAGCCCTTTTCTCCCCACTCTGTATTAGTTGCTGACACCTGGTATAGTAGATCAGCTAATCCGTGACTGGCTGCTTCCCAGAGCATTCAATAAGTATTGCCACCAGCTTGCCTGAGGGCATCATAGCTACTCTCTCTTGTGGTCAAGTTAAATGTGAGCTCTGTCTTACGATCTTACAAGTTGAATTATCAACCATTCTTGTGACACAGCAAGTTGTAAATGACACCCCTCAGTCTCTTTTTCTAGAGAATCCTTCAGAAGCAATTGTTAAACAACTACAATCTGTTCAAATTTCAAATGTCATTTTTAAAATGTATCCTCTAAAGTGCATGTGTGTGGAATTTGTTCCATCTGTAGAATATTTTGTATACATCTTTTTGTATAAATTTGTTCCACCCCTCAGTATAATGAACACAAAACATATCACAAACGTTAAAGAAATACTGGTATGTACAGATACAGTATGCCACTATCTTTCTCTCTTTGTCACCTTTTTCTTTCTTTTATTATTTTTTGGACTCCAGTACTTTTTTCTTTAACCATCAGTAGATATTTACTAAAAAGTGTCTGTCCAAGATGCTCCATATATTGGAATGTGAAATTAAAAATAGAAAATCTCTTAACTCAGGTACAGTATACTGTATGTCTTTTTCCTTCACATATTTTGGCTGTCAACATAAAAAAGATGTGACATTTACAGTTTAGGTGACTCCGTTTCAGTTTGTTAAAATATAATGTACTGAGTAGCTTTTGAAGTTTGAGTGTTTAGAATGAGGAGTGTTTAGACCAATATTCTAATAGTTTTATTGTACATTTTTCACAAATGTTTTCAGCATTTCTCCTTCTGTTCAATGACAAAATCACATAAACATACATTTACTTGTGTGAACTGTAGTAACAATAGTAACAGTTTTTAATTCACACAGTCACCTCAGTGGTTAGCACTGTCGCCTCACAGCAAGAAGGTCACTGATTCAAGTTCCGACTGGACCAGTTGGAGTTTGCATGTTCTCCCCATGTTTGCATAGGTTTCCTCTGGGTGCTCCGGTTTCCCCCAAAGACATAAGTATATAGTATAAGTATAAGTGAATTGGGTAAACAAAATTGGCTGTAGTGTACGGCATCTGCTGTGTAAAACATATGCTGGAATAGATTGGCGGTTCCTTTCGTTGTGGCGACCCCTGATAAATAAGGGACTAAGCTGAAGTAAAACAAATGAATGAATGTTTTGTGATGAATCAGGTGAATCTGGCCGAATCAGGTGAATAAGGAGATGACGCAGATTTAAAAGGGCTTACCAGTATCTCACAAAATGTTGAATGTATTTGGTGTAAGAATGCTGCGAAATTTGTTATTACGGTTTTTCTCAATTGCACACATTTCTTAAAACTATCCCTCGTATTCTTAAAACAGTAAACACAAATCCATAACGTCTCACCCAATTTTCCAAACATCCTATTTTCAGGTCAAAATGAAGCTCTACACACAAAACCATTCACTATTGCTGAAAAACCAAACTTTTCCCTCAGACATCACACACAAGGCATCAAAAACACAGACACTACAACATAGTCTTACACACTGGTGCAATAAATTAAAAACAATATTTCCAAAACTGGCAAGTTATGTTGCTTGTGGTTCTTTCAAAAAAAAAAAAAGAAGCTTTTCACCAAAGATGCAATCAATGTATATACACTGTCACATTGTTATTTATGTATGTTACAGTACAACACACAAACACAAAATTATTCCAGTTCAGCATTTTGTCTTTGGTCTGGGCCAGAGAATCTCAAGCACATCACAGGCTATATTGGCTCTAGCCAGGCAGTGGGGGTAAAATCCTCTTGCAGGCCTGATTCTCTCCTGGCATGCATCTACTGATATGTTTAGGCAGGCTTCTTTCATGGCCTGGAGGAGGTGAACATGGACATAATTCTCTGTCATACACTTTCCACCGCCATGCCAGAAAAAAACCCTCCTCTATTAGGTTTAGAAAGGGAGAGCATGCAGGCAGAAAGATGTTAGAAAACCTTAGGTTATTGGTAAACCAGTCACAAACCAAAGCAGCGCGATGGAAGCTGGCGTTATCCCAAACAACAATGTAGTGAGGCTGCTCTGGCTGCGCTTGTTCCCTGTAGTCCAGCTGGAACATATGCTCTCTTAGACCATCGACGAACGCAAGGAGGAGCCTAGTGTTTTACTGTAGGGTCCTAGAAAAAACTACTATTGGAATTGCTCTGTTTTTAGGAACCAAGCACTGGTGGAGCGTAAGCCCTAACACCAACGGTGACTAGGCCCTATTGAAATTGCTCAGTTTCTTCTTCTTCTTCTTTCAATTCAATTCAATTCAATTCAATTCAATTCAATTCATCTTTAGTTCTATAGTGCTTTTACAAAGATTGTGTCAAAGCAGCTTAACATAGAAGTTCTAGTAAATTGAAACTGTGTCAGTCCAGTTTTCAGAGTTAAATTTCAGTTTAGTTCAGTTCAGTGTGATTTAATTTTCACAGCTAAAAGTCCAAACACTGAAGAGCAAATCCATCGATGCGCAGCTCCACAAGTCCCAAAACAAGCCAGTGGCGACAGCGGCGAGGAACAAAACTTCACCAAATGACGAAAGTGAAGGGAAAAAAAAACCTTGAGAGAAACCAGGCTCAGTTGGGCATTACCATTTCTCCTGTGGCCAAACTTCCTGCGCAGAGCTGCAGTCTAGGCGCCAGAGGCTGGAGAATGCTGGACGTCCATCGTGGAGAAGCTGCAGGTGTGAGTATTCACCGGCAGGTGTACAGGCTGGCCCACGGGATCAATGCGGAGACTCGTCTGTTACTAGGGTCTTTCAGGAATCAGTCAGGAAGTTGTTATGACTCAGGCATGCATTGTCCAATCTGCCTCAAAATTCTAATGTTTGTTAAGAGTCCTGACCTAAACAGGTTTGCATGCCAATATTCAGTTACAGTCATAGCAACACTTGCTGGCAACAGGAAATGACATGTTTTACACCGTAACAAACTCCTCCTAGAAATTTTATCAGATCGAATCCAAGTTCTGTTAGTCCAACCCAAAGGCCTTTGTGATGTTAAATTATGAACGTCTAGAGTTTTTGTTAAACGGCGTGTCTGTGGTAGACTGACAAAATTTGGTGTTTTGCAATGGGGTAGAAAGTACTTATAACTCAGTCACACAATGTCTGATCTGCCTGAAAATTCACGTTCTATGAGATTCCTCTCCTGAAGAGAGGAATCTACATGCCAATATTGAGTTACAGTCATATCGCCACCTACTGACAAAAGGAAGTCTGACATAAATCTGTGATTTTCTCAGCTTTTTTATATTTCTCAGCTTAAATTATTATTGTCCACTCTTTTTTTGTCATCCTCAGGCCACCGATCACCGATGAGCCCGGGTGTGAAGTCCCTTTCATCGCTGCTTGCAGCTTTAATTATTATTATTATTATTAGGGACCGACCAAGGCCCTATTGGAATTGCTCAATTTATTATTATTAGGTAGCAAACACCAATGGTGCGTAGGCCCTATTGGAATTGCTCCTTTTTAGGGACCGAGCACCGAGGTGGTGCGTAGACCCTATTGGAAATGCTCTGTTTCTTCTTCTTTCCCAGTGATGGGTTGCAGCTGGAAGGTCATCCGCTGCGTAAAACATATGCTGGATAAGTTGGCAGTTCATTCCGCTGTGGCGACCCCAGGTTAGTAAAGGGACTGAGCCGAAAAGAAAATGAATGAATGAATGTTTCTTCTTTTTCTTTTTCTTATTCTCTAGAATGAATTGCATTTTTGAGGGTCTAAACATGCTCGAAAACTCACAAAACTTTGCACAGAAGCCAGAAGTGGCAAAAATGTACATTTGATAAAAATTCTTATTGTCCACTGTTCTCTGTCATCCTAAAGCCACCGGGCGGCGGTGAGCCCAGGTGCGAGGTCCCTTTCATCACTGCTTGCAGCTTTAATTAGGGACCGAGCACCAACGCTGCGTAGCCCCTATTGGAGTTGCACCGTTTCTTTTTCTTCTTCTTATTATTATTAGGGACCGAGTACCTACGGTGCGAAGGCCCTATTGGAATTGCTCCATTTATTATTAGGGACCGAGCACCGGAATGGTACGTAGGCCCTATTGGAATTGCTCCGTTTATTATTATTATTATTATTATTATTATTATTATTATTATTAGGGACCGAGCACCTACGATGCATAGGCCTTATTGGAATTGCTCCGTTTATTAGGGACCGAGCACCGGAACGGTGTGTAGGAATTGCTCCGTTTATTATTATTATTAGGGACCGAGCACCTACGGTGCATAGGCCCTATTGGAATTGCTCCGTTTATTATTAGGGAGTGAGCACTGGAACAGTGCGTAGG
>CAIGQV010019186.1:22052582-22076594 GCA_903798115.1 Danio jaintianensis
CCAAACTGTTGTTGGATTGTTGGAAGAAGTTGCTGTTGGAGGGTGTTGTGGTACCATTCTTTATTCATGGCTGTGTTTTTGGGCAAAATTGTGAGTGAGCCCACTCCCTTGGATGAGAAGCAACCCCACACATGAATGGTCTCAGGATGCTTTACTTTTGGCATGACACAGGACTGATGGTAGCACTCACCTTTTCTTCTCCAGACAAGCCTTTTTCCAGATGCCCTAACAATCGGAAAGGAGCTTCATTGGAGAATATGACTTTGCCCCAGTCCTCAGCAGTCCATTCACCATACTTTTTGCAGAAGATCAATCTGTCCCTGATGGTTTTTTTTTGGAGAGAAGTGGGTTCTTTGCTGCCCTTCTTGACACCAGGCCATCTTCCAAAAGTTTTCGCCTTACTGTGCGTGCAGATGCGCTCACACCTGCCTGCTGCCATTCCTGAGCAAGCTCTGCACTGGTGGCACTCCGATCCCGCAGCTGAATCCTCTTTAGGAGACTTTCTTGGATGCCCTGAAGTCTTTTTAACAAGAATTGAACCTCTTTCCTTGAAGTTCTTGATGATCCTATAAATTGTTGCAATCTTAGTAGTCACAATATCCTTGCCTGTGAAGCCATTTTTATGCAACGCAATGACGGCTGCACGCGTTTCTTTGCAGGTCACCATGGTTAACAATGGAAGAACAATGATTTCAAGCATCACCCTCCTTTTAACATGTCAAGTCTGCCATTCTAACCCAATCAGCCTGACATAATGATCTCCAGCCTTGTGCTGGTCAACATTCTCACCTGAGTTAACAAGACGATTACTGAAATGATCTCAGCAGGTCCTTTAATGACAGCAATGAAAGTTTTTTTCAGGATTAAGTTAATTTTCATGGCAAAGATGTACTATGCAATTTATCTGATCACTCTTCATAATATTCTGGAGTATATGCAAATTGCTATTATAAAATCTTAAGCAGAAACTTTTCCAATTTCCAATATTAATGTAATTTCCAAAACTTTTGGCCACTACTGTATATTATTCCACCACAGCATCCTGTCATTGGTCTGGGTCAGGCCAGAGCATCTCATTCATATCACAGGCTATATTGGCCCTAGTCAGGCAACAGGGGTAAATGCATGCCTGATCCACCCTTGCATCTACTGAAATGTCTAGGCAGGCTTCTTCCATGGCCTGGAGGAGATGAACACGGACATAAGGTTCTCAGTCATACACCTTCTATCGCTATGCTGAAAAAAAAATCCTCTATAGGGTTTAGAAAGGGAGAGTATGCAGGGAGAAATATGTTAAAAAACCTTAGGTTATTGGTAAACCAGTCACAAACCAGAGCAGCGTGATGGAAGCCCAAACAACAATGTAGTGAGGCTGTTTTATCCGCCTGCTGCGCCTCGCGTTTTTGCCCTTGCGCGCTGTGCGCTCGCAGTTGAAAAAAGTCAACTCTGAGGGGAAAAAGCGCGTTACGTCAGTCGCGTCTTTTTCATTCTCCAATCAAATGAAAGCAGAGGCGGGGTTTCCGTTGAGGTGCCTGCAGTGTTTGTGTTGTCAAGACAACAACGGAGGCTTGATGGAGGAGAGACTTGTGGTTGCTGTTTTAAGTTATCCGGAGCTGTATGAATAACAAATCTTGAATATCACAATATTATTAAATATAAAAATTATATTAATATCAACAGCAACACTCTCGCACAATACCCAGCTGATTCAGTCGTTGCCTAGCGACATAAAAAGCGCACCGAGCTTCTTTTTTTTCTAGTCAACAAAAAAGACAGTGTGGTGCGTTTTTGGAACTTAAAAGCGCATTCGGTGTGATCGGCCCCTTAGACCATCAAGGAAAGCAAGGAGGAGCATAGTGTTACAGGGTCCTAGAATGGCATGGCGTAGCCCTCATTTGCTGATGGCTGTGCACATAGTGACATTCCCTTCACACTGACCAGGGACATTTACAAAAGCCAGATGGCCAATTCTGTTCTTCCCCCTTCTCCTCCTTTTGGTCGGGTTAAAACCTGCCTCATTCAAATAGATAATTTTATGGGGAACAGGACATCCTTCAATCGCAAAGATTTTCTGCAAAACACATAAAACACAGTAGAGTAAATCACTACTCTGAACCAAAGTCCAAGAGGGCACAAATGGCAGCATAAACTGCTATGCTGTAATGGAACACAATACTTCATACAATATCAAAACTTATACCTGAACATAAACCACTCGTTGGTTTTTCAGTCTGAGTTTCGTTCAAAAGGGATGCGGTACACCTGTTTCACCCAGAATTGGTTCTTGACCTCCTTCTCCTTCTCATCTCCCTTCTTTCTCCTCCTCCTCTTTTTTGATATTCTTCTCCACCTTCAACACCACTCTGGTGTCCTTGACCTCCACTTCTTCCTACTTCACCACGTCCTTTACCTCTTCTTCCTCTTCTTCTAATTATTATTATTCCTCCACTTTGGTGTCTTCCCTTACATTTCTTTGGATCCATTGTTTCAAACCTAATTGAGTTGACTTTGGCCCTTTTTATGTATCCATCAAAGTTTCTGATTGGTTTGGGATAAATTTTGACTTCTAGTGTTTCCACTTAGTTAACTGTGTGCTAACTGAGCTCAAGCTGTGGTGACTTGAGTTAACATTATTGAATACTTTCTAAATGACCACATGGTGTAAGCACTGAAAAATGTTGGGATTTGTGTCTAGAGTTTTGCAGTAAAAGTTCACCAAATTTAACTTATGTGTCAAAGCAGGGAATAATGTTTATAGTTTATGGAAATGAGTGTGCTTTTTCTAAAATGGCATTTTAGTTTTGTTTTTGTTTATGACTGCTCTATATTGTCTCTGACTGCTGTACCTTGCTTTTCTTGAGTCTTGAAGAAGTCAAACAACAATCCCAAATAGAGCACAGCATGGCAAACGCCATTGGTAAGGTTTAGTGCAGGTTATATCCAGTGAAACAGGTGATCAAAGACACTTCCAAAGAGTAAAAAAATTGTCAGCAGATGGTGAAGATTCAGCAGAGTCCTGACAAAACATGAAAACAAAAAAACATGAGAAAACAACAAACTGACAAAGCAACACTAAACCTTCGACCAGCAAATAGAGAAACACCTGGACCTCTCTGATGAAAGAGCTGAGCAGAAAAAAAACAAAACAGAAGCCACGGGACACAAACACGAACACGCGCACCGGACAACCGAAACAAACACAGCAATCGCGTACACAACACAGACGCACAGCAAGAGCACACAGAAGCAGAGCCATAAACTGTGACAGTATCATTAGTCAAAGTAAGTTGTTGTATTTACTAACATGAACAATACATGTGCAGCATTCATTAATCATATTTAAACATTTACTATTGCATTATTAAAATCCCAAATCATGCTTATTATTAGTTAACAATTTATAGGTTAACATGCGAATTAACAACTTTATTAACTAATGTTAACAAAGATGAATAAATACTGTAATAAATGCATTGTTCATGCTATTACAGTTTTTTTGGATTGCTTAAGCATGATTTTCAAAACAGTACACACAATTAGCACAACCACACACTACAGATCCTTTGCATAATTAAACACTCTTGTAAAAACTATACACTTATGTTTAAAAACCACACTTTTTTACCATAAGAAACACGTTTCACATTTACTATACTCTGTTTGCACGAGTTACACTCTGCTGTGATCAACCTAAAACGCTTCTACTTCCCTATGATTAGTGTAGGCTACCATCAACAAAGTACAAATATAAAGTAAATCCACCAAACACTACACAAGACCAATGTTGCACACTGAAGAAACTCATTTATTTCTCAACATGCCCAAAATGTTGACATGGAGATTCATAGTACTGTAACAACATGTCACTTTATGTAAAAAAAAAAAAAAAAAAGACCACTAGACATTGTCTCTTCGCCTAGCTGGATCTGGCCAGAGACTTTCATTAACATCGCAGGCAATGTTGACATTAGCAAGACACCTTGGAAAGAAATGTCTTGAATGACGAATCCATCCTTGTATTTCTGTTACCTCCATCTGGTCACAGGCCTCCTCCATGGCTTGGATGAGGGGTACCTCAGCCTGGAGACTGAGATCATATACCTTCCACCGCCATGCCGAGAAAAACTCCTCTATAGGGTTGAGGAATGGAGAGTATGGTGGAAGATATAGGACGGTGAAATGTGGATGTTGCTTAAACCAGTTCTGAACCAGAGCAAAGCAGTGGAAAGACACATTGTCCCAGACAACAATGTATTGCAAATGATCGATTTGATTTGCTGTTACATTGTGCAATTGGTCCAAGAATGCAAGTATGAGTGCTGTGTTGTAAGGGCCCATATGGGCATGGCAGTGGAGGACCCCATTCTGTGTAATGACTGCACAGAGTGTTATATTTCCCCCACGTTGCCCTGGGACATTGACTATAGCCCTGTGGCCAATGATGTTTCTTCCCCTCCTTCGTGTTCTCGTCAGGTTGAACCCAGCCTCATCTACGTAAATTAACTCATGCTGGATCTCCTCTCCATCCATTCGTAAAACTACCTGAAGAACAGTCAGGCAAAATTGTGTAGTTCAGTGTAGATCTAGTATTACAGTACAGTAAAAGATTATGAGACCGTATGCAAGATTACACTGCTAAAGTGAATACATACCTCTGCATAATCAATGCCGCAGTCGTTTCACCCTTTCGGAATTGCGCTTGAAAGGCACTCGATAAATTTGCTTCATTTAAATGGTTTTTTTAGGATGCGTGCAGTGTTGATATTAAGACCTGATGGATATCATTGAAACTGGCATGGTTATTGACAATGTTAGCTTAGAGCTGTTTGAGTGTTATAGCATTGTTAGCCAAACCATGTTTACTATCTCCCTCTCTTGCTGTTCTGTGAACATAGGAGGCCTTTCCCCTTGTCGTTCCTGACCCTCAATCCTATGTAGGAAGAGAAAAAAAAAAAGTAAACAGTACAGTAATTTCACAGGACAAGGTAACAAAAGTGCTGATATTGCATATAATACAGTACTGTAAGCAGTTACTGAAACCGTGCAGATGTTTTTGATATGGTGATATTTTTACAATACCTATTTTACAGTCGAAATGTTCTCATCACACTTGCCACTGTGTATCGGCTTAGATTTGGCTGTACTCGCAGTCCAGCCTCCCTTAGCGTCAGGCCGTGGTTGACAATGGGGTCAACCAGTGTTGCGCAGATCTTATTTGTCAGATTCAGTCCTCTTTGAGCACCTTCTTGTCTTCCTCTTATTCTACCTCCAGCATGGCCTCCATCTCTTCCTCTGTTGACTCCTCCTTCTCGTCATCATCTTACTCTTTCTCTGACTCTTTCTATTGTGCTTGAAGACTAATGAACTCACCTGCTGCTTTTTATAGTGCTTAAACACCTGATTGGTGTGTCTACAATTAAGCAAACAAGTGTTTGCACACCTGATGACTGTGTTGAACCAATTGGTTGAACGGTGCGGTAATTTGACAGTCAGTGCTTTGGTATTGCAAGGAAGTGACTTTCATGATAGATTTTTGTTATGTAATGTATGTTAAGTGTGTTTAGTGTTTTGCAAATCACTGTGTGTAGAGTTTTGCAACAAGTGTGAGTTTGACAATGTCCTTATAGTTGTGCAAATATGGGCTGATGTTTTGCTTCTTGAGTGTAAGGTTTTGCTAATAGTGTACTACTTTTAATTTTAGTGTGTAAGCAATCCAAAAAAACTGTATACATTAATACATACAACAAATACATTAATTAACATTAACTAATAGAACTGTACTGTAAAATGTCCCAGTGTCAGCTATTATGATAACCCATGGTGAAGCTTGTTCTACCAGTCACCTCATCAACACTCAATGGCATCTCATGGCAATTTGTATCTTTTTGATTTAGTGGCTTATTCATATAAATTTATATGATCTCATTCGTACAATTTAGTACAATTTTCTTATCCCCCAATAATGGTTGGGTTAAGGGGTGGGGTTGGGTGCCACACCTCCTTTTAAAAATTTTACATTTTCGTACCACTGAACTCATACGAATACAAACAAATTAACCACTAAATAGACAAAACGTAAAATAGTTAAATTTTCTCGTGAGATCAGGCTGATTTTCCTCACTGTTGGTTTTTTTTTTGGCATTTTTGCAGAACTTTTATTTTGTTCCAGAGTGAAGGGTTTTAACGTAATGTGAAGCAGGAATAGGAGTAGAACAAGGAGAGCAGAGAGTGTAGGGAGAGACTGGAATGGAACATTGTTCTAATAATCTGCTCAATATTTGGTAATATTTGGTGGGATTTGATATAAGAGACCGGTGTTGAGGAGCCGTGGGAGGGAAGTGTGGGTACTTTTTTTATTAATATTACTTTATGGTACATTCATTTTATTTTTATAGCATTTTATTGTACATGAATAAAAAATGTGTTGGAGTTTTCCCCGGTGAACGAGAGGGTCGCCTCCCTGCGCCTTCGGGTCGGGGATAGGTCTCTCACTGTGGTTTGTGTCTACGGGCCAAACACCAGTGTAGAGTACCCGGCCTTCTTGGAGTCCTTGGGAGGGGTGCTGGAAGGTGCTCAGACTGAGGACTCCCTTGTTCTACTGGGGGACTTCAATGCCCACGTGGGTAATGACAGTGAAACCTGGAGAGGCGTGATTGGGAGGAACGGCCTCCCTGATCTGAATCCGAGTGGTGTTCTGTTATTGGACTTCTGTGCTAATCACAGTTTGTCCATAACGAACACCATCCTCGAACATAAGGGTGTCCATCAGTGCACATGGCACCAGGACACCCTAGGGCGGAGGTCAATGATTGACTTTGTGGTTGTATCATCTGATCTCCGACCGTATGTTCTGGACACTCGGGTAAAGAGAGGGGCAGAGCTGTCAACTGATCACCACCTGGTGGTGAGTTGGATCCGCTGGCAGGGGGGAAAGCTGTACAGACCTGGCAGGCCCAAACGTATTGTGAGGGTCCTCTGGGAACGTCTAGCTGAACCTCAAGTCAGAGGGATTTTCAACTCTCACCTCCGGAAGAGCTTTGACCAAATCCCGAGGGAGGCTGGAGACATTGAGACCGAGTGGTCCATGTTCTCTGACTCCATTGTTGACGCGGCCGTGAAAAGCTGTGGCCATAAGGTCTGTGGTGCCTGTCGCGGCGGCAATCCACGAACCCGGTGGTGGACACCGGAAGTAAGGGATGCCGTCAAGCTGAAAAAGGAGTCCTACAGGGCTTGATTGGCTTGCAGGACTCCCGAGGCAGCTGATGGGTACCGACAGGCCAAGCGTGCTGCAGCCCGGGCGGTTGCGGAAGCAAAAACTCGGGCCTGGGAAGAGTTCGGGGAGACCATGGAGGAAGACTATCGGTCGGCCCCAAAGAGATTCTGGCAAACCGTCCGGCGCCTCAGGAGGGGAAAGCAGCTCCACATCGACACTGTTTACAGTGGAAGTGGGGAGCTGTTGACCTCGACTGGGGATGTTGTCGGACGGTGGAAGGAATACTTTGAGGATCTCCTTAACCCCACTGACATGTCTTTCATTGAGGAAGCAGAGACCGGGGATGCAGGGGTGGACCCACCCATCACCCAAGCTGAAGTCACTGAGGTAGTTTGCAAGCTCCGCAGTGGCAAAGCAGCGGGGGTGGATGAGATTCACCCTGTGTATCTTAGGTCTCTGGATGTTGTGGGGCTGTCTTGGCTGACACGTCTCTACAATATCGCATGGAGGTCGGGGACAGTACCTCTGGACTGGGCAACTGGGGTGGTGGTTCCCATTTTTAAGAAGGGGGACCGGAGGGTGTGCTCCAACTATAGGGGGATCACACTCCTCAGCCTCCCTGGGAAAGTCTATGCCAGGGTATTGGAGAGGAGGATCCGGCCGGTGGTTGAACCTAGGATTCAGGAGGAACAATGTGGGCCGTGGTACACTGGACCAGCTCTATACCCTCACCAGGGTGCTCGAGGGTTCATGGGAGTATGCCCAACCAGTCCACATGTGTTTTGTGGACCTGGAGAAGGCATTCGACCGTGTCCCTCGTGGCATTCTGTGGGGGGTGCTCTGGGAGTATGGGGTCAGAGGCGCTCTGTTAAGGGCTGTCTCGTCCCTGTATGAACAGAGTAGGAGTTTGGTTCGCATTGCCGGCAATAAGTCAAACTTGTTTCCAGTGCATGTTGGACTCCGGCAGGGCTGCCCTTTGTCACCAATTCTGTTCATAATTTTTATGGACCGAATTTCTAGGCGCAGCCTTGGGCTGGAGGGGGTCTGGTTCGGGGACCACAGGATCTCATCTCTGTTATTTGCAGACGATGTTGTTCTGCTGGCTTTATCCAACATGGACCTTCAGCATGCACTGGGGCGGTTTGCTACCGAGTGTGACGCGGCTGGGATGAGAATCAGCACCTCCAAGTCCGAGGCCATGGTGCTCCACCGGAAAAAGGTGGTTTGCCATCTCCAGGTTGGAGGAAAGTCCTTACCCCAGGTGGAGGAGTTCAAGTATCTTGGGGTTTTGTTCACGAGTGAGGGAAGGATGGAACGTGAGATTGACAGGCGGATTGGTGCAGCGGCAGCAGTAATGCGGTCGATGTACCGGTCCGTTGTGGTGAAGAAAGAGCTGAGCCGAAAGGCAAAGCTCTCGATTTACCGGTCTATCTACGTTCCTACTCTCACCTATGGTCATGAGCTTTGGGTCATGACCGAAAGGACAAGATCTCGGATACAAGCGACCGAAATGAGTTTCCTTCGCAGGGTGGCAGGGCGCACCCTTATAGATAGGGTGAGGACCTCTGTCATCGAGAGAAGTCAGCTGAGGTGGCTTGGGCATCTGTTTCGGATGCCTCCTGGACGCCTACCTAGGGATAAAAAAATGTGCCAGTGTATAAACATTGATTGCATCGTTTGTGTTCATCATGTGAAAACATTACCTGCCAGTATTGGAAATATTGTTTTAAATTTATTGCACCAGTGTGTAAGACTATGTTGTGTGTGTGCGTGCGTGCGTGCTTGCGTGCGTGCGTGTGTGTGTGTGCGTGTTCTTTCGAGGCCTTGCATGTGATGTCTGAGGTCAAAGTTAGGTTTTTCAGCAAGAGTGAATGGTTTTGATTGTAGAGCTTCATTCTGACCTGAAAATAGGATGTTTGGGAAATTGGGTGAGACGTTATGGATTTGTGTTTACTGTTTTGAGAATATGAGGCATAGTTTCAAGAAATGTGTTTAAGCAATTAAGAAAAAGTGTAATATGCATGCCCAAGGCTGCATTAATGTACTCTATGCATCAGACTTTTGTTTTAAAAATGGTATGGGATGCAAAATGCAGGACATACAGATTATCCATTTATTCAGCTCCACCCTGAAAAAGCATACGGTATGTTTAATTGTATCTTTTGTTAATTTATTGTGTTTATTGTAAAATTTGCTGCATATGTTTCAACAAACACACGTGGACTGTTGAGTATAAGTGTATATTTAGTATAAAATGTATAATTAGAGATCACTCAGCTCTTACTGTCAATTTTCTGAAGTAAAAGAACACTTCATTAAATGTCATCTGTCTATGCAGAGATTGATATTAATTCCTGGCTGTGTTTTCATTTACATTATAGCATCAAAATACAACAATGTATCTCGGCCGGACTTTTTTCATTCATTCATTCATTTTCTTTTCGGCTAAGTCCCTTTATTAATCTGGGGTCGCCACAGCGGAATGAACCGCCAACTTATCCAGCATATGTTTTACACAGCGGATGCCCTTCCAGCTGCAACCCATCACTGGGAAACATCCATACACACTCATTCACACACATACACTACGGACAATTTAGCCTACCCAATTCACCTATACCGCATGTCTTTGGACTTGTGGGGGAAACCGGAGCACCCGGAGGAAACCCACACGAACACAGGGAGAACATGCAAACTCCATACAGAAACGCCAACTGAGCCAGACGAGGCTCGAACCAGCGACCTTCTTGCTGTAAGGCAAACGTGCTACCCACTGCGCCACCGTGCAGCCCCGGACTGTTTTGTCGAGTTTAATTATAATTTAGCCTGTATTTTACCCACAACACAATTGGGAGCAAAATAGGTTACTCTGGGGTTTAAATTAGATAGCTCACTCACTCCATGTAGGTAAAAGTAAACCTTCAACACTTAAGATAAAAAGATTTAAGAAGGCATTTACTCAGTTTGTTAAAATATTTTATGACAAATGCATCATGTCTTTGCATCATCAGGTTCAGCACTCCAATTGGTTTTTGGTTTTCTGCCAGTTGTAAGAGAGGTCACACTGCAAGAAAGTGTCTGAAATCTTCTGACACTGACAGAACTTTATTGCAACGTCCATTAAACGGCTGTCAGTGAACATGTCAAACCATCAACCAAAGACCACCGATTTTTGGCATGGATTATTCATTCATTCATTTTCTTTTCAGCTTAGTCCCTTTATTAATCTGGGGTCGCCACAGCGGAATGAACCGCCAACTTATCCAGCATATGTTTTACACAGCGGATGCCCTTCCAGCTGCAACCCATCACTGGAAAACAGGCATGGATTATAGGATTTTTTTTTTAGGATCTCAAATGACCAAAAAAAGTGGGCAAAATATGAGCAAGATTTTACAGTGCCTTTTTTCATCTATATTGGTAGTCTTTCTGTATTATTGTGACAGTCTTTTTGGTCTAAGCCCTGGCAGCTTTTCTGAAAACAAACGATTGAATGTAATAAATTAATGCTGAAACTCCAAATTTATTATTTAAATTAAATTTTAATTAAATATTGATTTAATTTTATTATGTTGTTTTGTATGAGAAAATATTTAATAAACATATTTAATATTTATATATTAATTAATTTACTAATATAATTACTTATTATAATAAACAAATGTAACTGAAAGATTTGCTTAAATTTGTTAACAAAATACACCTGTGCTCATTTCAAATCCACTTGTTTTCAGCTGCTTGATTACAAGACTAATATCAGATTAGCTCAGATTAGTTTTGCAGATTTCGAAGGCTATTTCATTTCATATTGAACTTGTAAAATCTTCTTTGGGGAACTATGAATTTGGAACAAAACCTGAACACAACTTTCATGCTGTCCTTTCAAAAATGAGAGGGCAGTTGAGAAAAGGTAGAGAATGAGAGCAGTAATCCAGTTATAAATCTGTTTTGCTGAAATAGCAGAATCTGTCAAGAAATTAACAATCTAATCAGTACTTTACAAACAGAGATTGAAGTGTAGCGAATTAGCTCAAAGTGAATTGAGGATTTATTTAAAGGGGAATCAACTCTTTAAATCCACCCAAACAAATCGTTCGAACAGACAGTTGACTTCAACTACAGCTATTGCTATCCAAAACAAAAACCCATTTATGTATAAGCAGGGTAACAAGATCTAAGGTTAAGGCAGTAGATTCATAAGTATGCACAGGCACTTTTTCTTATACAAAATTAAACTTTATTGACTATTCTAACAGAAACTAACACACGTTCAAACAGGTTGTAGAGAAGGGTAAAAGAAGACAAATAATAGTTTGAGAGAGTGTAATGATGTAAAAACCTCAGATATTGTAAGACCAAACCAAGTGAACCAAAATAATCAATTTAACCCCTCTATGGTTTCTTTAGGGTTATATATCATTTACACCAGTTCAGTATAGTTTGGAGGCGCTACTTGCGTTCCTTTTGTGATGTGAAGAACTCCCTCTGTTGAGCTGGGTTTTCATTGTGTTCTGTTAGGCTTGGAGTGGGGTTGAGTCTGTAGTTTCCAAGTTTGAGGCGGCAAAGACTGTAGTCGTGCTGACTTCTGGTTTCGCACTGCACTAAACTTAACTAGACTCTCGACGGAACGGAAAGAAACAAAAGTAATGGCGATGAGAACGTTTGGGCTGTGGTTACCCCATTTTTGTCAGGGTCCACATTTGCTTACTGGACCTGAAGAGGAAGAACTGTCCTGAGCTGGAACAGAAAAACGCTTACTGGGCTCTTTCCGAGGTCTCTCCCGGGTCTCTCCTCGGGAGCGGTCTTGATCGGCATTTTTTATAAGGATGTGTGGTAACACCCTTAAGAGCTGACTTGACCAATGAGAAAGTTACCTTCCCAAGCAAGTTTTATGGTCCTTTGTTGCGAAGCTTGGTGATTTGCATATGCATTCTGGATGAATGCTGATGAAGAAATGTTTAAAGTTTCTTAAAATGTTAATATGGTCGGCTCCAATAGCCTAATGGTTAAGTGCACCTACATATAGCACCATAGTACTCACGGCGACCCGAGTTTGATTCCCGGCTTGAGGTCCTATGCCGATCCTTCCCCTCTCTGCTCCCAATACTTTCCTGTCTGTCCTTCACTATCCTATCTCAATAAAAGGCGAAAGCCCCTAAAAAAAATGTTAATATGTTGCACATGTATTAACATAAAATGTAATGATCGTTCAGTACACCACATTAGCTCTGCAGGGACATCAAACATGAACCATCTATGATCTTGTTTAACTGTGACAGTGTTAAACCCAGTAAACCTAATTCCAGTAGCATTATAACACAGAATATTAATACATGAGCAAGAGACTTGTTGCAAAACACCTGATTACACACAAAGAGGGAATAAAGGTTTACAATAAAAACATAAATCTTAAGCACGTTGTATAGGAACGTGACCATGTCTCTGTCCATTGCAAGCAGCACATTCCTTTTGTGTAGTAAACTACCTTTGGAATCGGATTACACGCTGACAAATGCTCTTTCTGAGTGGGAGAGGTTGACTGTGCATTATTTGTTGAATAAAGCAAAATAATCATGTGTCTGATTGGCCACATCCGTTACAGAAGACAATTGAGTTTGAAAAACAAAATGTAAAAAAAGGTTTGGAAGGAAATTGCAGTAGTTTTTATAATGTTGAGCTCTTTGAAAGCAAAGTGCTATATTAGTTTAGTGTGGCCCAATGCCCAGGTAACACAAATTTAACAGAGTGTTTTGGCCAATGATGGAAACACACCCAACTGGCATTGGGTTGGCTGCGCCTGAGGTGCTGGCAGGCTTTTAAATCTCTCAAATATATGAATATGGCACTTTTTTCCCCTCTTAATCTCTGCAGAATTTAGTAGACTGGAGACACAAACACTATTTATAGCACAGTATATTCCGGACTGCGAAAAATACTTTTTTCCATGTGTTTTAATCTAAGGTAAGAAGATATAAGAGTGATCTTGTGCTTTCTGTCCCACACATTCTCAGTGATTTGAAGAATTATATTTAAACATGCCAATGGGGTATATGCACACAGATTTGGCCAGCCCAAGCGATTCCGGTGAACTGTCTTGCCATTACAAAATCACCACGTTTAAGATCTGATTTCTTTAAAAATGAGTGATCTTCACTGCCTGATAGATATACGATATAAAGTGGGTCTCAGACCAGGCAAGAAGCACTGCATTATATTTCATTTTTCCCCGCCATGTTTTTAAAATATGGAAATTTATTTTACCCCAGTATTTTCAATGGACTTTCTGTGCTAGCCTGCTGTTACTGATGGTGCTTGCATCTGCACAGTCTTTCAGCTCGTTTTACACTTGAACAACTAAATGAATGCTTAAGTCCATTTAACTGATTGTATTTTAATTACATTACAACATTGATGCTGTGAAAGGAACCTTATGAAAATGAAAATAGTCACATTAACCTTTCACCTGTTTAACGTTGGCTGAAAAACGCTAGCTGTGCATATAGCCTATTGCTGAGGGCATCTAACTCCTAGAGTTATTTAAACAAGATTCAAGATTTCAAAATCATAGTAAGTTTTTTTTTTCTCATTGATCTCTTCTTATTTTAAATGAGTGTTAAAATAGTAATAATAATAATAAAAATAATAAATAATAATAATAATAAATAATAATTGTTGTATGTCTGTGCATATATTTTTCCGTTTTTTAGCCCACCATATGTCTCTGTAACATAACAAACCTACTGTACACTAATTTCTAGCATTCCATTTAAAGTCTAAAGCAGAGGTTTTTCAATTCTTGGTCCTACACTCTGGAACTCTCTACCTTTATCCATCAGAGCATCCCCTACATTATCCTCCTTTAAATTATTCCTTTAAAACACTATTTCTCTCTCTGGCTTTTGACTAACTTTATAAATAGGTTTTATGTTGCTTTGCTTTGTTATTCTTTGTTTGATGCTTTGCATCACTTATTGTTTTGTCACATCCTTTTATAGTATTTTAATGCTTCTATAGTAGTTTATACTTTTGTTGTTTAGCTGTGCAGCACCTTGGTCAGCACATGTTGCTTTTAAGGTCCTATATAAATAAACGTGACCTTGACCTTAACTCATTGGCTTGTTTGTAGAGTTTTCTTCACCTGAAAAAGTTGCATCAGATGAAAGAGATATCCAAAATATATACTGTTGAAGGTACTTCAGGACCAGGTCTGAGAAACACTGGCGTATTGATGTCATAGATATGGACATTCTGTTCCCCAGCGGGAGGGGAACTCCAGTGCTATGTGGAAAACTTCCACTATGGGGATTTCACCAGAAAGCCAATGATCTGAAGAGAAATAATACGGGCCAATGAAATGCCAATGAATTGGCAGCGCCCAGCGCGCTCAGCTGGCAGCAATCTCAATCAACTAAATATAAAGCAGCCAGATACAAATCGCTTGGCACATTTTTCACTTTCAAAGTCTCACGTGCAAACTGAGAGGGTCTTTTGCTGATTCCTTCGACTTTGTTAGTTCATTCGAGATAGAAAGCTGCCGTCTTCAGAGAGGCTGTTTCTCCTGGTTCCAGTGCGAGTGACAACACGAGCAGTGGCGGTCGAGCTGGGTCCCGTTTCACTGGACCGGTACTTCAAATAGCAAATTCTCCTGAAAGAGCAACACAGTCGTGTAGCGCATCTTTTTAAATATGTTGTTCCGACTGTGTGTTTCTGGATGCGGTGGCTCCCTGTCCCTGGATGACGGGCACCAGTATTGTGTTGCATGTCTCGGGGTCCAGCATGTTAATGCGGTGCTCATGGGCAGTGCATGCCATCACTGCGATGGTTTATCTGTTGCGCAGCTAAGATCGCGGCTAGCCCTTGCAAAAGGGCGAACCGTACCCTGTTGTCCCCCGCAAGGCGGTTGGCACTCGGGCAGATCTGAGGGTTATAGTGGGGGTCAATCTGCCGCCTCCGGGCCTGTGGACCCCCCATTCCTCAACGTGCTCCATCCAAGCTTCGAGTGATGACCAGATGTTCATCGGTGCATCAGAGGGTGGGCTGTCATTATCTGATGACAATTTGGACCCGCTCCCTCCCTCAGGGGTAGTGAGCGAGGCTCCGGATATGGAGTCAGATATGATATGCCGTGCTAACCCGGGCTGCTTCGGCCGCTGGACCGATTAGACAGGTGTTACGTGGAGGCTAAAAAGAAGGGGAAACCCTCTAAGCCTCCCGTTCCCTTCTTTTCAGAGGTGCATAGTGAGCTCATGCAGAGTTGGAGGGCACCTTTCTCTGCCCGGTCTGCGTACGCTTCCGCCCTCACCTCCCTCGATGATGGAGCACCCAGGCGGTACGAGGCAATTCCCCAGGACGCGTGGTGCCTCTTCCTGGCGGGGTGACCCTTGGCTCCCGTCCAAAGCGTGTAGGTTGTCTGCGTCCCTCGGGGCTAGAGCCTACACTGCTGCGAGCCAGGCTGCTTCCGCCTTGTATGCTATGGCCACGTACCAGCGCTACCAGGCGCAGATGCTGACCCAGCTGCACGAGGGAGGTTCTGACCCAGGCATAATGCACGAGCTACGCACCGCAATCGACTATGCTCTGAGAACCACCAAGTCAGCTGTGCGTGCCCTGGGAAGGACGATGGCCACACCAATGGTCCAGGAACGCCACCTCTGGCTAAACCTGGCAGATATGCATGACATTGACAAAGTTTGCTTTCTTAACGCACCCATATCCCAGGCTGGCCTTTTCAGCGACACCGTGGGTGAGTTCACCCAGGAATTCACCGCGGTGAAAGAACGGTCGAGTGCGATGGGGGAAGTCATCTACAGGCGGGCTTCTAAAACCGCTGTCCCTGCCGACCCATCCACCTCGGTTGCTCCTTGCCGAGGGCACCCATCTGCGACTCCAAGACCTGCTCCGCCACTCCAAAGGCTAAGCAGCAGCGTCGAGCACCCTGCAGACGATCAGTGCCCCTGCCCCAGGGCACCGCTAAGTCCGGTAAATGGACCACCCGGAGAAGAGGAGGTTTGCTCTTTCCTTGGTGAAGGGCCAGGGACACCTATATCATTACAACACCATGCTGCTGGCCTCACGGCCGGTGGCTACCAAATTTTCAATTAAAAAAATAGCAATTTCTCCTTTCTCCGGGTGTGACAGCCCGAACACTGCCAGCTTGGGACGCGATGCCTTCCAGCTCTTCGCCACAGGCGGTGAGAGTGAATCTCCTATCTTCCGCTCTTCCTCGGGACGCACTGCCTCCCGGGGTAAGCTCTCCTATCCCGTGCTGCTCCACCGCTTGTGTGTCAGCAATTGCACCGGTGATGCCACTCGCGCAGGCTCTGTCAGCATGGTTAGCGCTTCCCAGGCCATCGCAATGGTTCATTTGGACAATCAGACTCAACTATGCGATTCAGTTCAAACGGCCGTTCTGCGTGTTTTGAACTGCTGCCTTCAAAGCTGCCGTTCAGAATGCTCACGCAGAAGCACATCCTCCGGTGCTCCCATCCTCAGGATTGGTTTGCAGTGATATACCTGAAGGATGTGTATTTTCATGTCTCCATTCTTCCATGCCAGCGGCAGTTCTGTGGTTTGTGTGCGAGGGTTGAGCATGGCAGTACAAAGTTCTCCCCTTCGGGCTCTCCCTGTCTCTGTGGGTTTTCACCAAACTCGCGGAGGGTGTCCTTGCGCCCCTTCGGCTCACGGACATTCGCATACTCAATTATCACGATGAGTGGCTGATTTTAGCTCACTCTCTGGATCAATTGGTTATGCACAGGGACAAGGTTTTTCGGCACCTTGACCTGTGGGGGTTTCGGATCACTCTGAGAAAAAGCAAGCTCACCCCCTTGCAAAGCATATTTTTTCTTGGGTTGGAGCTGGACTCGATCACCATGAGGGCCCCCTCGGCACGGACACAATGGCCCACAGCTGGCCCCTGGGCATGCACAAATACGCATTTCCCCCAGTGAGCCTACTCGTACAGACACTGTGCAAGGTCAGGGAGGATGAGAAGCAGGTTTTGTTAGTTGCGCCTCTCTGGCACAACCGGACCTGGATATCAGAACTCTCTCTCCTCGTGATGGCCCCTCCCTGGCAGATCTCTTTGAGGAAGGACCCTCTTTCTCAGGGACAGGGCCCCGTCTGGCACCCACGCCCAGATCTCTGGAACCTCCATGTGTGGTCCATAGATGGAGCGTGAAGGACTTAGGTGACCTTCCGGTTTCACTCAGGCTAGAGCACCCTCTATGAGGCATGCCTACGCCCTGAAGTGGTGTCTGTTCGCTGTGTGATGTACTTCTCTCTGAGAAGGACCCCAGACATGGCAGATCAGTGCGATGTTATCCTCCTCCAGTTTTCTGGAGCAGAGGCTGTCCCCTTCACTTTCAGAGGTTTGCATTACGATCATTCCTGCTCTGAGGACGTGGGGATGGTGGCGCGCTGGGAAAGCATCATCCAGTCCCTCAGAGGCACGAGACGCTAGAGGGTTAAATCCATCCTGTCCCCCTCTCATGCTCTCTTGAAGATCTCTCTGTAGGCGAGCGAGGGCTGCTCAATCCACTCAACTCAATATCTTTAAGATTTCTGTCCATGTAGACAGCTCTGCTGTTTGCGTTGGCATCGGTCAAGAGGGTCAGGTATCTGGAGGCATTTTCGATCAGCGAATTGTGCCAGCAATTTACTTTCAGGTTTTCCTGAGACCCCGGCCCACCTATGTGCCCGAGATTTGTACCGTGCATTTTTTAGACCACGAAGCGCTGCCTACGGAGGAGGCAGACCCAGCCCCTTTCATTGCTGTGTCCTGTTCACTCATTGTGCTTATGCAACCGCATTTGGAGCATACGACTCTAAGCAGCTCCTTTTCTGTTATGATCGGCAGACGGGAAGTGCCAAATCCAAACAGAGGTTGGCCCACGTGATATTGGATGCCATCTCCCTCGCTTATCTGTGCCAGGGTGAGCCGTGTCCCCTCGGGGTGAGAGTACACTAGACAGAGAGTGTCGCCTCCTCTTGGGCGTTAGCACGCGGCGCCTCTCTAACAGACATCTGTAGAGCTGCGGGCTTGGCAACACCTAATACATTCGGGAGATTTTATAATCTTCAAGTAGAGCCGGTTTCTTCATGCAGTGAATAAGGAAACTCGGTTTGGTGTTATAAAAACGCTTACTGCGCCTTTCTCTCTAACACAGAGATATGTGCGGCTTTCTTACTCTGATCAGCTGAGTTCCCCATTTGGTGAACGCTACAGAGTTCCTTCGAGGCCCCCAGCACCTGACTCAATGGAGAAGTTGGGTGCCCTGCCCATTACGTTGTTGGCATGCCCGTTCAGTCAGCCTGCATTCTGGGGTTCGGTGCCCACTATGCGCGATCCCCACTGGAGATCACTCAGCCACGGTATAGTCCCCCCTTCTCAGGCGGGCCCGTGTCTTCCCTTCCCGTGTCTTCCCTCCCCGCTAACCATCCCTCATATGTGTACTTCCCCTTGCCAGGGTTAGTCCATATGTCTTTCTGCCACCAGGTCTACCCATCTGGGCAGCAGGTGGCCTCTGCAGTGTCCTTCCCCTTTGGGATAGGCACGCTTTCCCAACGTACTGTCATATACAAAAATTCCTAGAATTTAACTAGGTGTATATTTTATATCTTCGCCACAGTGGTTGCATCTTAGTCGACAGCTGTAGTTCGGCTCTTCAGCTTAAAAATGTGCCAAGCAATTCGCATCTGGCTGCTTTATACTCGGTTGTTTGAGATTGCTGCCAGCTGGATGCTGCCAATTCATTGGCATTTCATTAACCTGTTTTATTTCTCTTCACATCATTGGCTTTCTGGCGAAATCCCCATAGTGGAAGTTTTCCACATAGCATTTCTGTTCCCCACCCCTTGGGGAACCAGGGTTACATAGTAACCGTTTCGTTCTGTTTAGTGTTCAAACAGAGCAGAAAGAGTTCAGAAAGAGCAATGGTCAGTGTGTAATCCAATTCCAAAGCTATTTATGACACAGTTCATGTGCTGTTCTGTTGGACACAGACATGGTCTTTAGGGGTGTCAAAATTAATTGTTTTTTCGGTGCACTGCAATGCAAATGCGGACAATTCGGTATCGGTTCAGTAATAGATCCTAACCGGTTATTACATACTGATGTCATTTATCTCATATGCACTATGTCATGGTAGAATACTATGGCGAGGGAGGTGAGCGCAAGTAATTAAAACGCAGAAACTCTGCACAGTTTACTGCGTGTGTGTTTGATGGACAGTCTTTCACTGACACTGAAGTTACAGCAGATGCCCCTATTTCTCTCCCATGGAGAAAATGAAAGTAAACTCCATTTCTCTCTCACTGTGGCCCCTTTGACCTGCTAGCGTGACATTTCCTCTCCTCTCGGCTGTTACAGCGATATTTGTGGATCCAGACACGAGCGTGTCTGCAGAGCGAGTTTTCTCCACCGCGTCTCTCATGGATCAGCTGTAATCGCCGCTGCCGTTTATCAGTGTCACTCATCGGTGAACAGCGCCAGAGCATTAGAGCCAATCACAGCCCTTTTTGTTGAGCGCGTGATCAATCACAGGCGTTTAACAACTCGCTCGACAACGCTCAGAAAGCAAGCAGCACAATATTTACGTTTGTTTATTTGCTATTAATGCTTATGTTGTTCTGTGCATGTACATTAGTTTTGTTTAATGCAGAGTGTTTTCTTTGAGCAGGTAAAATTAAAGGTACAGTTCATATATCTGACTGCTTGTATTAAAGGACAAAATTGTATTACAAATACATATAAAATGTATTTAAAAATGATACATTTTAATACAAGAATTCTTGTGCTGTGAAGTAAAATATAAAATTGTATATGGAAAGCATCGTCAATGCATCGTGATGCACCGAGATATCGAATTGAACCGAATCGATGGCATGATAATTGTAACCGAACCATGAGACCAGTGTAGGTTCACACCTTTAATGGTCATGCTCCTATACAACCCAAGTTACTACTTATGCTTCTTTTCATGTAATCCTTTATTCCCTCTCTAAGTGTAGTCAAGTGTTTGCAACAAGTCTCTTGCTTGTGTATTAATCTTCTGTTGTTTAATACTCCTGGAATTAATGTTTAACACTACCACAGTTAAACAAGATCATAGATCGTTCATGTTTGATGTCCCTGCAGAGCTAATTTGGTGTACTGAACGATCGGTTACATTTTATGTTAATACTTTTGCGACATATTAACATTTTAAGAAACTTTAAACGTTTTTTCATCAGCATTTGCCAAAGATGCATATGCAAACCACCAAGCTTAAGGACAAAGGATTGTAAAACTTCCCTTGGGAAGGTAACTTTCTCATTGGTCATCTCAGCTCCTAAAGGTGTTACAACACCATCCTCATAAAAGCTAGTGACCAAGGCCGCCTCCCAAAAAGAAAGTTCTTCTGTTCTGGCAACCAAAGATCACAGGAGAAGAATCAAGAACTAACCTTAGGGGTACTTCACCCAAAACTTAAAATGTACTTAACATTTTCTAAGTAACACACAATTTAAATACATACTGAAATAAACTGCAAATAATCTTTACTTCAAAGTCTATAATGCCTACACGTAAATTTAAACTTTTTTACTCAGCACTTTAATTATATCACTATAAATTATCACATCTACCTTATGATCTGATGATAGTAATTTTGTTTGATAGTAATGTATAGAATGTATAGTATCCATATGGTGTCTGTAAATGTTTTAGTGTGTGAACTTGTTGGACAACCAACACACACACACATATTAAACAGCAAAAGGAACATGTATATAGCTTGCTAAAAGCCTTTATTTCTATTCATATTTTTTATATAAAATGTAGAGCAGCAAGACCCATGGGATTCCATCAGCTACTCACCATCAGAGTCCTCAGTGGAAGTTAAGAAAAAGAAGAGCAGAAAAAAGAAGTAGCCATACAAGAGATGCCAGAAAAAGGGGGAAGGAAATAATGTGTTATTTTGTTGTTTGAGTATAGACAATGATAGACGAGACAATGTTTGATTAAGATGAAGTGTTTTAAAATCCCTATTTAGTAAAATGAAGGTTACAAAGTAACAAAATATATCGTGTGTTTGTATATTTATTTCACTACCTTCAAGAGTTACCCTGTAACTACAGGAAACAAGGAGGGAACATATGCTGTATTTAACCTTTAACTACAGGGAACAAGGAGGGAACAATGCACCACTTTAATTTACAACCCAATATATATATATATATACAGTATACACACAAGACTGCTTTCAGTGGACAGACTGGAACATGTTTAAGGAGGCAGCCACCTACAACAACCACACAGACCTGGATGAATATACTGAAACTGTCAATGCCTATATCAAAAAGTGCATTGATGATGTTACAGTAACCAGAACTATCACCACACGTGCAAACCAGAAGCCGTGGATGACAGCAGAGGTTTGTGGGCTGCTTCGGACCAGAGATGAAGCCTTCAGATCAGGAGACAAAGCAGCCTCAAAACAGCTAGAGCCAGTCTGTCCCGTGGCATCAGGAATGCAAAACGGTCATACGCCCAAAAAATCAATAATAACTTCACAGACAGCCGAGACACACGGAGCCTGTGGCAAGCCATTCAGTCCATCATGGACTACAAGCCCCCACCACAGACCTGTAACGATGACATATCCCTCCCAGATGCATTCAACCACTTTTATTCACGGTTTGAAATGCAGAATGACACATCTGCACAAAAACTACCCTCAACCCCTAATGACCAGGTGCTCTGTCTGTCTCCAGCCGATGTGAGGAAGAGCCTATCTACGATCAACCCACGCAAGTCTGCGGGTCCTGACAACATACCTGGCCGTGTTCTGAAGGACTGTGCTGCATAGCTGACAGATGTCTTAACAGATATCTTCAACACCTCACTGAGACAGGCAGTCGTCCCCACATGTCTGAAGTCCATTACAATCATACCAGTGTCGAAGAAGTCATCTGTGTCCTGTTTAAATGACTACCGTCCCATAGCACTGACTCCAATCATGATGAAGTGCTTTGAGAGATTAGTCATGCACAATATCAAGACCAGCCTCCCAAATACACTCGACCCGCTCCAGTTTGCATACCGTCCAAACCGCTCCACGGACGATGCAGTTTCCTCCACCCTCCACCTGGCTCTTACCCACTTAGTAAACAAAAACTCTTATGTTAGAATGCTGTACATCGACTTCAGCTCAGCATTCAATACAATAATCCCACAACAGCTCATTAATAAACTCAACCTGTTAGGCCTTAACACCTCCCTCTGCAACTGGATCCTGGACTTTTTAACTGGAAGACCCCAGTCAGTCCGTGTAGGCCACAACATCTCGTGCACTACCACACTGAGCACAGGTGCACAACAAGGTTGTGTGCTCAGCCCGCTGCTCTTCACGCTGCTGACCCATGAATGCACTGCTAAGTTCAGCTCCAACCACATCATCAAGTTCGACGATGACACAACAGTGGTAGGTCTCATCAGCAACAACGATGCTAAATGCACTACAGAGGGGAAGTGGCACAGCTGGCTGAATGGTGTTCCACTAACAACCTCTCCCTGTAGAGAAGACAAAGGAGGTTGTGTTGGACTTCAGGAGAAACTCCATTGACCACCCCCCACTGACCATTGACAGCTTGACTGTCGAGAGAGTCAGCAGCACTAAATTCCTGGGGGTGCACATCACAGAGGATCTCACCTGGACTACCATCACCACGTCACTCTCCAAGAAGGCACAACAAAGCCTACACTTTCTCCACCGGTTGAAAAGGGCAAGTCTCCCTCTATCCATCTTCACCACATTCTACAGGGGAACCATTGAGAGCGTGCTGACCAGCTGCGTCACTGTCTGGTACGGGAGCTGCAGTGCTGCCGACCGCAAGACCCTCCAGCGCACAGTGAACACAGCCGAAAAGATCATCGGTGCCCCTCTATACTCCATTCAGGACATTTTCCTCTCACGGTGCTCCAGCAAAGCTAGCAGTATTGTGGAAGACTCTACTCATCCCTTTCACAGTCTCTTTCAGCTGCTGCCATCAGGAAGAAGGTTTCAAAGTATTAAAGCCTGCTTGGCTAGACTACTCAACAGCTTCTTCCCACAGGCTGTTAGAGCCCTCAACTCCAGTCAACTTACCCCCCTCCCCATGCATTCCTGAGTATGTCCCATACAAGTGAGTGGGCTTAACAAACCACCTGTGGAAGGACACCCTCTCGTCTCTCTGACTCTTGCACCAGGTTGCACTTTTGCTCTATAGACACTTTCTTAATCATTCCATGTCTCTTGGAAACACTGTGCATTTCAAATTGTGCTTCATTCAGGTGAGTGGGCTTGACAAACCACCTGTAGAAACACTCCTCTCTCTTATGCACCTGACACTTTATCTAAACTCCATCTTACAAGAACTCAATAAGGAAAACAATGTTTACTATAAATGTACCACAATCATGTTGCACTGCTTGCTTCAACCTTAAATAACTTTTGCACAATATTAAACCTTAAATACCTCTTTTGCACAATATTCACCTTTAATACCTCTCTTGCGCAATATCCTGCACAACATTGTTCAGTCTCATGTAAAAGTACTTGTATAGCCTGTCTTATATGTATAGTTTAAGTATTTTATTTTATAGTATATGTTAGTTATGCACAGGTTTTTTATAATAGCTCTTATGTCCAGTGTTGTGTTTGTATTTATGATTAAGCTATGTAGCACCGTTGTGCTGCGAGACACGACATTTCGTTCCTCTGTATTTCCACACATGTAGCAGAATGACAATAAAGCTCGACTTGTCTTGACTTGATATA
>CAIGQV010019186.1:22076694-22118047 GCA_903798115.1 Danio jaintianensis
TATATATATATATATATATGAATAAGGGTACTAATATTAATGTATTTACGCAGGTGTTTGCAGGTTGCATAAGGTTGTCACCCCCCTTGCATAGTTCTTTATATGTATACAATACTTAAAGAAAAGTACACCGTAAATTCAATATATTTACACGGTCCTTTGCGTGTTGAATATCTTGTTACCCCCTTATTACCCAAACATTGCAGTTTGTTTATTTGCACTTTATAGAAAAGTACACCGTAAATTCAATATACTTATGCACTACTTTGGGTATTGCATATCTGGTTGTTACCCCCTTATTACCCAAACATTGCAGTTTACTCCCTTATGCCTACACATGCGTTCTTTATACTTATACTATACTTACAGAAAAGTACACCTTTATTTCACTGTACTTACGTGGTACTTTGCGGGTTCTAAACTAAAGCGTTAAAGTCTTGTCTTCTTCCTCAGATGGTATTTGGCATAGGGTTGGCCATTATATACTTTACAGCATGAGGCTGAGAAGAATTACTCTATTTTTTACATGATCACAGGGAGATCATGCAAACTTTGCACAGTAATTCCTCTTGCCCCAGCTGGGACATTCTTGCTGAAAGGCTTCTTGCTGTGAGCCACCTTGCCACCCAGTTTGACAGCACGTGCTGTAAATATATGAACACAAACACACACGCACACACACACACACAAAGACGCTGTGTGTTTTAACGCTGTGTATAAATATCCAATGTATTTTTGCCAGTGCTGTTATAAGCTGAAAGATTTGTTTTGTTTTAACTATTTTTTAACAATTTTACTCATTTAACCATGAGTTGTTGTTTTTTTAGAATGTTGCAAAACTCATTGCAGCTAGTACAAATTTAAAATGCATGAACTTCTTTTACACACAAGCACAACAAAGAGTAAAAATCTATTTTTATATTGACAAATTTTCAAATGCTTTCACACTGTGTCAGAACAAATAACATCATGTTCTAAACGCATAGGCTAAAGTAAAAGAGAAAATAAATTTTTACTCTGAATTCAAACGAGTTAGTATGTATAGAAGTTTACAGCATTTTGAAAAGTAGAGTGGCCAATGCTAATCATATAATTTAGACATGTTGCTGTGAAATGTTGGTTTTGAAATTTAACTTTAAGTATTGTTAAATGTGTAACGGGAACAGGACACTGACAACGGAGTGAGGATCCAAATGCAGGTTTTATTAAGAATGGTCAGGCAAGCAATGGTTAACACAGGGGCAAACAGATGTATGTGGGCAATCCAGAATCATAGTCGAAAACAGGCAGATGGTCAAAAGGCAGGCAGCAGACAGGGTAAAACAAAACAAGGCACAGATTCAAAAACAAGGCAAGACAAGACAAGGAAAACGCGTCATGATGTTCACAGTTCAGCTAAACAAGACTCAGCAGTGAAGTGTGCGTGTGTGCTGTGTATATAGGCCATGTAATCAGTCTTGACAATCTTCCGGCTGTGTGTGTGCAATCAGTCAGGAACAGCTGTGTGTGTGTGGTGCATGACTGGATCTTGCAGTCCATGAAACAACGGATTTGTAGTTCTTTAGTGTTCAGTGTATATACCAGCGATCTGTGCAGACTGGATCGCTGGTGATTGTGACAGAACCCCCCCTCTAAGAGCGGCTTCCAGACGCTCCCACTGCAGTCCAGGAGCGAGGTGAAGCGGAGGCGGAACAGGGGGCGGGACGGAGGGCCAGGACCATGCAGCGGAGGTGTACCTGGAGCGTGGAGCTGCCGAGGACCTGGAGTGTGGAGATGCGGAGGGCCTGGAGCATGGAGTTGTGGAGGACCTGGAGCATGGAGCTGTGGAGGGCCTGGCGTGTGGAGCTGAAGTATGTCTGGGGGCTTATGTTCAGCAGGCACAGGCGGGTCATATGCCCAAAGTGGGTCAGGAGGCTTTGGTTCAGGAGGCACTGGCAGTTCATACAACCCCACCCGGTCAGGAGGCTTTGGTTCAGGAAACACTGGCAGTTCATAGAACCCCAGCGGGGTCTGGAGGCCTTGGTTCAGGAGCCACTGGCAGTTCATTCAACCCCAGTGGGTCAGGAGACTTTGGTTCAGGAGGCACTGGCAGTTCATACAACCCCAGTGGGTCAGGAGGCTTTGGTTCAGGAGGCACTGGCAGTTCATATAACCCCAGTGGGTTAGGAGGCTTTGGTTCAGGAGGCACTGGCAGTTCATTCAACCCCAGTGGGTCAGGAGGCTTTGGTTCTTCGTGGGACTCAGGTGGCGGCTCTGGCCATTCGTGGGACTCAGGTGGCGGCTCTGGCCAGTCGGAGAATTTAAAGGGATCTGGCGCCCGCAATTCAGGGGATTCAGAGGGTTTTGGCGCCTGCCATTTGAGGGATTCAGAGGGTTTTGGCGGCATCAACTCTGGCGGCGGCGACTCTGGCAGCTCTAGAGGTGGTGGCGACAGCTCTGGAGGGTCTGGCAGCTCTAGAGGTGGCGGTGGCAGCTCTGGAGGATCTGGCAGCTCTGCAGGGTCTGGAGAATCTGGCAGCTCTGGAGGTGGCGGCAGCGGCTCTGGCAGCTCTGGAGGGTCTGGCAGTAAAAAACCCTGGTGGTGGCAGCAGCTCAGGTGGTGGTGGCCATTCTGATGGCTCAGGTGATGCCATTTCAGGAACAACAACAGGAACTATGGCAGGAACAGAACCGGAACAGGAAGCCATCTTCTGAGCTGGTGGCAGACTGGCAGTAACTATTATGTGAGCTGGAGGGCTGGTTGTGGTCACTTTGTGAGCTGGCGGACTGGAAGCGGCCATCTTAGCCTCACTCAGTGTCCGACCTCGTCGCATCGAGAAGGACGAAAGTCACGGTCAGTCTATTCCAATTATCTTAGTTATACTTACCTTGTCTGCTCCAAGTGTACCCACAGTGTCTTTGTGTCTCTTCCTAGTGTGGTTCCCTCCTGGTTGTGTGTCTCCCAATCTCCTCTGTGTCCATCGTCGTCTTCAGTCTCCTGTTCATTTCCATCACGCTTCCACTGCTCACCATTCTGCAAGAGAAAAGGCTTTACCTGCTTCACATATCCCCTGTTTACATCATTCTGCAAGAAACTGTTTAGTTATACTCACTCAGCCCTGGTTTAAGTCCTCCTTCTGTGACAATATATATATATATATATATATATATATATATATATATATTTATTTATACAACGGATCTGTCTGGTTCTTGAATCTGATTGGCTGATAGCTGTTCGATATTCTGCAATATCAGAACTCGTACAGCCTCCTTACCCTTCTGTGTTACTCCACCCACATAGCGTGACAGCAGATCAATAAACTCACTACAGTTTGACAACTATTGCAGCTGTTGGACAATATAATGTACTTTTGAGGCTTTTTTAGGAGAGAATGTAGTTGTTTCGATTGCAACTATGCAATTCTGGAGATACAGCCCAGCAAACATTTGGACGTCCGATTACTGTTGAAAAGACGTCCCTCCATCACGTCCTGTCATGGTTGAAAATTGGTCCAAAATGAAAATCCAACTGACGTCTTTTACGCCATCTGGCCGTGAATCGCACTTTTCTACTTGGTCCCTGCACGTCGAAATATGTCATTCTCTGGTTGTTTATAAGACGTGTTACTGCATAATTTAAGTGTTTGTATAGCCTAATTCATTCATTCATTTTCTTTTCGGCTTAGTCCCTTTATTAATCTGGGGTCGCCGCAGCGGAATGAACCGCCAACTTATCCAGCATATGTTTTACGCAGCGGTTGCCCTTTCCATCACTGGAAAACACCCATACACTCCCATTCACACACATACACTACGGAAAATTTAGCTTACCCAATTCACCTATACCGCATGTCTTTGGACTTGTGGGGGAAACCAGAGCACCCGGAGGAAACCCACGCGAACACGGGGAGAACATATAGCCTAATTATACATATAAAATAATCAAGTTTATTATTTAATGCTGTGAAATGCAATCGGGTTCTTAAAAGGTCTGATTTTGGTCCACTTATACTTGAACGTCTTTATAACATTGTAATCATGCGTACATCATAATTAATACATTATTTGAGGAATTATTTATTAATTTATTAATTTATTAACATAGTAACAGATTTACATCACTGTTAAACAGACATATCTAATAACAATAAATAAAAAAAACAATAACAAAACAGAATTATGGACAACAAAAGTGAAATTTTATTTTAGAGTCTTTTATTTCTTATATCCTCCAGCTTTTCCTGGAATGTGCTTGCTGTGTTCCTGCATCTTTTCTGTAGCATCTGAACTCCATCACTTCACAGCATCTGAGGGAGGAGAAAATGATTCTGTATGATCCTACAACTAAAAACTTACAATAGATCAAGGATTATTGTCATGTTTTATGAATGAACAGTAATGTGCAGAGTAGTATCTAATGTCAATACATACACATTTCCTACCACTCATCATTTTACCTGTGCCCCTTACCACATATTTACCTATATCCACCGTTTTGTGACAAGCAAGGACTGTCATTCATGACTTACACTGAAATTATAATTTAATTTAATATTTTCAGTCTGGCTGACAGCCTGAATCTGTACATTTTAAAACATTTTAAAACATCTGAACATTAAAACAGGCATGTCTATAAGGAGATATACAATGATGAATAACAGATTAAATCCAGAATTCAAGTAATATCAAAGACTGGGTTAATTTTTGGGGTAGTAAAATATATTTTCCTGAAATATTATGCAGAAATAAACACAAACAATGCAAGATAAATATGTACCTGTTCATGACATTTTTACTCAGGCTCAGACAGAACATCCACCAACTCTGGACAGTTGCTGAACCTAAATGTGACACCAAAATCACAGTCAGAGTGATCCCTCTAGATAGACAGAGACACACATTCTGTCACATTTCAAATTTACGCAGATCCAGTTCTTCTGATCAGCTTTGATGGACACTTCACAGGATCTCGCTCTCAGAATCCAGTCTCTTAACAGAACATGTTGACCTGCTGGAGTCCACATTGACAATTGCTGTAACAGACCAGCAGCTAACATCAGGCTTATGATGACATTAACTTTTCTAGTTGCAATTATTTACTAAAGCTTTTATAAGGATATGCAGTAATAATATCACAATATTCACCACAGGTATAAAAACTACTTTGTGTATTGATATTTTATACAAATGTTTAAAATTTAAATTGCAAACGGATTATAAAATACAGCTGGTAACACTTTACAATAAGGTCAAATTGGTACATTTTAGTTATTCTGTTAAAATCAACAGTGAGAAACAGACATTTATTGCAGTTACCATATTAATGTTAGTTAGAAAAGAAGTACATTTTATTAGTCATTAACTTAAAATGTGCAATACGGCTATAAATAGAGAATTTTCAAGTAATATCTCATGCATGTCACAGGCTGGATTAACATATGAAAATATGTATGTGTGAAAATAAATAGTGGGCGAAGTATTCCAGCATGTGGTGAAATTGTGTTTTTGAGCATCGTTTGACACTACAGGCTCTATGTTTGAAAACATGAACTCAGAAATTCTGAAATACACTTTTAAGCATTCAACCAATTTCTCACCTACACTGGCGTGTTCTCAGGGAGTGGGATGACAAAGGATCATTTGCACTGGAGACAATTCTACATAGGCAAACAAAACAACAGTGAGAAGGGTAATAATTTAATTATTTAAGAAACAACAAATAATTAAAGCAATGTCTTATATGATTCTGCCAGTTGGCCTGGAGAAAGAGACTTGAATTCTGTCTGATAGATGACTGATTGTTATTGACCCCGCAAGACAAATTTGAACCTTAATGCAATTTTATGAAATATAATACAAAAACTATTTTTACAGGAGCAGTTTAAAGAAAAGTGGTTTGGACTTTAACTGCTAAATCTACACATGAGCTAATAACACCTACATAAATATATTTCACATGTTAACTGTAAAAATATCAAGTAAATAACTTTTTTAGATACAGATTCATAAGTTTTGCTCTCATTGTTAATGACAGCCTATTAATGTAGGCTAAACAGAATCATTAATGCTGGTGTGGTAGTAAATGCTGGAAGACACATCTACAATATAATGATATAGCCTTTTGTTACGATTTCTAACAATTTTATGCATTATTATTATTATTATTATTATTATTATTAAAATGCTTATTTTTTACACTCTTCCACTCCAAACTCACCTGAAATGGTCATTTGCAGCTCTGACTGAACACACAGCAGGTGGATGATGGGCAGAGATAGTTGGAAAACATGATAAACAGCAACATATACCTGTAATAACATGAAATATTCCTCAAATTTTACTTACTTTTAGTATAACGGCTAATTTTAGCCAAATCAAAAACAACTCTACATTGCTGTTGACAATGTGCATTATTTATTTCAGTTCCTTCGTGTAAAACTCAGTAATATTAATAAACTAATACAAACTGTACTTACACGGTAGCAGAGTTGTTGTCATTGTCCAACTTTTCACCACGTCCTCATATCATCTTGTGATGGTGGACAAAACAGGAAGACATTTGAAAAGTACGCTCTAGATAGGATCTCGCAAAATAACGTCAGTCCTATCATGAGATTTGTTAGAGTTTGGTGCAAAAATGCTATTAGAAATAATAAAATTGCATTATGGTTTCAGAAACAGTGACTTTACAATCACTTAACCGCACAGGGCACTTTATGAATGTAATTTGTCATTTGATGCAAATACACGCAACCCCAATCGAATAAAGACATGTACAAATGTATACAAGCGTCTATAAATGCACTTTAGGACATGTTGTGCATTTGCGCATAATAAGCCCTTAGAGGAGAAAAACTTAGCGTAATTTCAAACTACAGCTGATCAAATCATTATAAAACTGGTAAGTGACATTCTAAGTCGATCTCTCTCTACCATAGTAATTGTAGTGTATTGAGTGTGAGGTGGGACCCACCTATCAGGAATGTTTTGTGTTGGCCACTCTTTGTATAACCCTGAATTACTTTTTGGTTGGCCATCTGTTTGTTTCTAATGAGTCTCCTGTTTTCGTTACTGCAGACTAGTTCAGTAAAAAGAAAGAAAGAAGAAATGCCCGGATGTGTTTAGCATTTTTCCTTTTCGCAAGCACAACAGTAATCTGGTAGTGTTTGCGTTGCTTTGGCTTTTTCGGGGTTAATTATTGTGATCTCTCGATTGCAACAGAGAAATACTGGGAAATGTCTCTAGCCTGATGTCATTTCATGCCCTTTAGCCTTATAATCTTAAAATGTGAGCAAAATCACCTGTTTTGTCATCACTTTAGACATTACGCTAGAGAATCATTCAAATACTAGCTCTAAAATGACGTTTGTGAAGTGGCAAAGGTTTCTGCTGTTCTGGCATCAGCTGCAGATGTGAAGAAATGGCGGAAGAAAGTAGTTCCTAATACAAAAGGATTTTTAGACTGTCCGTGTTTTATTTTCTTTTTCATATACACGATTATGCCGTCAAACTGTTGTATAAACGCAATATCACACGAGTAGCAGTGCGATATGGCTGTATATCATCACTGGTGGGACGAAATACAGCCATGCTGCGGCCAACACACGCAATTCATTCATTTTCTTTTTGGCTTAGTCCCTTTATTAATCAGGGGTCGCCACAGCGGAATTAACCACCAACTTATCCAGCATATGTTTTACACAGCGGTTGCCCTTCCCATCACTGGGAAACACCCATACACTCCCATTCACACATATACACTACGGACAATTTAAGCGTACCCAATTCACCTATAGCGCATGTCTTTGGACTTGTGGGGGAAACCGGAGCACCAGGAGGAAACCCATGCCAGCACGGGGAGAACATGCAAACTCCACACAGAAATGCCAACTGACTCAGCCGAGGCTCGAACCAGCGACCATCTTGCTGTGAGGCGACAGCGATACCCACGGCGCCATATATATATATTTATTAATTTTCTTTTCGGCTTAGTCCCAAAACATTATTATTGTTATTTTTTGTCTGCTAACAATTGTTCACCACTTTTGCTGTGCGTTTTGGGTCATTGTCATGCTAAAATGTCCACTGGTGCCCAAGGCTATATATATAATATTACATTTCATACATGTATGTATTAGATCTGCATGTAATAAGTAGCCAGTTTGTCGAATCAAATAAATTTATTCATTCATTCATTTTCTTTTCGGCTTAGTCCCTTTCAAAGTAATTTAATACAATAATTTTTTTTTGCTATATATATATATTTTTTTTTCATTTTTTTTTTTTTTCATGACTGTAGACTAGCATTTTTTCTCATTAATTAAATAAAAGTAGAGCAGTTTGAAAACTGCGTATGTTCAAATAAAGTGCTTAAGAAAAATAAAGGGAGGAAAAGCTTAAATTTCCTCTTTTCTGTTTTACATCTTGTCTCATCAATCTCAACCATTTGTGCAGATAATTATGTCAACACATCTTTAATAATTGAGTAGTTTTAGAGTTTTTAGAGTTTCCATTATGCTTGCATTGCCAAGGAAATAATGCATTTTTATAAACATTCACTTCAGAGAGCTCTGTTGTCAGCACCACAGTGGAAAATGAAACCTTATTCATGCTCACTTACCCGAATCTGCACAGAATGTAGAGGTTCAACAAAGAGCTCTTCTCTCTCATCTTAATTCAATGGTAACAGTTGATTCGGGAAAAAAAAAACTGTTCTTATATATATATATATATATATATATATATATATATTTATATATATATATATATAGACAGTCAAGCACCTGGGGTATGAATAATTTCGGGCTTGACTGTAAAAATCAGATTTCTATATAGGTTGATTGATCACATTTTCATGTTGTATATATATTTTTTTTTAAATATAGCTTTTGTCACTTTTGTCTGAACCTACAGTGTGTAAAATTTGCTGTGATGGCTGTGTATACAGTTTTACAGTAAAATTCATTCAGCACCAAGGGCACCAAGTACCTTGTATTATTTGATATAAATGAATTGCTTGTTAGGGCCTCACGGTGGCGCAGTGGGTAGCACGTTCGCCTCACAGCAAGAAGGTCGCTGGTTAGAGCCTCGGCTGAGTCAGTTGGCATTTCTGTGTGGAGTTTGCATGTTCTCCCCGTGTTGGCGTGGGTTTCCTCCGGGTGCTCCGGTTTCCCCCACAAGTCCAAAGACATGCGGTATAGGTAAATTGGGTAAGCTAACTTGTCAGTAGTGTATGGGTGTGTATGGATGTTTCCCAGAGATGGGTTGTGGCTGGAAGGGCATCCGCTGCGTAAAACATATGCTGGATAAGTTGGCGGTTCATTCCGCTGTGGCGACCCCAGATTAATAAAGGGACTAAGCCGAAAAGAAAATGAATGAATGAATTGCTTGTTAAAAGTACTAAGTTGAAAAACAATTTTACAGTTTTTTGTGGTTTGGTGATTAAATCAAATGTTCTCAATACATACCACAATGTTTTTGTGTTCTGAAATAATAATTATGAGGAATGAAAATATGTGCAACTACAATGAAATCATGACATCACATTTGAAAGAAGGACCAGGGGTGTTACAACTGTGATCAGTTTAAGGTTTTGTACTAAGAGATTTAAAAATGTACACCTTATTTATGAAAAAAGTACCAAACCAATTTAAAAAAACTATAGTTTAGGAAGTTTAATTTAAAAGTTTGCATGTTCTCCCCATTAGCGGGCATTTCTTCCGGGTGTCCACTATCTAAAGAAATCCAGTATAGGTGAACTGGATAAACTAAATTGACCATAATGTGTGAATAGTAGAGTATATGGGTGTTTCCCAGCACTGAGAGTTGTATTCTCAGTCCTGGGATGGAAGGTAGTGTGTATTTATATAGTGCATTTATCGTGTATGGCCATAGACCCAAAGAGCTTCACAATCATGAGGGGGGTCTCTCCACACCACCACCAGTGTGCAGCATCCACTTGGATGATGTGACGGCAGCCACAGGACAACGGCGCCAGTGTGGTCACCACACACCAGTTATAGGTGTAGTGGAAAGACAGTGATAGAGCCAATTCAGTGGATGGGGATGATTGGGAGGCCATGATGGTTAAGGGCTGAGAGGGAATTTGGCCAGGGGTTACACCCCTACTCTTTACGAGAAGTGCCATGGGACTTTTAATGACCACAGAGAGTCAGGACTTCGGTTTAACGTCTCATCCGAAAGACGGTTGTGACAGGAAAGGCATCAGCTGAAAACATATGCCAGAGAAATTGGCAGATCATTCCGCTTTGGTGACCCCAGATAAAACAGGGAATAAACTGAAGGAACACGAGTGAGTTTAGTTTACAATGTGTGATTTTGAGCATGGAATTAACTATTTTGTCAATTGTGTGTTGAGGTGTTTAGGAAAAGTGTTAAAAGCATTTGAAAATGGTCATAGCAGTTGTAAAAAATGCAATATCTTGATAGTTACTCTCAGAACTGCAAGTTAATACAGAACAAGCAAGTAAAACACAGTACTTTGTGCTTGTTACGAGTATGGCTTGACTTGATGTGAAGCAGATGAGGCACATACTCCTATCTGTATTTATGCTGTGCGCATGTGTGTGAAAAGATCTATAATTAAATACAGCTGATATGTCACTATCATGACTCACCATCTTTTAATAGTGGCAGAGTTCTTTTTTTTCTAACCCCCACAACCAAAACACATGGGCATTAAATTAAGATGGGCATGCATCTCAGTCCCGGTGTTTTACAAGGGAACTCTGATTTGTTGGCACAATAGAGCCTTGGACTGTGACTTAAATGAATCTTATGTCACTTCCCTCAGAATAATTGTGGTTTGTCGGCAGAGAGCACATAAAAAATTCTACATATTTGCAGAATCATCATCTCAAAACTCCTAAACACAGGAATCGAGCAGTTCACTATAATCATTTGTTATTGATTGAACTGGCGGATGGGAGGCAAAAGTGACACAGAAGCCGCTGATGAAGGTGAAGAGTGATTTATTTGGCACAAAGTGAAAAAATCCAGCAAAAAGGAGAAAGTGACAAAATAACAACAAAGAAAATTTAACTATACAACATTAACAAAGTATTTACAGGCTTGTTCAGCTAAATCATAAAAAGACCTGAACAAAATCTGCCAATAACACAATCACTCCACGCACACTACTCCTACAACTACCCACTCGGAGTGAAGGTTTGGGGCAATTTTATATCATTTGTCCCAAATTTTTCAGACAAATGTATTTATTGTTTTGGCAGCAAACAAATATGCAACAGAAAATATATAACAAATTAAACAAATCAGCAGATAAAAATACATTTTTTATTTACAATGAAACAAAAAGGTTAAATTAATAATAATAAAAACACCTGCAGTGTGTAAAGCACAGGTGTCAAACATTTAAATATCATCTTACTAAGACATAAAGTCGCTGTCACACTAGAGTTTGAGCTTGCAAAATTCTGTCGTACAGCACTGTGAAAAGGGGCGTGATTAAACAAGATGATTAGATATTGTAAGGCTTGAAGCTTACGCTGCTGTTCTGAACCAATAATCGAAAACAGAAAGCAGTTGAAGGATGGCGTGTTTAAATCAAATATTTATCTGACTCCATTGTAATTAATCTGACTCAAGCAGGCAAAGTTGTTAATTAAGTTACATGTTTAAATATACAGACAGTAGAATGAAACAAACAAATACACCGTATAGAGAAGCTTAGCTGTAACATATGCACTGCTGTGTAACAAAGCCAGTGAAACTGCCTTTGTTAGTGGATGAGGCTACGCACCAGTGTGTGTGAAAAGCTGGGTTAAAAGCCATTCTCCCCGTTTAACCCTTTCCTCTTTATACCCTGAAATACCAAGTCCCAAAAACCAGCTAAACATGAATGCAAAGTTGAGAAAATAAAGTGGAGGAGAAGTACATTAACATACAGCAGGGGTTCTCAATGTCTACATTAAAAGGTCCAAATCTGAATTTTTATTAAGGTCAAAGGTCCGGAACAATTGATATTACATAGCTTGTTTTTAATAAGCATCCATAACATGCATCACAAGTCAACACTATATATTTTTCTTTAAATAAAGTGGCATTTGCATTCAAAACACATTAAATACAATGTAAATGTGGCAAAACCACTAATATAAGTGCATTTTTGTACAAAACACAACAAAAGATAGGCCAATAGTATCTGGATGCAGCCATGATGATGCAAGCTGAGATTGCATATCTCAGAGATGCAATGTCAGACACAATACACTCAACAAAGCTAGTGACGTCACTGTGAGGGGTAGGGTTAGGGGTGGGCATTTAAAAGTATTGCCAACTGCACCAGGTCTCCATCCAGACCTCTCCCCCAAAAAAGTGAACAATACAAAAGGTGTGTAATAAAAACTTTAGGTGTTGTAGTTTTGCGGTCCTTATATCTGTATTTTGGGCTGTACGGTGGCGCAGTGGGTAGCACGTTCGCCTCACAGCAAGAAGGTCGCTGGTTCGAGCCTCGGCTGAGTCAGTTGCCGTTTCTGTGTGGAGTTTGCATGTTCTCCCCATGTTCGCGTGGGTTTTCTCCGGGTGCTCCGGTTTCCCCTACAAGTCCAAAGACATGCGCTATAGGTGAATTGGGTAGGCTAAATTGTCCGTAGTGTATGTGTGTGAATGAGTGTGTATGGATGTTTCCCAGTGATGGGTTGCAGCTGGAAGGGCATCCACTGCGTAAAACATATGCTGGATAAGTTGGCGGTTCATTTCGCTGTGGCGACCCCAGATTAATAAAGGGACTAAGCCGAAAAGAAAATGAATGAATGAATATCTGTATTTCGTGGATACTGCCGTTCAAAATGTCCGTGTTTCGTTTCATAGTGGCGTTTCACATTTCCACTCTTTACAACTCCAATTGTCTCATTACAAATCAAGCAGAATGGCTTTGCGCTAGCTTGTGGCAAAATAAACGCATACTTATCTGTCCATTCAACTTTGAACTGTCGATTCTCTTCATCAAGTTTTCTTTTCCATGAGACCGACATCTTCATCCATTCAAATGATCGCTTTGCTGAGGTGCGTTGAAACAGGTGCCCGCTTGATCACGTGAAGCCTTGTATGATCACTGGATGTCATAACAACAGTCACACAGGAAAACTGAATATTTTGCCTTCGATTTTATTTCGGCCCGTATTTTTTTCAACAAAAATACAAACAACTAAACTGTTGATTTACAAGGTTTATGCATTTATCAATGAAGGAAATCCACCATTTGAATCCTTTATGCATGGTCTTGCAATACGAAATAGAGTCGGGTCCGGATTGAATACCCTCACGATCCGGATCCGGACCGGAGTCCGGACTTTGAGAAGCCCTGACATACAGTATTATATTCAGGCCATGACTAAACAATAGTAAATAGATGGTACGTACACTGAAATACATCAATGTCTCTATTCTAGACTCTAGTCATAAACTGTCAAATAACACCAAATATGATAAAGTTATATGAAAGATCATGAGCAGTAGAATTGTGTATGATGAAAAGCAAATGGTTATTGCAAGCAAATGGCATTGCAGCTATGAGGAGCTCTGTCACACCAGGAGGACTTATCCTGTGCTTGGAATGTTCCAGTTGTCCTTCATTAGCATAGAAGAAATAGCATATAATATTTTCTCAGCTTACAGAAAATATTTTATCAGCTTAAAGCGAGCGATTGCTCCATATTTTATTTCTGTACTGAGAGGTCAGGTTTTGATCTTTGATTGGTCTCATTGCATCACGTGATGCAATTTCGCAGGTCAGAGTTCACCAAGCTTAAACTTTCTTATTGCAGCAACAAGTAAAACTAAAAACTAGTATCACGGACAGTATTCATCTTGTAACATTTGATGTAAGATCACAAGATATTTCACCACATGAAATTATCAAGCAGTCTGTTAATGATTTACCCTGAGTATAATGGTATGGGGGCATGGCCTCACCCTCCATGGCAACTGTTCATTAGAAGACAGTGCCATGGGATGGGCCAAACCAAATCACTTAAAAACTTACTGCAACAGTAAAACTTTCCTTTTTGCATTAGCTTGCTTACGCTCGCTGCTGCTTTCTGCCCCCTTTCGCCTTGTTCTCAGACATAGCACTGCCATGCGATTGAGTCACCAAGAACATTCCATGCAACCTCTTAAAGTTTCGGGACCGCCGAAACCGCAAGAAGAACTTCTGCAAACAGACTCTCAGCAGAGTCTGTCATCCTGGTAAAACAGGAAAACATCTACTCACGAGCAAGTGTATCCCAAGGACGTCACTGAAGCTGAATCAACAACCAATCAGGAGCGCCGTGTTTCCCCAAGGCCAGTCGGCGAGGGAAACTCAAGACTTCCAGTAAAAGCGCAAGTAACACAGACAAATGTTCTCTCTTGCTGATCTGGAGCAAATTGATCTTAAGCAGTTGAAGATAAGCCAAAACTCTGCTTTTGTGGTTTCTCAGGTGTGATTCTAAGATCTAGTAATAAGTACTAGAATTAGCTTTGGACAGTTGTCAACTCATTTTGCACCCTCTGACCTGCCTCTATGTGTGAATGTGTGTGTACGCGTTTGTTTGTTTGTTTGTTTGTTAAGTAGTTAGTTTTATGCATCGTAGTGTAGCTCAATAAATATTTGTTTCATTTTGTAAGAACTGTGTTGGTGTTTATGTGCTTCTAAGTCATTGCCTCGAGCTTTAGATTTTGTTACCTTGCTCAAATTTAACCTAATACTAGTGCTATGTTATTATCGTTGGCCACGGTAATAATATAAACAAGATTGGTAACATACAATGTCCTCAATTTGCTGGACAAATGGTCAATAAAGTGTAAAGCTTTTTATTTGATTTAGTCTGACTCAAGTGAGTCGAATCAAGTGATTCAAATCTTAAAGATTCGATTCCTTGAAATGAGCTAATAAATCCCTGATTGATCTTTTAATGTAGGTTGATTCCCTACCCCATACACATACCAAAATTTAAAAGCAAAAACAAAAATAAGATTTTTTTAAAGTCATTTTTAAAAAATATTTTATTTGTTTTTTAATTAAGTTTCAAATAATTATAAAAATTAAGCATATTAAAAGAACACACAAACACACACACACACACACGCACGCACACACACACACACACACACACACACACACTAGATATGGTTAGAAACATGATTGTCTAAAACAAAAGCACACACATAAATCTCAATATAAGTCCAAAAACAAAAATAAAGTCAGCAACACCAAAGATCTTTTTTTTTTTATTATTTACTTAAAAAAGCTCAAGACAACAAACTTTTCTATTGTTCCTATGAATTCACAGGTGGAAACACAGCTCTGAATAACTCTTAGCAACAAATTCAAAACCTGGGACCTGACAGTGGAGGTGTGGAAGGCTATACTGTATGTATAATCTTTTTGTGATTCCCTGTGATGATTTCTGTGCACATGACCTATTTTTTTTTATGTGTATAAAAACTGTTTAGTTGCCAGAAAGGCACATTGCAATGTTTGCATCTGTACATTATGGCAAAGTAAAAATAAAATATAAACAAGCCAAGTTGTCCAATTAATAAACATACTTAAATGAAAGTAATGTAAGAAGTTACGAAGAGATGCTCACTAGCTAACAATAGCTTTCAACTACAAAGTTCAAGATAACAACAATTTAACTTAATACAGAGACTTATTTTAGAAACCCTCAAAAAATATTTGAACACATTTTACTTACTCGTAGATTCTTATTTAACTCTTAAAACATATCAGACTCTGCTTCTGAATTGATAGAGAGTGGAGCACACTGAAAAGTAAACAAATCAAAGACCTCCTCAAAGGAGCAACACCTTTGTGTTTAGAATAAGACAGAGAGCCTGTGTATGTGAATATTCAAATCATTGTTTTCTGCCTTAAGATAAATACACTTCTATATAAATAGTAACAGAAAGCATCTGAGTAGATGGGACAGTAATTGTTGAACAATAATTTACCATTTATTGTCACTGTTACTACCTGTAATGGGTACATAAAGTAATTATTATAGTTTTTTGTTTTTGCAATCAGCTTGGAATGATTGATCAGCGATCAGCTTGGAATGATCACTTTTCTGGTAATCTATATTTCTATATTTTCATTTTCTATATTTATTGTCTGTTCTGAAACTGTTGTCACAGTTTTTCTTAATTGCTAACATACATTCTTCCAATCTGTAGTCACATTTTCAAAAGTCTAAACACAATTAGAAAAATGTGCTGAAAATGTATAGTTTTTTGCGGTTCTAGTATGAACGACAAAGTGTTTATTGCATGAATTTTTTATGAAAGCAACAAAAATGTTTAACAGTTTGCTCTGCGTAGGCTACTGTTTGGCTGATTGTGTGAACAGTGTTGAACTTGTGGCTTCAGTACTGCACAATGCTTGTTAGCAGTTGAATTTTTTTTAAATGCAATTCATAGATAGAATAGTAAATTCTGTCAATTCACTGAATTATTCTGTCTACTCTGTCCATTTTTTTTATTCTACCTCCTGGGATGTAGCTAATTCTATTCAGTGCATGAATTGGAAAGGAACCAAATTTAATTCATTCATTCATTCATTCATTTTACTTCGGCTTAGTCCCTTTATTCGTCAGTGGTCGCACAGCGGAATGAACCGCCAACTTATGCAGCATATGTTTTACACAGCGGATGCCCTTCCAGCTGCAACCCAGTACTGGGAAACATCCATACACACTCATTCACACACATACACTACGGCCAATTTAGTTTATTCAATTTACTAGGGGTGTGACAAGATCTCGTATGACGTGATCTCGTGAGATTAAATCGCAACGAGATTTCTCTTCGAGGTGAAAAGTTGTCTCGTGAGTTGTTATGTTATGATGGAGAGTGAGGGTGAAATTAGCATTGAAGATTGGAGGCAGGATTGGATTTGATCTGCAAATCAAGTGCTTTACACACACCTGGCAACCTAGGTTGGCCTCGGAGTTGCGCTTGTCACTCGGTTGAGCGGGCGGGTGTGACGTAACCGCTTTTTTCACCGGAGTTCAGTGGGTGCCACGTCCAACATAGACTACAATTGCAGCCACACACATTATGGTTCGTATCCATGCAATGGAATAGCACTTCAGATATGCTGAAAGTCATAATCATCGTAAACACAAATGGAATTAAGACGTGGAGTATTCCTATTTTAGTTGCATTATTGAAGTGCAGATATGTAAACGCTGTAATCAAACTATTAACACCTTGAAGAACTTTTAGCCGCATTTTGTGACAGGACATACACACCTAGCGAGTCAGTAAAGCACCTGAGACACACAAATTTCTAAGTGCGCTCAAACAAACACACACACTCACTGAATGATCTCCTGGATACTCATCGTCACATCATCATCACAGAACGCATGTTTATGCTGTCCGGGAAAAGCTGATTTTTTTTTTTTCATTGGCGTGCGGTATCAAACTCCATTAAAACAACTCTCTCCTATCAGTCCTTACTTCACATTCGCATGATCGCATCCAGTAGCTCAGAGTGTGTCACGGGGGCATAAATGAAATCTTGCTAAATGAAAGTGAAACTGATGTATTAAATTAAAAATTAAATACCAATAATTACATATATTTTTTTAAGTTCAATGTGTGGAAAGAAGTTTGATTTCTCATGTGAAATTGTACAGAGGAGAAGCCAGTCAGTAGAGTTTATAGCTAAATATTTAGCAGTGTTTGCATGTCCTTTACAACAGAATTAATTTAAATAGAAATAAAATACCATTCATTACAATGTTTTTAAAAAGTACCTAAATAGTTTTGTATTTTGTGATTTCTTTTTTCAAGTTCAATAAAAATTTTCCATTCATATATTAGCAAATATTTTGCTAATATTTAAAATTATATATAAAAAGATTATTTTCCATTCACATAGGCTATTAGCAAAATATTTAGCAGTGTTTGCATGTTCTTTACTGCATATAATTAATTAAAATAGGGGCGACGCGGTGGCGCAGTGGGTAGCACGTTCGCCTCACAGCAAGAAGGTCGCTGGTTCGAGCCTCGGCTGGGTCAGTTGGCATTTCTGTGTGGAGTTTGCATGTTCTCCCCGTGTTCGCGTGGGTTTCCTCCGGGTGCTCCAGTTTCCCCCACAAGTCCAAAGACATGTGGTATAGGTTAATTGGGTAAGCTAAAATTGTCCGTAGTGTATGTGTGTGAATGAGTGTGTATGAATGTTTCCCAGTGATGGGTTGCAGCTGGAAGGGCATCCGCTGCGTAAAACATATGCTGGATAAGTTGGCGGTTCATCCCGCTGTGGCGACCCCAGATTAATAAAAGGACTAAGCCGAAAAGAAAATGAATGAATGAATGAATTAATTAAAATAGAAGTAAAAAAACCTTCATTACAAGTTGATTTAAAAAAAAGCACCTAAATAGTTTTGCGATTTGTGTTTTTTTTTTTCTTTTCAGTTGAATAAAAGACTATTTTCCATTCATATATTTCATCATTGAGGATTTTTTTAAAATAGTGTAAAAATCTCGTCTCGTTCTTATGAACTCAATATCATATCTCGTCTCATCTCGTGGAGTAGGTATCTCGTCACACCCCTACAATTTACCTATACCGCATGTCTTTGGACTGTGGGGGAATCCGGAGGAAACGTACGCGAACACGGGGAGAACATGCAAACTCCACCAGTGACCTTCTTGCTGTGAGGCGAAAGTGCTAACCACTGAGCCACCGTGTCGAAAGAAACCAAATTTTCCATTTTGAATTTTGTACATACCTTATAGACACACTGATTTATAAAATGAAGCTTCTGAGAGATTCTCAAAGCCTGTTGTTTTGTTGTCCTCTCTAGGACTCATTCCTATCATCCTCAAACACATTGCATGTGTAATGAGATAAATGTGTAATATAAATATCAGTTTGTGGGTTCTTTAATTAAATCTTGCTTTAATGGGAGTTGCAGTTCCTGTTGGTTTGCCGGTGGCGCTATTGTACACAGAGCTTGTGTAGACTGCAGCAGAGTTAATGAGAACTGCTGTGGGTGAGTCGGTTTTGTTTTAGCTCCACACTAAAAGATAAAAATATCATTTCAAATGAAATGTTAGACACTGATTTAAAAGTCTAGCATACTCTATATACATTGATTGATTAGTAGAGCGGGTTTTCTTTTTATATCTGTTTGATTTCGATACTTTTATTCCCATTGATGTTTTTTTTCCCCATTTGCGCCATGTGCTAATGAAATTATATGTGTTCACATATTGTTATTATTTCACATATTGTGTTTAGGTATTTATTCAGTATGTTCAGTTACTTTAGTTATGCATTATATTTATTTTCATATTTTTGTTAACATTCATCCCATGAAATGGATGATGTAACCTGAATAATACTGTATGTATTATGTATTCATTGCTGCTTAATTTAAAATCACTTATAGACAGAACATTTTATTGTTAAAGGAAACATTTTTTAATTGTCAGAGACAAAAATATTTGTTTAATGTTTTATTTTTGTCTGTTTTGTTTCATAATGTTTAATGCTTTAATGATAAATGCAGCAGAGTTAAGGAGAACTGCTGTGGACGTGGATTTATAGCTTGTTTGTTGATCTCACTGCTACTGCAGTGTCTGTGTATCGCTGAAAGGTGAATGAAGCGGGTTCGGAAGCAAAGTGTAAAGGTCACACATGTATCATAAATTTATGAACATTCAGGGCTTTTACTAAAACCTTGATTAAATAATACAAGATCAAAAACTACTTAAAAAACATGAACTATGTAGCCCACATCAGCCTGCCTGTGCTGAGAATAAACCATTCTCATCCCGTTAGAGGTAAACCTTTTTTTTTTTTGCTGGGAAGTTTGTCACACATTTCTCAAGTAGTAGTTTGTTTGAGTTGGCTCAGCCAGGTATGCAACCGTGTGTGTGTGCTTGTTTTGCCCCTTTATTATGGGTAACAGTGACTCAGCTCCTGGGGTGAATAAATTATTTGCTGCACCCCTGCTCTCCTCCTATTTGTAATTTGTCAGTATGCTTGTGTGTGTTTCTGACTTTATCTTTGTGTATTCTTTATTTTATCTGGGGATGTTGCCCTCCCAAATGCATAATCTGTGTTGACTTCAGAGATCAGTGAATCAGAAAATGAAGTGGCACATGTGAGAAGGTATTGGGTATGTTTGGAGCGACCCCCTGCTCTAGTTTTCTTCTTGTTTATTCAGGTATATCTACATGTACTCACAGGACTATAAACAGTAATGTTGCAGAGTGTAGATTATATTTATGGTTGTTTGTCCATGTGTCCCTTTGTGTTTTGTAAGAGGTAACGTAGAATGCCCTGAGGCTGTTATGTGTAGGACAAGGAAGTGGTTGTTGGTGGTTGTGGTTGTTAAATAAAGAAGATGGCGATACCGCAGTTCTACAAAGAAGTATCAGTTTATTTGTTCATACACATCTACATGATGTCAGAAGTAAGCCTGTACTGACAATGGCACAAAGACTTCGCAAGATTGACCCCCTCGTATTTGACGAGAATATAGCGGACAACTGGACAAAGTTTAAGCACGAGTGGCACATATACAGCAACGCCAGTCTTTCAGCAGCAACTGCAAAAGTGCGAGCATACACAAGCATACACACCGTTCCCATAGTTAAACATGGCGGTGGGAATATAATGCTGTGGCGATGTTTCAGTGCATTTGGAACTGGGAATCTCATCAGGGTTGAAGGAAACATAAAAAAGAAAGACTACCAGAAGATTTTGAAAAAAAACCTCAAACTGTCTGTAACAAACTTGGTTTGGGTCGACGTTTTGTATTCCAGCATAATAACGACCCAAAGCATACCTCACTTCCGGTGAAGAACTACCTCCAACAGAACAAAGTGAAAGTCCTTGACTGGCCTGCACAAAGCCCAGACTTGAATCCAATAGAAAATCTGTGGGGGACACTAGAGTCTAGAGTTCATGCCAGAAGACCAACAAGGCTAAGGAAGAATGGGCAAACACTCCTCAGGAGACATGCATGAAACAATAAATGACTGATGGCTGTTATCAAGCAAAAGGGTTACACTAATGACTATTAACATCAGAGGGCTAATAATTTTGACATCCAGGCGTTTTTTTTATTTTTGATTATAATTGTATTTCTATTTGTATTACAAACACTCCAAGCTTCCTGAATAAACTGTTATGTTAAAATGCGTTGAAGATGTGTTGAAAAAAAAAAAACTTCAATCCATTAAACAGCACTTGAGAGTTATTTGAAAAATAATGAAATATTTTATAGGGGCTAATAATTTTGTCTTCAACTATATATAATTTGTATTTTTATTTGAATCTTTCCTCTGTTGCATTCTATAAAAATTTTATTTGTTATATATATATGCTCAGCTATCCTCTCCTTAAGAAGGGGGATGTAGATTATATTTGGGGTTGGACGATCGCAAAGTAAAGTGGCACTTTCATTCATTTTGAGGGCCATTTTTTCTTCAAGAGAAAAACGGGCAGGTGCTCAAGCACCCAAAGTCTTACAATATATATATATTGTAGGCATCAGCTTTTTTGCTTAATTCAAATTTAACTTTTGGGGATTCGAATCCAAAGATTCGAAAGTAATTCACAAAGAATTATTCACAGCTTACACTTAACCTACTTATTGGGCCACCAATTAGAACGGTTAGTGTAAAGTTATCTTTAGCAATCCTGTATTATATTATTACGTGGCCAACAATAACAATATAAAAACAGTATTTAATTATTTGATGAGCAAGGTAGCAATATCTGAATATCTGAGTCATTAACTTATAAAGCACACAACAAACCTACACTGTCACGGTCACACAAGGAGGACAAGGAAGTGTAAACTTCAAGGGTGTTTATTCAAGTGATATGCACAATAGTAGTTAGGTGAAGTAGGTGAATGGTGTTGAAGAAGGTGAGCGATATCACACGCACACACAGTTCAACAACTCAGTTCAGTTCAAAGGCTATTGCCAACATAAGAACAGTAACTTCCCTTATATCGGTGCATTGGCATTCACAGGAGGAGGACATCCATGGAAGAGCACAGGAGAAAAGACGAGGGGGACCATGTATGTCTGATTCCAGCAGATGACTGAGTGAGTGAGGTGAGCCTTTATAGTGTGTGATGATTGCAGGTGCAGGTGCGGGTGATTAGTAATCAGGTGAGGGTTCACGGGTGTGGTGCATGGTGGATGGTGAGTGAGAACGAGCAGCGGGTGTGACAGTACCCCCCCTCCACGAGGGACTCCAGGCAAAAGCCTCGACCTCAGGAAAGCTGGGCGATCTGGGTGTCGGCGGTTGAATTCCTCGAGGAGGGTCGGATCTAGAATGTCATTACGGGGTGTCCATGATCTCTCCTCTGGACCAAATCCTTCCCAGTCTATGAGGTACTGGAGCTGGCCGTTCCGCCGCCGGGAGTCGAGTTATCGTCGAGGACTTCGGTTTGTTCTGGAGGGAGAGGCGGTTCCGGTTCTGTGGAAGGAGGGAGAACTGGGTCAGTGTGAGGTTTAAGAAGAGAAACATGGAATGTGGGGGAGAACCGATAAGAAGGAGGTAGGTTGAGACGATAGGTGACTGGGTTGATTTGGGAGTGGATGCCAATACCTTATCCCCTGGGTGATATACGGGATTAGGTAGTCTACTGCGATTGGCGGCGTTCGTGTACCTCCGTACTGCCTGCTGAAGGTGGTTATGTACTGAGTCCCACACCTGTGATCTACCGCGGGCACTTCGGAGGTTTCGCCAGTCCATGGGAACAGGGATGGTTGGTAACCTAGGATACACTGAAAAGGGGTTAGACCAGTAGCCGTTTGGCGAAGGGAATTTTGAGCATACTCAGCCCACGGTAGATACTGGCTCCTGGTGGCGGGTGCAGTACGTCCGGAGGTAACGGGAAATCTCTTGAATCTTTCGCTCGGTCTGTCCATTGGTTTGAGGGTGGTAACGTGAAGATAGACTAATGGTTGTGCCCAAGAGTTGGAAGAACGTCCGCCAGACCCTGGAGATAAACTGTGGTCCCTTGTCGGACACGATGTCTTCGGGAAGTCCGAAATTGCGGAAGACGCGGTGAAATAGAGCTTTAGCAGTTTCGAGAGCCGTGGGAAGCCCTTTCAAAGGGATTTACTTGCAGGCTTTTGAGAAGCGGTCGACGACGACTAATATAGCCGTGTAACCCTGCGATGAAGGTAGGTCCATGGCAAAGTCTACCCCAATGTGGGTCCAGGGTCAGCGGGGAATGGGCAGCGGTCATCGCTTCCCTTCAGGCAGGCGATGAGGAGTAGTGACAATGGCACAGACCGAGCATCCCCGAACGTACTGGGTGACATCCTTGGCCATGTTAGGCCACCAGTACTTTTGATGGAGGAGTGAGAGGGTTCGCCTGCTGCCAGGGTGTCCAGAGCCTAGGGAAGTGTGGGTGCTGTCCAGGAGTTAAAGACGGTATCTGGTGGGTACATAGGTCAAGCCCGGAGGAAGTTCAGGGGGTGCTGGTTCTTCTAGGTTGGCGGAGTGAATGTTTTCGTCCACTTGCCACAGGATGGGTGCTAAGAAGTCTGATGAGGGTAGGACTGGTTCAGGTAGGTGATCATGGGGATCTGGAGAGTGCATACGGGAAAGGGCGTCGGCTTTAAGGTTTTTGTGACTAGATCGGAAAGTGATTTGGAAGTTGAAGCGGGCTAAAAACAGTGACCATCGGGCTTGACGAGCATTGAGACGTTTGGCAGTGCGGAGATATTGTAGGTTTTTATGGTCGGTGATTACGGTGAAGGGGAACTGAGCTCCCTCGAGCCTGTGACGCCACTCTTCGAGGGCGAGCTTGATGGCGAGTAGCTCACGATCTCCGATCCCGTAGTTCTGTTCAGCCGGGGAAAGCTTCCGGGAGTAGTAAGCACACGGATGAAGAGCTCTGGGTTCACCGGACCATTGTGACAGAAAGGCACCGACTCCAGTATCGGCAGCATCAACCTCCATGGTAAAGGCTTGTGTGGGATCCGGATGCCTGAGGATAGGTGCGGTGGTGAACTTATGCTTCAGCAAGCTGAAGGCTTGACGGGCATCAGCATTCCATGATAGAACACGCCGTCTGCCTTTCAAGAAGGAGGTTAGAGGGGCTGAGAGGAGACTGTAGCGACGAATGAAGCATCGATAAAAGTTGGCGAATCCTAGGAATCTCTGCAACTCCTTCATGGTTTTGGGTTCCTCCCACTTGGCAACCGCGTCAACCTTACAGGTTTCCATGCTGATTGCTTTGGCAGAGATTACGTGTCCGAGGAAGGATATAATAGGTTGATGGAACTCAAATTTTTCGGCCTTCAAGTACAGTTGGTGTTGGCGGAGACGTTGAAGGACTTGACGGACATGATGATGATGTTCTGTGGCATTACGGGAGTATATGAGGATGTCGTCTATATAGACAATAGCGAATTGATGAAGGAAATCCCGGAAGATCTCATTCATAAAGTTTTGAAAGATGGAAGGACTGTTAGCTAGACCATAGGGCATCACGAGGTATTCATAATGGCCGTTGGGAGTGATGAAGGCAGTTTTCCATTCGTCTCCCTCTCGGATACGTATCAGGTTGTAAGCGCTTCGGAGGTCTCATTTGCTAAATATTCTCGCCTCCCGGAGTTCTTCGAGGGCTGCGGGAACAAGTGGTAGTGGGTTGGCGAATTTAACGGTAGCATCGTTGAGAACCTGATAGTCGATACAGGGCCGAAGACCTCCATCCTTCTTCCCGACGAAGAAGAAGCAGCTGGTGAGGTGGAAGGTCGGATAAACCCCACTCAATCTTGGGTTGGTGCTGTGCAAGCCAGGGTCTGCCTAGAATGACGTCCACATTAGCACTGGGGAAGACTAAAATAATTAATTTCTCACTGTGATTCAAAGGCGAGAGAATGGTGACTTCCTGGGTCCTTTGGGCGATTTTGCCGTCGCCTAATGGTGAATTTTGAATAGTGGTGATTTTGTAAAGGGTTTCACTACTCACGGAGGGGATATTATGTTTGGTGAGAAAATGAGATGAGATGAATGGGTTCTTCCTCTTCTGGTGGTGGTGAAGGAGTGCTGGGAAGGGGAACATAATCAGGATGAGGTGGAATAGTACAGGCTGAAAGGTGTTGTGAAATACTAATGGCCTTTTTGATAAAAGTCTCTAGGTTGGCATTGTCCTCGTAAATGACCATGTGTTTTTGAGTGCTGGATTTTAGACCTCTGCGATAGGCTGCTAGGAGGGCCACTTGGTTCCAGCCACTACTGGCGGCGAGTGCTCGGAATTGCAGCATGTAGTCATGGATGGAGGCGTTACCTTGGCGGAGAGTGAGTAGTTCATCGTGCACGGACAAAGTGGTAAGTGAGACTGCAAACACCTCTTTACAATGGTCCATGAAGGACTGATAGGTGGCCACCACCGGACTTCGGGCATTCCAGAGAGCGTCCGCCCACTGGAGGGCTGGTCCTGTAAGATGGGAAATCATGAAGGCAACTTTTGAGAGTTTGTTGGGGAATTGGTGATTGTTAGCCTCGATATAAAGTGAACATTGCAGCAGAAAACCAGTACAGGTACTCGGCTTGCCGGAGTAGTTCATCGGTCGAGCGAGTGTTTACCATGCTGGCGAATGGATCCGGAGCGACTCCGGTCTGAGCAGCGTTAGTCTCCATTAGCTGTGGTGATTTGCGGGACTGGAATCCTGTCATGGTCACACAAGGAAGTGTAAACTTCAAGGGTGTTTATTCAAGTTTATTATATATGCACTATAGTAAGAAGTGAAGTAGGTGAATGGTGTTGAAGAAGGTGAGCGATATCACACGCACACACAGTTCAGCAGCTCAGTTCAGTTCAAAGGCTATTGCCAACATAAGAACAGTCACTTCCCTTATATCGGTGCATTGGCATTCACAGGAGGAGGACATCCATGGAAGAGCGCAGGAGAAGACAGGAGAGAAGACGAGGGGGACCATGTATGTCTGATTCCAGCCGATGACTGAGTGAGTGAGGTGAGTCTTTATAGTGTGTGATGATTGCAGGTGCAGGTGCGGGTGATTAGTAATCAGGTGAGGGTTCACGGGTGTGGTGCATGGTGGATGGTGAGTGAGAACGAGCAGCGGGTGTGACAAAATAGGATCTTAAAATGAACCACAATTTTATTGCTACTCTATAACACAATGTACTAATTTACATAAGACACATACATACATACATATAAATACGCACAAGCAGCTTTTTAAGGAGAGTAATGATGGAGAGCGAGTAAGGATTCAAATTCTAGCATTTGTTCTTAGAATGAATAGAAACCATAAAAGCAGAGAATTTCGCAATTTTTTTACTACTTAAATAATTCACACCAGTTTCTGCAATGGATAGAAACTTTTGTGTTTGTGTTACTTGCGTTCTGATAGAATTTTGGTTTCCTCATCTGGTCCAAAGGGAAATCCAATGGCTTAATGTTGAAGCAGTTGCACAAGCAGATCGAGGGTCAAGCTGGCAATAAGTTAAAGCCGCGGTGTGTTCTGTGAGGCAGCTTGAGGCTTGGTACATGCAAGCCTTTGGAGATGTAACGAGACTTTCGGCAAGGCGGTGTAACAGCCACAGCACAAGAAGAAGACGAAAAGCGACATCCAGCAAAGACGACCGGCGAAGACAAAGAAACTTTCCTTGTTCAAAGTTTTGATAGAATTTGGGATTCGGTGTGGCCTACACAGTTATTGTCCAATCAGAGAAGCTGCGGGGAGGGGTCACACCCCCATTTCCTCCTCTTGGAGGCCGGGTTAGCACATTGTGTGAACATCATATGTTACCCGTTTTTGATTGGGAGTTTTTACAATCTTAATAGTAAAGTATTGTAACATGGGCACTTTTCGTAGTATGGTTTCTTCATATAAATCACTGCATTTAAAACTTTCCTATAGCTTTCATTCAATACCAAACATTAAATGTTTTACACACATTCTGTAGATTTCATCCACTACCAATGAGTATAGCTCATTAAGTATCCATAACAGTTACATTAAACACATGACACATGTACACACAAAAACCTACAGAAGCTTAAAAAAAGCATACATTAACTCAAATAAACACAGTTTAACTGAATGTCCCGCTTATTCCGTAGTCATTTGGCAAGGTAGGCATAAGTTTAAATTAGTTTTGTTCTTTGCAGCGCAATATTTGTCCGAATTTTCATCTGTTTTGACATGTTAGATTTTCTAGTCCCTCCACTGAATCAGGCAGGCAGACAGAGAGAGAGAGCAAGTGCGTGCTGTTCATATCTGCTAACGTAATTAAGATGCGATTTTTATCGATCCAATCACAGGTGGACAAATAAGACATTCCCTGTCACACGTTTCTTTTGTCTACTTTCTACCACTTCTCTGATGAGGGAGGATCTGTATGTATTAACATTAATTACCTTTAATACTGCGAAGCTGGGCTACCTATAGCAGAATTTCCGCTGTTTACATTTCATAATAAACATACAAATCTTATTAAAAGTACCATATCAAATAAATACACTTTAGGAGTGTGTTAGTTTATGCATTGGCTAATGAAATTAAAGATCATTTATTTTATTTCCTATCAACTTTAAGCCTTCACACTTTATTCTGTTTAGTTTTAACATGCTGTTTTTAATAAAATCCGTTTATCAAATATTTTTGAACATCTAAAGCAGGGGTCACCAAACTCAGTCCTGGAGGGCCGGTGTCCCTGCAGGGTTTAGCTCCAACTTGCCTCAACACACATGCCTGGATGTTTCAAGTATACCTAGTAAGCTTGATTAGCAGCTTCAGGTGTGTTTGATTAGGGTTGGAGCTAAAATCTGCAGGACACCGGCCCTCCAGGACCGAGTTTGGTGACCCCTGATCTAAAGTAAATAAATCGTGTTATTTCCCTTTTTCGCATCAAATTATTAGGCTAGGCAAATTGATCTCATGGAATTGATCTAACAAAAAGACCACGATCGGTGCTTTAAGTAGAATAACGTTACGATTATTAAAACACATTGAAGTCTATACAGATGAAATAAAACATTCACAAAGCTGTATCTTATGAAACACCAGTTCAAGGGCACATAAGATGCATTTTGAAGAGAAAGCAGCCAAAGCCTATTACAGAAACCTTTGCTGTTAAATATGTAGGGAAATTTTGCAAAAGAAAATAAAACATATCGGGACAGGTAAGAGAACATTCTGCTTTATTTATCTTCTTTAAAACAAAAGCAATCAGCCAAACATGCAGGATCAGTGTAATATTGCATTTTTTACGGTCATAAATTAATTGTGAAACTTATCTTTGCGATCTGCCAAAAAATACACCTGAGAATAAATAATAGATTCAAAAGTGACTGATCGTTAGATACACCAAACATTAATTAAATATCACGTTTTAAACAACGGAGATGCAAGAGATGAGATTCAGCGGCAGGTCCTGAGATGGTCTGGCCTTGATTTGGTCTGAAAACTTGATTTTGTGGCATAATTTATGAGTATTTTTCTAATTTTGCGGATTTCCCATCCGCCATTAACAGTCCTCATCGGTTTCCTGTGCAGCACATGCGAGTTACTATAGTATTTATTTCGAACTGTGATGAAAACTGACTGGAACTACCTGTGCGTTTCAATGAAAATAATGCACATCCTCCAGCCAATCAGAATCAAGAATTTCAACAGACCATGGAATATATATATATATATATATATATATATATATATATATATATATATATATATATATATATTCCATATGTTATAAATATATATTACATATAACATATGTTAGACAATTTTATATTTTATGATTTGGAAATAGTTTTATATAATAATTAACTCCCATAATTTACAAAACACACACTTCTGGAGCAAATAGTCAACAATCTAATTTATGCTGTTTTAGAAATCTGAGATCCATTCACCACAGGCATGGTAGGCTACTATTACATATACATTGCATGATTAGTAATTAGGGAATATTAACAAAAATATACAAGAAAGAACACTTATTGCCTTTGGCTTGATAACTGATGTAGCTGCAATAACCCTCTAAAAACAAACAAAAACACCAAACTCACCATTTAACACCAACATTTAAACAGTTCTGTAAGTGATTGACTGTTTTGCCACAACATGACCCCTGTTAAAATACATCTACCTCAACATAGCATCTACCCATCCAGACCTTGTTGGGTTGGCTTGGAATACCTGTTCATGGGACGTCATTCTCTGGTCCTGGACTCAGGAAGGCCCTTTTTTATAGGACTAATAATTCCCTCCATGCAATAGCAAGAGACAGAGCAGGCTCTTTATGTGTAAAAAGAGACTTATCTAATCTTTTCTATCTAAACCTTTCTAGCTTTTCTCTGCATTGCTCTCTGTACATCTCACACTGGGGGATCAACCTGCCATCGCTGAGGATACTGTCCTGCAGGATTGAGATTTATTTAACAGGTCCTTGAAATTAGGCAAGACCAGAGATGCCCAGGCAAATGCTAGCAGGTACTATGGAAGAAAATTCAAACAGATGCTTGCTACTAGCACTGCAGACGCATTGTACACATATTGTCAAACTTCAGGAAACAAATTAATTTGCAATAATGCCAGAAAAATCATTTGGCTTAGTTTAGATTTTTGGTATTCTGTTTGTTAAAAAGGTAAAATACTATGGCAGTAGTCCTTGTGAGAGTATGCTTTATTGTATGATGTCATCACCTCATGGAGAAATTAGGAATCTATTATCTATGGCCATAGTATGCTACACAGTGTATATGCATCAACCATGATAGCTGCTAGTCAACAGTGTAGAATAATTAGAATCAAGATTTTTATTTTGAATTTTATTTCATTAGAATTATTGGTGACACTTTATAATAACAGTGCATGAATAATGTACTAATATGTGATTAGTTGTGAGCTAATTAGATGAACAAATGATGAGTTAAGACATTCACTAATCATGAACTAACTTTAACTACAACATGAGGCACATGAGTTCGTGTGTGAATAATGGGTACCTTAATTACTTGTTAGTACCTGTTTGTTAATTAATGTATTAATAAAAACTTTAATTTTGTTCTTGATTAATGCATGCCTTAACTCATCATTAGTTCATAATGAAGTTACGTTTAATTTACATATTAGTACATCTTTATTCATGTACTGTTGTTAAGTGCTACCAAATTATTGTAATATTGCAGTAATATTGTGAAATATTATTTTTATTTAAAAGAACCATTTTCATTTTGAATATATTTTGGAATGTAATTTATTCCTGTGATGTCAGCAGAGTTGGCATTTCTGTGTGGAGTTTGTATGTTCTCCCCGTGTTTGCGTGGGTTTCCTCCTGGTGCTCCAGTTTCCCCCACAAGTCCAAAGACATGTGGTATAGGTGAATTGGGTAAGCTAAATTGTCCGTATTGTATGTGTGTGAATGAGTGTGTATGGATGTTTCCCAGTGATGGGTTGCAGCTGGAAGGGCATCCGCTGCGTAAAACATATGCTGGATAAGTTGGCGGTTCATTCCGCTGTGGCGACCCCAGATTAATAAAGGGACTAAGCCGAAAAGAAAATGAATGAATGAATGTCAGCAGAGTATTTAGTGTCACTTAATTTTTGATCAAACATAGTGTAATAATGTTCACTGGAAATAAATCAGCCAATCACATGGCAGCAACTCAATGCATTTAGGCATGTAGACATGGTCAAGCCAATCTGCTGCAGTTCAAACTGAGCATCAAAATGGGGAAGAAAGGTGATTTAAGTGACTTTGAACGTGGCATGGTTGTTGGTGCCAGACGGGCTGGTCTGAGTATTTCAGAAACTGCTGATCTACTGGGATTTTCACAACCATCTCTAGGGTTTACAGAGAATGGTCCGAAAAAGAGAAAATATCCAGTGAGCGGCAGTTCTGTGGGCGCAAATGCCTTGTTGATGCCAGAGGTCAAAAGAGAATGGCCAGACTGGTTTGAGCTGATAGAAAGGCAACAGTAACTCAAATAACCACTTGTTACACCCGAGGTATACAGAAGAGCATCTCTGAATGCACAAGAGTTCTGCTGCAACATTCGGATGGTAGAGTCAGAATTTGGTGTCAACAACATGAAAGCATCGATCCATCCTGCCTTGTATCAACGGTTCAGGTTGCTGGTGTTCGTGTAATGGTGTGGGGGATATTTTCTTGGCACACTTTGGGCTCATTAGTACCAACTGAGCATCATGTCAACGCCACAGCCTACCTGAGTATTGTTGCTGAACATGTCCATCCCTTTATGACCACAGTGTACCCATCTTCTGATGGCTACTTCCAGCAGGATAACGCGCCATGTCATAAAACGCAAATCATCACAGACTGGTTTCTTGAACATGACAATGAGTTCACTGTACTCAAATAGCCTCCATAGTCACCAGATCTCAATCCAATAGAGCACTTTTGGGATGTGGTGGAACGGGAGATTCACATCATGGAAGTGCAGTCGACAAATCTGCAGCAACTGCATAATGCTATGATGCAATATGAACCAAAATCTCTGAGGAGTATTTCCAGTACCTTGTTGAATCTATGCCATGAAGGATTAAGGCAGTTGTGAAGGCAAAAGGGGGTCCAACCCCATACTAGTAAGGTGTACCTCATAAATTGGCCAGTGAGTATATATATATATATATTTTTTTTTTTTAAAGCAGCTTAAACTAAACTGTAATCGACGAGAAAAAACAAAAAAAAACACAAAGGTCAGTCTGAAATAAAGTTACCTTTATGTTACACCTTTGTGTTATGACTTCTAAAGCTAGTCAATTAGAGGAATGAGTTTTAAAGTGAAGGTTGAACAGATTCCATTTAAAGGGCATCTTTCGTAAGCTGTTTGGACAGAACTGTGTGTAGGTATAGTGTGTCCACAGTCATACTGGAGTGATAGAAACACAATAAGTCATTCATTCATTTATTTTATTTTCGGCTTAGTGCCTTTATTAATCTGGGGTCGCCACAGCGAAATGAACCGCCAACTTATCCAGCATATGTTTTACACAGCGGAGTTATTTTATTTAAAGGTTCACTTACTTTCTCCACCTTGTTTTGTGTGTTGTTATTCCATTTGCATGAGTGTCCAAACCTGTTCCCAGAAGGCCACTGGTTAGCAAAGTTTACAATTGAATTATTGTAATCCTTAAATCCAATCCCAATTAAACAAAACTGAACCAGCTAATCTTGAGCTTCGAACTCACTAGAAACTTCTGTTGGAGCTAAACATTGCTGGACTGTGGCCCTACAGGAGCAAGAATACATACACTAATACATACATACACATACATGTCCTGACACCAAATATATACAGTAAAAATTATTTTTAAAGAATATAAAAAATCAATTATGTTTTGAAGATAAAAAAAAGACTTTTTAAACTATGTGAGGGTGAGTACACAGTTGCTGTGAATTTTTGGGTTTTGCTTCAGAAACTGCATTTTTAATGCCACATCATAGTTCTCAATTGGGTTGAGTTCAGGTTTCTGAGCTGGCCACTTCATTACCTCAATCCTTTTTGTCTGAAACCAAGATGCTTGTTGTTGTCTGTAGTTGCTTGTTTTCTTTCACATGTTTCAGGTTTTTATTGCAACTTTAAACCATGTAGTAATTTTAGATGAGCATAATCAAATTTGATGCTCTTATTAAGATGTTTTCCCTTCCTTTGCCAATCAATCATTTTACTTAATGTTTACTTATGTTGTTCTGGAAAATGTTTGTAACAACCCATTTTACATCACACTTCAATAAGAAATATAGTTTAAAACAAAGTGTCACACATTGCTGACCTTCCTTCTTAATAAAGGACCATTATTGACAGCATTTCTTTTCACATAATGAATGGTTCTGCGATTCCTTTATTATTCAATGCTGCTTGTCAATTAACACAACTCTCCTAGACATGCTGCTGCTTGCCAGGAAAAGCAGACAAATCTATGCACAACAGCATGCACACTTCTGGTCCCAGTGGATGTGGAAGAAACGAATAAGGCAGAGGTGGGAGGGTGGCAGCAAGATTTGAGATATACAGCAAACTCCTTATTCCTAGAAAACAACACGTGTTAACTTCCCTGCGACCGAACACTCACACACTTACATACTCACGAGAGAGTGCGGGGAGTCATCCACTCTGCTTTTCAATCTAAATGCAAATGTGAAAAATAGGAACTCATGAGCAACAGGGCACAAAATAAAACAAATGATTAAGAAACACTTGTGTATTCCACTTGTTTTAAAGTATGTGAGTTTGAGCATGCATAGTTCATATGACTTCATATGACACTTGTTGTTCCATGGATGTGTGCTCGTCTGCTCGTGGAATGTGGTTAATACTTGTTTAATGAGCTGCTGATGTCATTAGTGTGAGGTGTATGCATCACTGCATCCTCAGTTGGCTGAAACCATAGTGATGAGGCAATCCACACGCACAGAGCCGTCATTCATTCATTCATTCATTTTCTTTTCGGCTTAGTCCCTTTATGAATCTGGGGTCGCCACAGCGGAATGAACCACCAACTTATCCAGCATATGTTTTACGCAGCGGATGCCCTTCCAGCTGCAACCCATCACTGGGAAACATCCATACACACTCATTCACACACATACACTACGGACAATTTATCCTACCCAATTCACCTATACCACCGCATGTCTTTGGACTTGTGGATGAAACCGGAGCACCCGGAGGAAACCCAGGCGAACACGGGGAGAACATGCAAACTCCACACAGAAATGCCAACTGACCCAGCCGAGGCTCAAACCAGCGACCTTCTTGCTGTGAGGCAAATGTGCTACCCACTGCGCCACCGTGACGCCCACAGAGCCGTCATGTCACAGTGAAATGAAGATGCAGTCCTGTAAGAGCAAGAGTCGTTCTTGGCTGAATGGTCAGAGCTGATTTAGAATGTTGTAGTTTCAGGGGCTTTTTAAATCAATATGTAAGCTAGTCAAATGTGGATGTGTTGTGAAGGCATAAAGTTTTGTTCTATTTGTGTGTGTTTATGAATAACCTATCACATTTATTCTAGTGAAAAAAGGGTTCATTCATTAAACTATGGTCAACAGAAAAAGGAATCATTCATGATAGAACAAAGTACACACTGTTAGACCTTACAGTTTTTTTTTTGGGGGGGGGGGGGGGGGGTTTACAGTGAGTAACTGGCAACAGTGTTGCCAGTTAAATACTGTAAGCGAACCATTACAGTGACTAACTGGCAACAGTGTAACAGAGCATTAGCGATAACTAACTGGAAGTTGCTTACAGTTAATTACTGTACTGTAGTGCTACAACTCGCTGCATAATACTGCATGCACATTAATTGTATATTATTCAGGGATGTGATTCTTACATATAAATACGGATTTCCGTATTTTCCGAGCTCAACGGGGCGACCCCTATAATTTGCGTAAGTACGAAGTTTTTGTTTTTTGAGGGGGGTTGGGGGATATATGCAAGATAATGAAATCGCTTCGAATGCGTGTGCAGCTGTGCACACGTTTTCCACACTCACATTTGCATGTCACGACTATGTGCGCTCTATGTAGATTATAAATACAGCTGCAGGTCGCACATTTGTTATTATTCTCTGCAAGTCATCTGTCCTTATGGCTTTATTAATTCAGTGCTACAGCCTAACACCTTAAATTTAATACCTGAAAGTGTAGATGATATTACAAATTTATAAAAATATATTTTATAATGAATTAAAACTATTAAAAACAGGGACTAAGCCGAAGGAAAGGGAAAGTGATAACTCTTATTAGCGATGTATGATTATTTTTTCAGGGTGGAATGTTAAAGTATATTAGGCAACTCAATTCAACTGGATTTAATATTTTTACAGTTCGAATTGTTGACTGACTAGTAGTTTATTTATCACGTTGGAATAAAGAGTTGACTAAATTAAAGAGAAAGTTCTATTCTGTGGACACAAGAGAACTAACCAAGTTAGTGGCGCCATCTAGCGGCGGTGTGTGGATCTGTCCCGACATTGAGATACAAAGTATAAACCTATTAAATATTATTTAAGTCACTATTAAACTGATAAACATTTAAACTGATAAAACAAAAAAAGGACACATAAATTGTGTGGCCAATGTTAAATATTTATATAAAGAATATTATTTATTATTATTTTTAAAATTATTATTTCTATTATTATTTATTATTTAAAAACACACACGCAAATATATATATATATATATATATATAGGGGTGGGTCTCGTCTTCCTTCTTTTTTGTCCTTGGCTGATCACATCCCTGATTATTGTAGGGTTAGTAAAATAAATAATATGCGTGCGTATGAATGGAAGTCTATGGGGAGAAAAGTCCAGTGTGACCTTGGCTTTACTATGACATATTACTGGGGGCCACAGCTCTGCTCAGTTTAGATTTAACCCTAATTAAACACCCCTGATCAAACTAATTGAGTACTAATTGAGGCCTGTTAGAAAACAGAAAATCTACAGGTAAAGCCGCAGTTGAAATCGCATCATGTGATTGCGTGAGACCAATAGAAGATCAAAACGTGACCACTCTGTACAGAAATGTAAAATATGTAGCAATCGCTCACTTTTATCAATGTCTAACCCAGCTAGCCATAATACGTGACTGTTACGTAACTGCAACGTATTTTGACGATCAAGGTTTCGTTGTGACAACGTAACTAATTATGTCGTGATAACTGGAAAAGTGAAATTCCCAGTTATAATGTAACTTCATGACGTTGCCAGTTAGTAATTAAGACATTGTGACAACGTCATGTACTGGTAGCAATTTGGTAATATTTAGGGTGTACAATTACTTGTCCTCATTTGCCCCATAAAGGCAGAATATTTTATGAATGATGGATTTCTACTCAAAATTAGGCAAATCCAACTTCTTACCTTCAGTCAGAGCCATCAAAATTTGCTTGGGCCATTCAGTGGACATTTACTCAGAACCAATAAACTCAAACATCTAATTCTCTGCTGTACAAAAATTAATCTAGGTTATGGTAGGTGATTGTCTGGTAACGTCGCAAAGTTACATTGTAGCAACATAACTGGGAATTTAACTTTTCTGGTTGTCACAACGTAATTAGTTACATTGTCACAAACGAAACTTTGGTCATCAAAATATGTTGCAGTTACGTAACAATCACGTATTATGGTTAGCTAGGATAGCCTATAATTAAAAAATAACACAATATGATTCAGCGATGTTTAAACTGTACAATATTTTTTTTTTTTTTTAGATTACATACAGATTAATTTAATATATACCTGAAAAATAAGATGTATATGTAGTGATCAGAGGTAAAGTCTGGAACTTGTGGAAATTAGTTTTCAAAATAAACAAATTCTGCAGAGTTAACACTTAACTCTGGCCCTTTTGTTAAGCTTATCAATGACAATGGAGACGTTGGAGAACTATCTGTCCTTTGTTCTTCTCAGACACAGAGAGACACATGGATCACAATCTTCCATCTCACAAAAAGGACACAAAATTTAATATTTCACTTCATATACCTTATTTATATATTTAATATGAACTGCTTCACTGTATGAAACTTTTCTTATTAATGTTTATATATGAATAATAATAATAATAATAATAATAATTCCTTACATTTATATAGTGCTTTTCTAGACACTCAAAGCGCTTTACACATTAGGGGGAATCTCCTCATCCACCACCAGTGTGCAGCATCCACCTGGATGACGCGACGGCAGCCATATTGCGCCATATAGGTTGAGTGCCCCCTGCTGGCCTCACCACTTCCGGCAGCAACCTAGCTTTCCCATGTGGTCTTCCATCCAGGTACTGATCAGGCGCAGCCCTGTTTAGCTTCAGTGGGCAATCATGTGAGAGTTGCAGAGAGCTAGCTGCCGACAATGCTTAAGTAAAGATCAACATTACATAGTGATGTTTAGACGTTATATATATTCAGAACATTAGACGTGGTTTGGAAAGTGAATTATGCATAGGAAAATATTTAAGACTCTTAAATATAAAAACAGTTTAACTGTGGACTATGACTATGCAAATGCCAGTCACACTATGGATGACACCTTTCAGTGACCAACTCACAGGATCATCCAATCACAATGCTGGATTTGAAAGGTGCCATCTTTTCAATCCCGCCTTCCAGAGAAAGGATAAAAACAGAAGTGTGTGGTGGTCATACACAAGGTAGTAGTGGTGTGGTTTTTAAATGCAAGCATTACACCACTGAATGTCTGCAAGACGAAACAAAAGGATTTTCTGCACGTTCCAGGCTATCCGAATTGCTCAAAGACTTCAGAACTTTGCTGCGTGTTTCAGCAAGGATTTTCATGGTGATTGGATTCACAGTGCTTTTTCCAAGGCATCTGAAACATCGCTTCAGGACTACCACCTCCAGAAATCTGCGTGTCCCAGATTTCCAGGAACTCTACCTTCAAGGATAAAGATGTCGCTGTGTCCCCGACATTCAGAACCACGACCTCCAGAAATCTCCAGTTCTGCGTTCTTCTTCTCAAAGCTCAAGGACCTACGTCTGCTTGTTCCGTGCATCAAGGCCTGCAGGAAGATCCAGGCTCTTCCAATCACTGGATCAACAGCAGAGGTGTAAATATGCAGTGCATCCGGAAAGTATTCATAGCGCTTCACTTTTTCCACATTTTTTTATGTTACAGCCTTATACCAAAATGGATTAAATTCATTTATTTCCTCAAAATTCTACATACAATACCCCATAATGACAATGTGAAAAAAGATTTTTTGAAATTGTTGCAAATTTATTAAAAATAAAAAACCTGAAAAATCACATGTACATAAGTATTCACAGCCTTTGCTGTGAAGCTTTAAATTGAGCTCAGGTACATTCTGTTTCCACTGATCATTCTTGAGATGTTTCAGCAGCTTAATTGGAGTTCACCTGTGGTAACATGATTTGAAAAGGCATACCCCTGTCTATATAAGGTCCCAGGGTTGACAGTGCATGTCAAAGCACAAACCAAGCATGAAGACAAAGGAATTGTCTGTAGACCTCCGAGACAGGATTGTCTCGAGGCACAAGGCTGGGCCTTCAGAGCAGCACAAAAATTTCTGCTGCTCTGAAAGTTCCAATGAGCACAGTGGCCTCCATCATTCGTAAGTGGAAGATGTTTGGAACCACCAGGACTCTTCCTAGAGCTGGCCGGCCATCTAAGCTGAGTGATTTGGGGAGAAGGGCCTTAGTCAGGGAGGTGATCAATAACCCGATGGTCACTCTGTCTGAGCTCCAACGTTCTTCTGTGGAGAGAGGAGAACCTTACAGAAGGACAACCATCTGTGCAGCAATCCACCAATCAGGCCTGTATGGTAGAGTGGCCAGACAGAAGCCACTCCTTAGTAAAGGGCACATAGCAGCTCGCCTGGAATTTGCCAAAAGGCATCTGAAACAAAATTCTCTGGTCTGATGAGACTAAAATTTAACTCATTGGAGTGAGTGCCAGGTGTTACGTTTGGAGAAAACCAGGCACTGCTCATCACCATCCCTATAGTGAAGCATGGTGGTGGCAGCATCATGCTGTGGGGATGTTTTTCAGCAGCAGGAACTTGAAGACTAGTCAGGATAGAGGGAAAGATGAATGCAGCAATGTACAGAGACATCCTGAATGAAAACCTGCTTCAGAGTGCTCTTGACCTCAGACTGGGGCGACGGTTCATCTTCCAGCAGGGCAATGACCCAAAGCACACCGCCAAAATGTCAATGGAGTGGCTTCACAACAACTCGGTGAATGTCCTTGAGTGGCCCAGCCAGAGCCCAGACCTTAATCCTATTGAACATCTCTGGAGAGATCTGAAAATAGCTGTACACCTTCGCTTCCATCCAACCTGATAGAGGTTGAGAGGTACTGCAAAGGGGAATGGGCAAAAATTCCCAAAGACAGGTGTGCTAAGCTTGTGGCATCATATTCAAAAAGACTTTAGGGTGTGATTGGTGCCAAAGGTGCATCAACAAAGTATTGAGCAAAGGCTGTGAATACTTATGTACATGTGATTTTACAGTTTTTTGTTTTTTTTATAAATTTGCAACAATTTCAAAAAATCTTTTAATTTACATTGTCATTATGGGGTATTGTGTGTAGAATGTTGAGGAAATAAATGAATTTAATCTATTTTGGAATAAAGCTGTAACATAAACAATGTGGAAAAAATGAAGCGCTATGAATACTTTCCGAATGCACTGTACCACTTTCCAACTCTCTAACAGAGACCTTGGCATAGTGTGTTTCAGTATAAAATATTCTAATTAATTAGATGTTTAGAACTGATATTCATCAATAACAAAAATTTCCTCAGTTGTTTGTTATTTTAGAATAAGGTTTACCTTATCAGACACTAGCTTGTTATTAATTAATCACAATCCTTAACTTAATCAGCTTCATGACTCATGCCTAAGCACTTCATTTATTGTACATTTAGTAATTTTACTTACCCTTGTTTACTCTTTTGTTCATAAATACACATTTATTACAATTTTGTCATCCTTGTGTTGATAATACAGTAAAAGGCTCTACAAGTCAGATGATCTCATTATCTTTCATAATTGGCTAGATAATAAACACCTTTACATTTGTATATTTCAATTAACAATATTTGATTTTTTAATTATTTTGAGCGTCACGGTGGCGCAGTGGGTAGCACGTTCGCCTCACAGCAAGAAGGTCGCTGGTTCGAGCCTCGGCTGGGTCAGTTGGCGTTTCTGTGTGGAGTTTGCATGTTCTCCCCGTGTTTGTGTGGGTTTCCTCCGGGTGCTCCGGTTTCCCCCACAAGTCCAAAGACATGTGGTATAGGTGAATTGGGTAAGCTAAATTGTCCGTAGTGTATGTGTGTGAATGAGTGTGTATGGATGTTTCCCAGTGATGGGTTGCAGCTGGAAGGGCATCCGCTGTGTAAAACATATGCTGGATAAGTTGGCGGTTCATTCCGCTGTGGCGACCCCAGATTAATAAAGGGACTAAGCCGAAAAGAAAATGAATGAATGAATGAATAATTATTTTGACAGTCGAAGCTGTCTGGTGCCCCGTTTAAAAGGAGTTATTTATCTGTTGTTTCTACGTTATTTTGTGCCCTACGAGAGGCTAAAATATCAATATTAATATCAATACCAAAATATTGATGTTAATATTTGTGATAAATCTAATTATCACTACATATAAACGCATGTAAAATTTAATATAAACATACAAAAGCTTGTCTAGTATTACATATTTGAAAACCAATACAAAATCATTTAAAATTCTCAAAGACAAACACACACTGCATTCATCCATTAAAAGATCATTAAGTTTTCCTTTGTACAAATACTAAGCCATTTTGCTAAGTATTGCTAAGTAATAAAATGAACACATTAATTGAAAAAAACATTATAATACTAACATCTTCATGAGCCTCATAAAGTATGGGAGTAGTTACGAAAGTGCCACAATAATAGCAATAATACTTTTTAGCAATAATACTTTTCAGTACTCCTATTGCTCTTCATAATGTGGTGTAAAAATTTAAGACATGATAACAAGATAAGGCAATTTCAGGAGTTACCTTATTAGATTTAATTTTCATCTTTAATTTAAAATATCTAACAATAATTACAACCTTTTACAGTTTCAGATATTCAAGACATTACATTTGATCATAGAACTTGAGACTTTAAGAATCTGTGGCAGTTTATTTTTTGGCAGAGATAAGTCATATTGTTTCTGGATTACAGTGTGCTAACTGCTACAAATGTAAGGTGGTGCTATGCTTACTCCTGCTCCAAAACAATATATATATATATATATATATATATATATATATATATATATATATACAGTCGTGGCCAAAAGTTTTGAGAATGACACAAATATTCGTTTTCACAAAGTTTGCTGTTAGGCTGCTTTTAGATCTTTGTTTCAGTTGTTTCTGTGATGTACTGAAATATAATTACAAGCACTTCATACGTTTCAAAGGCTTTTATCGACAATTACATGACATTTATGCAAAGAGTCATGTATTTGCAGTGTTGGCCCTTCTTTTTCAGGACCTCTGCAATTCGACTGGGCATACTCTCAATCAACTTCTGGGCCAAATCCTGACTGATAGCAACCCATTCTTTCATAATCACTTCTTGGAGTTTGTCAGAATTAGTGGGTTTTTGTTTGTCCACCCGCCTCTTGAGGATTGACCACAAGTTCTCAATGGGATTAATATCTGGGGAGTTTCCAGGCTATGGACCCAAAATTTCAACAGTTTGGTCCCCGAGCCACTTAGATATCACTTTATGGCACGGTGCTCCATCGTGCTGGAAAATGCATTGTTCTTCACCAAACTGTTGTTGGATTGTTGGAAGAAGTTGCTGTTGGAGGGTGTT
>CAIGQV010019186.1:22123047-22136597 GCA_903798115.1 Danio jaintianensis
TTATATAGTAAGAGGTAGTGGTCTGTTATATCATCACTTTGTGGTATAATGTCTACATCAATGACCTCAATTCCATGAGACAGAATTAGATCTAATGTATGCTTTAAGCGATGGGTTGGACCAACAACGTTTTGCTTTATCCTAAGTGATTGTAGTAAATCTGTAAACGCGAGCCCTAATGTATCGTTAGCGTCATCTATGTGGATGTTAAAGTCTCCTACAATTAGTATTTTATCAGTTTTAACTAGTAAGTCAGAAATAAAATCAGAAAATTATTTTAGAAAATTGACATAGGGTCCTGGGGGTCTATATATGGTGATTAAAGCGAGAGATAATATAGGTTTTTTCATAATATCCGGAAGCATAACATTAAGCGCCAATACTTCAAAAGAGTTAAACATAAGTCAGTTTCTCTGATTAACATTAAGAATATCACTAAAGATTGATGCAACTCCACCACCACGACCAGTTTGACGAGCCTCATGCTTATATAAGAATCCTGAAGGAGTTGCTTCATTTAAACTAATATAGTCAATTTGTTTCAGCCAGGTTTCAGTGAGACAGAGTGCATTAAGATTGATGTCTTTTATTATTTCATTTATGATGATCTTTTAGGTGCTAGTGACCTGATGTTTAGGAGACCAAGTTTTAAAAAAATTGTATTTTCACTTTTTTGCAGTTTTTCTGGTTTGATTCTTAATAGATTTTTTCTAGAGCACACAGTAATGATTTACATATAAATCGGATTTAAATAAGGTAAAATCTATTTAGTTTTGCCTTAGTTACACTTAAATAATGAGACTGATTAAAATACTGATAACAGCACCACTGTTTATATCAATATTTCAGTTCTAAACAAGTAAGAAAAAGTACCAGTTCTCCACACCATTCCAACTCATAACGACCACTCCTAAAACAAAAAATGAAAAGCATGAGTGATTTACTGAATCACTGACACTGACTCCTCTGGCTAATTGGCAACCAAGACCACAAAAGAGAAAGTTTGTTATTTTATGATTTGTTAGAACTAAAGATTGTGATTTGTTTGTAAATGAACCCAGAGTATGAATGTGAAAACAGCAAATGAGATAATAATAACATTTAGCATGAACAAACAGGTCATAGCTTGTAGTTAATGTTTAATGCTGCACACAGTGAATGTAATTTTGGCATATCATAATCTAGGTCATGTGAGCACATAACGAAAAGCGTGAGTGAACGAACCAAAATTCTGTATTGAAGTTTAAGTAAAGCATTTGAAAGTGATTATTTTGCTATTTGTCGTGTTAAATGTAAAATAACTACCGTTAAACTGCAACTAAATACAATCTTCTCAAGATTTTAACGGGGGATTTATTTCTAAAATTACTTCAAAAGCTTACAAAAATACAAAACTGTAGTCACGTTAGGTAGTGGCACTTTAGTTACACAGTCATAACTGATAAATCAATGTCGATTTAGAGCTTACCTGTTCCTCTCTGTCCTTGCTGGAAGATTTCCATTAAAATGATGCGCAGATCTCCAACTGCCTCATTCGTTTTCAAAATTCTAATTTGTCTCATATCCAGTAAATAGCTTTTCATCACAAACACAAGATATTACGAATTTTATGAGTAAACGTGTTTGGTAGCTATGTCCTTTTGTTAGAAGGTAATTTGTTTTTATTTTCACAAGTTTAACTATAACCTGGGGCTGCACGGTGGCGCAGTGGGTAGCACAATCGCCTCACAGCAAGAAGGTCGCTGGTTCGAGCCTCGGCTGGGTCAGTTGGCGTTTCTGTGTGGAGTTTGCATGTTCTCCCCGTGTTCGCGTGGGTTTCCTCCGGGTGCTCCGGTTTCCCCACAAGTCCAAAGACATGCGCTATAGGTGAATTGGGTAAGCTAAATTGTCCGTAGTGTGTGTGTGTGAATGGGTGTGTATGGATGTTTCCCAGTGATGGGTTGCAGCTGGAAGGGCATCCGCTGCGTAGCCCTTCAGGAACTGAGTTTGAACACTCAAGGTATATAGCATATTTTCAAAGCAACTCCCAACATTTATCACAATCACATATCCAATAAAAAAATAACTCCATCCAAAAAAAATTAATTTATAAAAAAATTTAAAAATCAGTCGGCACTGATCCTCATGTTGTTCCAAACCTGTAGTAATAATACAAAAAGGAAACAAATAACCTGATTTTTCAATTTATTTAAGAAAGCCTTTATAGCATAAATACCACTTTTACTTGCATATGAAGTTTTTCAGTCAAATTCATTGAACCTCAAAAATGAAGAAAAAAACACTTTTTAACGAAGAGAAGTTTAAAAAAAAAAAACATTTCTATTAGTTATTTTGCAAGATTCACTAATTACTAATATTCAGCTTAAAGTGCAATTTAAAGGCTTAACTAGGTTAAACTAGGCCAGTTAGATTAATTATAGGAAAAGTAAACAAAGTTATAGGAAATACTGTGACAATTTCCTTGCTCTGTTAAACATCGATATATTTGAAAAGGAAAAAAAAATTCACAGGAGGGTGAATAATTTTGCCTTCAAGTGCATCTATACATACAAATATCTATATAAATAAATACTTACCTTTGAATAAGATCTAGTGTGGCATCAGTTGACTCCTGATATTAAAAACATAAATGGAACAAAAAAACATAGAGGGCTATAGTGAAAACCAGCTGCTCATCAATGCAATGTGTTACTCTCCCCTTAATGCTGACCATCCATATACCAAAACTGAACAGCAGAAACACAAAATATTATTATTATTTTTTTTAAGTTTCAAATAATTATTAAAAAAAAAAGCATATCTAAAGAACACACACACTCTAGATATGGTTAGAAACATGCTCGTCAAAAAAAGCTAAAGCACACACATCTGTAACGGATGTGGCCGATCAGACACATGATTATTTTGCTTTTTTTCAACAAATAATAATACACCGTCAACGTCTCCTAGCCAGAAAAGACTGGATGGTCAGTGTGAAATCTGACTCCAAAGGTATTTACGACATGAAAGGAATGCCTGCTTGGAAATGGACAGAAACATGGTCAAGCTCCTACATGCTCCTATACAACTTGCTTAAGACTTATGTTATTTATTTATTTATTTTTATGTAACCCTTTATTCTTTCTTTATGTGTAATCAGGTGTCTCTTGTCTCTTGCTCATGTATTAATATTATGTTTTTTATATATTATATCCTCCTGCAATCAATGTTTTAACATTGCCACAGCTAAACAAGCTTATATGTGGTTCATGTTTGATGTCCCTGAAGAGCTAATAGGGTGTACCGAACGAACGTTTACATTTTATGTTAATACTTGTGCAACATATTAACATTTGAATAAACTTTACACATTCTTCATCAGCAGTCATCCAGAATGTATATGCAAATCACCAAGGTTCATAAAGCTTCCCTTGGGAAGGTAACTTTCTCATTGGTCAATTCAGCTCCTGAGGGTGTTACAAGACCACCCTTATAAAAGCTGGTGACTATGGCCACCACCTAGAAAAAGAGCAGAGGAAAAGGAGTGACCCAGAGGGAGAGTTGTTTCGTTCCAACTCAGGACAACTTCTCTTCAGGTTCAGTGAGCAGACTTGGACCCAGACAAAAAAATGGGTTAAGAGCACAGGCCAGACTTTCCCATCTCCGATACCTTTATTTCTTTCCTTTCCATTGAGAGTCTAAGTTTAATGTGCCGCAAAACCAAGAAGTCACCACAACTACAGTCTTTTTGCTGCCTCAAACTTGAAACGACAGGCTCCACTCCACTCCAAGCCTCGTGAGGACAAAGAACCGACCACCAGCTAATCACGTGGGAATCGAGCTCAACAGAGGAAATAATTTACATCACAAAAGGAATGCAAGTAACACCTCCATACTGAACTGGTGTAAAATATATATAACCCTAATGAAACTATAGAGGGGTTAAATTGATTATTTTTGGTTCGCTTGGTTTGGTCTTAGAAAATCCAAGGTTTTTACTCTCTCAAGCTTTTTTTTTTCTTCCTTTACTCTTCTCTACAACCTGTATGAATGTGTGTTTGTGTTAGGTGTTAGTTTCTGTTAGATTAATCAATAAAGTTTCATTTTGTATAAAGAAAAGTGCCTGTGCATACTTATGAATCTAATGCCTTAAACTTCGATCTTGTTACTCTGCTTAAACATAAATGTTTTTTTATTTTATTTTGGATAGCAATAGCCGTCGTTGGAGTCAACAGTCCATTCGAACGATCGCTGGATGATTTGTTTGTTTGGATTTAAAGAGTTGATTCTTTTGAAGTCTCCTTCAAATTAATCTTCAATTCACTTCGAGCTCATTCACTACACATCAATCTCAATATGATTGCAAAAACAAAAATGAAGTCGGCAAGAAGAAGGATTCAAAGATCTTTTTTAAAAATTATTTACTTAAAAATTGTCCCTAATATGAATTCTCAGGTGGAAACACAGCTCTGAAAAATTCTTAGCAGCAAATTCACAACCTGGGACCTGACAGTGGAGGTTTGATTGTGGATGGCTATACTGTATGTATTATCTTTTTGTGGTTCCATGTGATGATTTCTGTGCACATGTTACCTAACTAAGGAAATTGGAATTGAATGTTTTTTTTATGTGCATAGAAACTGCTTAGTTGCCAGAAAGGCACATTACACTGTTTGCATAAATAGATTATGGCAAAATCAATAAAGTAAAAATAAAATGTAAGCAAGATGAGTTGTCCAATTAATAAATATACTCAAATGAAAGTAAGTAAGAAGTTGGGATGAGATGCTAACTAGCTAACAATGTAGCTTTCAAGTACAAAGTTCAAGATAAAAAACTATTTAACTTAATACACAGACTTATATTAGAAACCCTCAAAAATATTTGAACACATTATACTAACTAATTGTAGATTCTTTAGGTGTAAAGCATATCAGACTCTGCATCTGAATTAACAGACAGAGAATGGAGCACACTTAAAAGTAAACAAATCAAATACCTGACTCCCTTAAAGGGGCAACACCTTTGTGTTTAGAATAAGACAGGCAGCCTGTGTGTGTCTAAATCAATCATTGCTTTCTGCTTTAAGATAGATGCATTTATAAAAAGCAACAGAAAGCATCAGAGTAGATGGAACAGTAACTGTTGAACAGTAATTTACCATTTATTGTCACAGTTACTACCTGTAATTGGTACATAAAGTAAATTACTGTAATTGATTCTTTGCACTACACAATTTCAGAGTAGTGTCTGTCTGCGGACTGCAAGACAGGGCCGTAACATGTAGGGGCGTAACTTGTAGTAGAGGCATAACTTGAAGTTATGGAGACCCACTTGTCAAAACTGTTGTCGGCAAGATGGCGCTGTACCCATCAGTTATTAACGTCTACACCTTCTCCACACCTAAACCCAACCATCACAGTTATTAACATCTACACCTACCACAACCCTAAACCCAAGCATCATAGTTATTAACGTCTACATCTACCCCAACCCTTATCCCAACCATCACAGTTATTAATGTCTATACCTACCACAACACTAAACCCAAGCATCACAGTTATTAACGTACAGCCGCGAGTTGCGTTGGTTTTCATACTTGACATGCTCACCATTTTACTGTTATTTGCAACCACAGGTGGCGACGCAGAGTAGGCTAATTGTCATGACAAAACGAACGAAGAAGTCAGCGAGTGGAGTTGCTAAATGAATGAATATAATAATATATCAAATGAATAGATTGTGGATAAATTTGAAAAAAAATGTTCTCTAAGTACTTCTGCCATCTTGGCAACAACATCTCGTTGTGATATCTCGCATGGTTCAATGGGATCTTGATAACTGCAAGTTATGCCTCTAACTTACTACAAGTTAAGTCCCCTTCATGTTATCCCTCTCTCTTGCAGTCCGCAGACAGATACACTTGCAATTTCATGCAAATCCTTCTCATTTTACAGTAAAATACTGTTTTCTTTTATTACAGCAAAACACTGGATATTTTAAAGTTATTTACCGCATAATCTACAGCAAGGGTTAACAGTGCAGTGTATAAGAATCTGATCTTTATTATTTGATTTATAATCAACATATCTGAAAATAAACCATATTTTGCAATGCTACTGAAATATTTGTTTACCTTTTTATGAACGTATACAATTTGATTAAGGTGGTATATAATATAATACTCTCAAACAGGCAGCACATTAGCACTCAAATAACTGTTTCTGATGTAGTATGCCTAGCTCTTTAACAAAATTATTATCTAAGGATTTACATTTGTATGTAGTGAGAGTTAAAAGTATTACATAAAGAAGTAGCTATATACAGAGCTGGAAAAGGCTGAGATTCATCTTTCATAATAGCATTAATATTTTTAAGAGTGAATTTGCATTTTCATTCAGCCTGTTGTTGTTTTTCTGCAGACTAACATTTTTTTTTCTCTGTTTAATACATTTGTTCTTGTTTTTTTTTTTTTACTATTTTTGAGCTTGTTGATTAAACCTCCCTAACTCACCAGCAAACCCTATACACCTCAACTTGCACTTATGGCATTTTCCTGTGCCTTTTTGATGAATCAAATAGGCCAGTGTATCGTATGAATAGTATGTGTGTGTGCGTGTGCGTATGTGTGTGTGCGTGTGCGTATGTGTGTGTGTGTGTGTGTGTGTGTGTCTGTGTGTGTGTGTGTGTGTGTGTGTGTGTGTGTGTGTGTGTGTGTGTGTGTGTGTGTGCTGAGAAAGAGAGGTTAAGAGAGATGCTCTTTGGCAGATGGCTCATACTTCTCCACTCCAGTTGTTAATCTCGGCCCACAGTCGAAACGCACAAGCAGCTTCCAGATTAATAAATAAGCAGGCAAATAATTGGCACCAATTAAATAATGAAATGCAGTGGCTGTTTACAGAAAAATGACTAAAGCTACAAATTGGGACATTATGTCCAGTATAAGGCAGCATGTTATCTCATTTTACAGATTTATTTGGCAAGCATCAGTTATCTATTTTGTATTTTCATGTGCTTATTATGTTAAACCCATTTTAGTTTCTCTGTGCATTGTATCATTTTATGTCATATAATGTATGAAGAAGAAAACACTGTATGCCTTATGGAAACCCACTCAAAGACTCAAAAAGCCATAGTGTTAAGCTTTCATTTGGTTCCAAGCAGCCTGTGAATTGGTAATAATAACACGTGCACACACATATACAGCACACATACATATGTACATATGTACGTACACTAATACATACATATTATACTGTAGTCCTTTTTGGTTTGGCTGGGTTTAGTTGCTCATCTTTGGGTTACTGTTCTTTTTTTCATCCTTGAGGGCTTTGTGGGTGTAAGTGAAATAGTGAAACTGAGAGATTTCAAGCAACATTGGTATCCAGTCCAATTAGAGCCAGCAGGGTTGTGCATGTGATAGACTGAGAGACATCAGACAGAGCATTAAGGCAGTATTTGGATAATGCCTGCTGTCCTGTAAGCCCCTGTCTAATTGAAATTCATGAGGAAAATACCATGTGAATGCTAGGGGTGTGATGAGACGCTTACTTCACGAGACGAGACACGAGATTGGATTTTTACACTATTTTTAAGAAATCCTCCCTCAATGATGAAATATATAAATGGAAAACATTATTTTATTCAACTGTAAAAAAATCAAAAGAAAAAAAAATCACAAAAAGCTAAACTACGTGCTTTTTTAAATCAACTTGTAATGAATGTTATTTTACTTCTATTTTAATTAATTCTATCCAGTAAAGGTCATGCAAACACTGCAAAATCATTTGTTGATATTGGCAATATTTTATATATAATTTAAAATATTATTAAATTATTATTAAATATTACATTTATTATCCTTTCCACAAATTGAACTTTAAAAAATCATGTAATTTGTAGTATTTCATTTAAAATTTTTCATCAGTTTTTAATTTCGTTCAGCAACATTTCATGCCCCTGTTACAAACTCACCTACTGAATGCGAGTCTGAAGTAAGGACTGATAGGAGTTGTTTTAATGGAGTTTGATACAGCACACCGAATGAGAAGAAAATGTCGGCTTTACACGGACATCACAAATGTGTGTTTGATGATGATGGGTGTGTCGAGTCCCCAGGATTTCCCTATGTGTGTGCGCTTAGAGATGTGTGTGTCGGTGGTCCTTTACTGACTCGGTAGATGCAGAAAACAGTGTCAAACAGCCATGTGTGTATGGCTTATCCTGTAGCAAAATGCGGCTAAAAGTCCTACAGGATGGTAATACTTTGATTACAGCGTTTACATGTCTGTACTGCACTTCAATAATGCAACTAAAACAGGAATACTCCACTTAATTCGATTTGTGTTTTTGACTTTAAGCATATCTAAAGTGCTATTCCATCGCATTGTTATGAGCCGTGGTTAATGTGTGTGGTGGCAGTTGTAGAAGCCTTTGCTTTTGGACGCGGCAACCTTTGAACTCTGGTGAAAAAAAGCGGTTACATCACACCAGCTCAATCAAATGCATAACGCGCAACACCAAGGCCAGCCTGGGTTGCCAGGTATGTGCAAAGCACTTGATGTGCGGTTCAAATCCAATCCTGCCTCCAATCTTCAATGCTAATTTCACCCTCACGCTCCATCATAACATCACAACTCACAAGACAACTTTTCACCTCGACGAGAAATCTCGTCGTGATTTAGTCTAGTTAGATCTTGTAGCCTGAGATCTCATCACACCCCTAGTGAATGGCATCTCTTGAGCATTTTGTTTGGGTAAATATTTACATAGCCTGAGACAAAATAAATTCCTGATAAATACAGAAAAATAAGAATAGATTAAGTCCTGTTATGCTGTTATGATGACACTTAAAATATATGTCAGCTTTTTGTGCTGTGTCAAAGTGTAATTACAATTTGCATAATTATCAAACTGCTTAACATTCTGAAACTATTTTGAGAAAGATACAGGCTTCATACAGTAGGTAAGAAAGAAAAAAGGTATGGCTTTGATCTTATTTATTTATTAAGGCCAAATTGAAGAAATTCTCTCATAAACAGCAGAATCTCTTTGAAGCTTGCTACTATTTACCAAATGATTAAATCTAGTCGATTAACCTTTAAATTCACATTTTTGACGTAGAACTGCACATCCATCTCCAAAGCTAAAAGATGGAGATAAGGGAAATGGACAACTTGCTTGTTTGTTTGTATGTTTGATTTACAAAAAGTTCATTAGGCCTTCAGAGAAAAGTGGTGATAGTGAAATTTTTTTGCAACCACCGAGTCTACAGTATGCAAGTGCTAGTTGTGGAAGGACACAAATTCACTCAATGTCACTATTTTGAGAACATAGCAAGAAGCTTAGTCTTGGAGCTCTAAATATTCAGTGAGAGGAAGGTGTGTGTTATTGCTAGCCGGAGCTGCAGCATGAGTCAGCAGCGCAGATGTCAGCTGCTAGCACTGCTCACATCTGGAGAGCCAAGGACACAACAAATGTCATCAACATGTTGCTTCATCTGGCTTCAAGGGGGCAGAAAAAAACATCACCTGATTAGTGGATCTAAACAAGCAGGGCCATGTCAGAGGTCATTAGTCATGACATGCAGCTTCCAAAACTATCATTCCAAATTACGCCTATTTGAAGACAAGCAAACGAACCCCTGATAAATAAGGTGCTAAGCCGAAGGAAAATGAATCAATGAATGAATAAATAAACATTATAATAATGATTAAAAATAGAAACAAAGCCAAGAATTAGACAAGATGCATAAATAAGATTCATAACGGGATTGTGATTTTCTTTGGTATACCTAAACATTAGCTTATGGCAAGGTAACATCTAATTTTATATAAAACAGGTTACACTACCCTCATTTGCATTTTTATGAAGAAAAAAAAACACACTTCAGCATAGATTTATGCATAATAAGTGTACTTATTGTGGAAATAATATACTTGTATAAACTTTTATCAAGCATGTAAATACATTTGTTGTTATGCTTTCCTAATGACAAAGTTGCAATTTTGTATTTATAAAATATTTTATCTTCAAATTTGCCAGCAACTTTTTTTGTTGTACTTTTTAAGTAGAACACAGGCTCACATTCAGTACAATTCCAAAAACAGAATAGCTTTTTTTTATTTGAGAACAATCTGTTCTTTTCAGATAAACTGTTTAGTTGCTTCATGTCCATATTTGAACAACTCTATAAACAGGGTAGATTTCAAATATAAAACAGTTAAAATGATGCAAATGCACCTTGCCCACTGCCATAGTACAAACTAGATGAAACTAACATATGTTTGCATGCGTTATTTGTAACAGTTATCAATAGCAGGGTCAGTATATAACATTTTTTGAATAATTTTCTTCTTTTTTTTTGCAAATTATATAAATAACATTAAGTACTAAGTAATTTTTACTTTTAAAACACAGTAAGGAAAACAAATACTATGAAAGTGAATGGCTACAGGTATACGTTTATACTTTTACTTGAGTAAATTTAAAAAGTACTCAGTAAGTGGAGTAAAATTTATTTGGGTATCTGTAAGTTTGCTCAAATACCTGATTTTTGTTCTTTCTCCACAACTGCATTGCCTTTTTATTTATTTATTTATTTATTTGGTTGTTTGTTTGCTTATTTGTTTGTTTGTTTATTTATTCATTCATTCATTTTCTTTTCGGCTTAGTCTCTTTATTAATCAGGGGTCACCACAGCGGAATGAACCACCAACTTATCCAGCATATGTTTTACGCAACGGATGCCCTTCCAGCTGCAACCCATCACTGGGAAACACCCATACACTCTCATTCACACTCATACACTACGGACAATTTAGCTTACCCAATTCACCTATAGCGCATGCCTTTGGACTTGTGGGGGAAACCAGAGCACCTGGAGGAATCCCATGCCAACACAGGGAGAACATGCAAACTCCACACAGAAATGCCAACTGACCCAGCTGAGGCTCGAACCAGCGACCTTCTTTCTGAGGCGACAGCGCTACCCACTGCGCCACCGCACCACCCCTTGTTTATTTATTTGCCATAAAAATATGTGCTTTTAACAAAATGAGTGTAAGCTAATTATGACAAAAATGTAACTTCAACAAAACTATCTCTTTACTGCAGGCAAGCAAAAGCAATAAAATAACATTGTCATATCTTACATTTTTTTTAAAATTGGTTTTGTACTATTTTAACCTATTTAAGCCCACTGGCAACTGTACTGTAGTTGCCAAAGTTCATAGTTGCCATTTTCCTATTTTCCAAGTAATTTTCTACGTTATTCATTCATTCATTTTCTTTTCGGCTTAGTCCCTTTATTAATCTGGGGTCGCCACAGCAGAATGAACCGCCAATTTATCCAGCATATGTTTTACGCAGCGGATGCCCTTCCAGCTGCAACCCATCACTGGGAAACATCCATACACACTCATACAGTACGGACAATTTAGCTTACCCAATTCACCTATACCTCATGTCTTCGGACTTGTGAGGGAAACCGGACCACCCGGAGGAAACCCACGCTAACATAGGGAGAACATGCAAACTCCACACAGAAACGCCAACTGACTCAGCCGAGGCTCGAACCAGCGACCTTCTTGCTGTGAGGCGAACGTGCTACCCACTGCGCCACCGTGCAGCCCATTTTCTACGTTATCCATGTTTAATTTCTCAATAACATGCAAACAAACAACCAAATAAAAGATTTCAAGAAAGAAAAAAAGGAATTGATTTCCTTCCTGTTACATGAGGCAACTCCCTACCCCTAATTCCAGGATGCAAAAAAAAAACCTTCCCAAAAAAAGGCAATTTTCATGTTACTCACAAATGTATATCAACATAATCATGAAGGTCTCTAGATTCATCCAAACAAAACAAATCTTTCAAGAGATGTATACTTTGTCAAAAGTTCAAGCAGCAACTATAGTTGCCAGTGGGCAAATACCTTGTAAGTACATAAATCATGGGGAATTAGGGAATACTGCGTTAATAATTTAATAAATCAAGGTTAATGGTCTTGTTTAATGTTGTTTGCTTTCATAATACCCCATCTAAAAATAACTTAACCATTTAACTGATATCTTTACTTTAAAGTAAAGTTGTCGCAATCATCAGCAATCTAATCCTGGCAGATCGCTGGTAAACACGCAGATCGTAACAGACTACAAATCCGCCATTACATGGACTACATATTCCAGTCGTGCACCGCTCACACGCACCGGTTCCTCATTCCATTGATTACACACTGAAGCTGCTCATGGAATGATATACGCATCATGGCTGAGTCTTGTTATACAGATTGTGAATATTACAACGCATTTTCCTTGTCTTGCCTTGCCTTGCCCTGCCTTGTTTTGACCCTCGCTTTGTTTTGTTTGTTTACGTTGCCAACTGAAATGCCAACTGACCCAGCCGAGGCTCGAACCAGCAACCTTCTTGCTGTGAGGTGACAACGCTACCCACTGTGCCACCGTGCCACCCTATATATATATAACTTTTATCATTCATCTTTTTGACACAGTAATCTGTTGGGTAATCTCGTGTGTGTTTCATCATTTTTAGACAAATTGAGTAGTTTTATGTGTTTTCATATTCATGAAATTATATGATAGATAATTTTTTGAGGGGGTCATATTTTAAACTTAATAAATGTGTTCATAAATATGAATTGATCTGTTGAAAGCAGTTGTTTTGAGTTAGTATGCTAAATGTTTGCCTCCTATTAAAATTTTATATTGAAGGGTTCTTACAACATATTTGCCCACCGACAACTATAGTTGCCACATATTCAAATGCTATTTTCTTTAAAAAAAAAAAAAAACCTGGAGAAAATAAATGCAAAACATGTTCATATAGGACACTATTATTGTTTTTTTTATTGGTTTGGTACTATTTTCATAACTAAAGTGCACATTTTCAAATCTTTTAGTACAAAACTTTAAACTGATCACACTTGTAACACCACTAGTTGTACTTTCAAATCTGATGTCATGATTTCATTGTAGTTGCACATATTTTCATTCCACATAATCATTGTTTCAGAACACAAGATCATTGTGATATATATTACAAACATTTGCTTTAATCATCAAAACACAACAGTAAGATCTTTTTTCAACTTTGTACTTTTAACAATCATTTCATTCAGTAGTAAACAATACAAGATACAGACTTTAAATCACCCTCGGTGCTGAATTAATGTTCTTGTGCTGTAAAACTGTATACACAGCTATCACAGCAAACGTTACACTTATGTTCAGACAAACTAACAAAAGCTATTCATTCATTCATTCATTTTCTTTTCGGCTTAGTCCCTTTATTAATCTGGGGTCGCCACAGCGGAATGAACCGCCAACTTATCCAGTATATGTTTTACACAGCGGATGTCCTTCCAGCTGCAACCCTTCACTGGGAAACATCCATACACACTCATTCACACACATACACTACGGACAATTTAGCTTACCCAATTCACTTATAGCACGTGTCTTTGGACTGTGGTGAAAACCGAAGCACCCAGAGGAAACACACGCGAACACGGGGAGAACATGCAAACTCCACACAGAAATGCCAACTGACCC
>CAIGQV010019186.1:22147482-22158700 GCA_903798115.1 Danio jaintianensis
GTGTGTGTGTGTGTGTGTGTGTGTGTGTGTGTGTGTGTGTGTGTGTGATACACTTTCACAGGTTACTCCTATTATAAGGGTTAATTTATCGTTAATTAGAGCCACAGTGTAAAAAAGGCTCACATGAGCTTTTATTTTGAATTGTTTCTAGCTATCTGCACTGGGTCCAGAAACATTTTAGTTTTGAATAGATGTACACACGATTGAGTCAAGGGAGAACATAAGCAAGCCAATGTCTCATTTTACATTGTCATACTATTGCATAGATATATTACACTATTGCCTGTAATAGAAGTCTATGTTCCACCCTACCTAAGGATAAATTACATACTGTAACCTATGCATGTATTTAATGTTTTACTTTAAAGACTAGCTACATATTCAGAGTTCATTGCAAATGCTTACAGTACTATGGCTATAGCTATAGGTTCTTTTGCATGTTAGACTATATTGCTAGTAGCATACAGCAGTCTGTATACCCTAAATCCCACGTTATCTGCTGATTATGACATTTTAAAATGTACGGGAGTTCTACGCTAAGCTTACAACTGTTAAACAGAGTGTAGGTTACTGTCAAAAACAGTCAGAAGTACCGTGAATGGCGTGAAAATTACTTAGTATATTTTAGTATAATGACTTAGAAGTATTTTTTCTGTTTTCTTCTCACCTCCTCTACCGCACTACTGTCCTCCGATGCAGCAGCCGAATTTAAACCTTTCGAGAATATTTCAGTTAATTTTATGCATTTGGCAGTGTCTGATTTTAGAGCCCTTTTTTTTTGCTTTGTCTGAGCTTTTCGGCACCGCCTTTCCTTTTTTTCTCTGACAATTAGCTTGTGTTGCACTTACTGTTTGTCTGACATTCTTGCCAGATTTTGATTACGTCTGCGTAACCTCTAATTGGGTCGGATTGGGTCAGCCCATCTCGAAACCAGCCGGCCGTCGCTGATTGGGCCAAATGCTTAACATTTATTATTATTATTAATATTATTATTATCATCATCATCATCATCATCATCATAATCATAATCCACATCTTGCAAGAAATAAAAGCTGCCTGCATGTAAAAACAATACATGTTTAAAAAATAAAATAAAATAAACTGACCGGCCCACATTTAAAAAATGGTCCGGCCCTTCTGGCATTTGCCAGAATTGCCAGATGGCCAATCCGCCCCTGGATGGGGCAGATTGCGCTGCACCAGGTCTGCATCAAGTTTATAAGTGTGTTTGCATGTAACGAGTTTATATGTATGTGCATGTGGGTGTATGCATGCATCAAGTTTATATGTATATACGCAGGATTCATATATATATATATATATATATATATATATATATATATATATATAGGTGTATATGTGCGTGTTTTATGTATGTGTTGATAAGCAATTTGATTTGATTCAAATCCTACACAGCGCCTCATAGCTATTGACCAATAGGCAGAAAAAGGGGCATCTCATGCATGCCCAAATGTTCAATTCTCAGATTGTGAATCATGCAGCAATTCAAATTCAAAACATTTTTAATGGCATGTAATATTCAGTTTTATTAAATTACTATTGTTAATAATTCAAATTAACACAATTCAAATTCAGATTGTTCTGGCATATTTTAAGCTCCATAGTATGGTTAAAACAGCTTGATGAAATTGAAAACTGTTGCATGATTTCCAATTATTTTCAACAGTACTGTTCATTTGTAAGAAAGCAGAAATGGCTACGAACAGACTTCCAGTATCGTCTCTGCTTTAATAAAGCTGTAGTCTAAACCATGAACAGAAAATAAAATAAAAATAAAGCATATGCATAATAAACTGGGATAGGAGAACCATTTTAACATGGCCTTAAATTCAACTGCAGCTGATTTAACTCATATTTAAATCACATCCAGTATTGCATAAACTCCAGGTTTCTTAATCTAATCGTGTTCTGTAATAATGTGGTAAGTCTTTTTTTCATGTAATTAGTTACCATTGATGCATTATAATGATCCTCGGAAACACTTTAATTAGATTTGAATCATTAATGAGAAACTCATGGTTAATGAAGTTTGATTGGACGTGTAGTGTGCAGAGACAGACCCACAAGTATGCGCACACACATTACTAAATGGAAGGTTTTAGATAACTAAAACTAGTTATCACTTATTTGATATTTATCACTTATATGATATTTCCCAGTGAAAAATGTGTGTGTGTGTGCAGGTTTACCTTATCTTGTGTGGACTAGAGGTTGCACCGACTCGGCTAATCGACTGGTCGACTTTAATGCTCTGCCGTGACGCTTTTTGATTGGCGTGACTAGTCGCGCTGCGCAGATCACATGGTTTGACCTGAACCACATGGCAGCTTTACGCACGAAGGTGGTTAACTGAACTGCCCTCAGATTATTTAAAGTAATTTTTAAAATTATGTCAGTGTCAAAGATTAACGTGAACTTTGAGTGAACTTTAAATCCTCAAAGAGATGCCAGTAACATCGCTCCATGCAAATACCCTAGAGCAGATGCTATCCAATCATGTGTATGCAACCCTGGAAAAGTAATGTGATTGGCTGTTGTCCTCTGCGAAACGTAGATTCTGACATATTTTGTGAATGAAATGTGAAGCGCACAGAAACCGTGAAGTACGCAGTGCTAATTAGGGTGCTAATGTTGCATTATTAAAGAAATGAAAGTGTTGACAATGCATTTGTTTTGCACTAAAATTAGTCATTGGTAATGTTGCATTGTTTTTGCAGCGTGTTATGAGCTGTCAAACAGCATGTGTATATATTTCCTGCAAATAAATCGCAAATTGTGGCATGTTGCAAAACATTTGCACGTTGTGTTATTATATTGATAGACGTTCACATCCTAGTGTGAACCAAACCTAATCGAAAGTGTAGAAATACTAATATGGTTAGGGGATAGAACATGTTATTCATTCAAGATTCATGTATTCATTTTTGGACTATGATCTTACTCATCTTACATGTATGTGTGTATATTTTTGCTCTTGAAAAAAGGAAAAGAAAAAAGTACTGCTCTGTGGCAAGCGATGAACTTCAGGACTTGCCACGTGTTCTCCTCAACATCACACATTATATTGTCTCTTGATATGCATGGATAGAAACACTCAGCATGTCTGATCTGCAGTCTTCAGCTGAAGGTCTCTAAGCCTCCACTGCACTCAGGAGAGACATCATGTGTTGAATGAACACCTCTAGGCAGAAAAAAAGAAAAATTGAAAGAAAAAAAATCCAAAGTCCAAAAAAATGTTATCCAAAATTTCTAAATTATGAGTAATTAAGATTATTCTTAGCAGATGGTGTTGCAGTCAGAAACTGTGCAGTGTATAGACTTTGGAACAGTATGTTTTCTTTTACGTCATCTTAAGACATTTGAAAAAAGATTAAAAAAAGATACATCATTTTGTAAGATTATGGGAAAAGAAAATTGTAGCAATTTAGAAACATGTTAACAGGCTGAATATTCACAAAACAGTAAACAAAAGACCAGCACAGCATACTGATGAAAATATTGATTTATCTCCACATTGTAAAACTATTCAATTCGTCCATGCTGAGAATGCATTTTACACTGAAACACATCAGAACAGTCTAAATACTTGGAAGTGCACAAACAAAAACACTGAAAACTGTTCAGGATGTTATTTTATGATTGTTTGTCAGAATTTCTCTAACACATCACATTATTGGCCAAACACATGTTTATATTTCTCTTGTTCCTCTGTGAATAAGACATTCTTTACATCTTTACTCTTTACATCTTTACACTTCCTCTACATTCTCCACCTTCAATCCTATGTAGATCAGTCTAAATACATCTTACTGTAAATGTAACAGGATAGCACATGAGTTTCAAACATGGAATACAGTGAGTACTGAATATTGTAGTACTGATAGCTAAATATTGCCCTATTCTAACACACCATACAACAATGTAGAGCTTATTTATTCAGCTTTCTGGTGATGTATACATTTCAATATAAAAAAAAATCTTCCCCATCACGTCTCCTGTTTACCAGTCTTCCTCCCTTTCGTGCTTCCTCTTCCTCTTACTGCGACATTGCCTTCCATATTTATTAAAAGTTTAAATTTTAGTGTGTAAGCAATCGTAAAAAACTGTAATGTTATGATCACAACAAACTTATGTTGTGCTAATTGTGTTTAGAGTTTTTAAAATGTGACTACAGATTGGACAAAAGTAAGTTAGCAATTGAGAAAAATTGTAATAACTGATCAGTTGTTTTTATGGGTATATTTTTAATTAATGTATACCCAGGGTGGCACGGTGGCTCAGTGGTAAGTATAATGTGTCCAAAATCTCTATGTACTTTTCAGCATTAATGGTCTCATCACAGAAGTGCAAGTTACCTTTGCCAAGGGCACTGACACAACCCCATACCATGACAGACCCTGGCTTTTGGACTTTTGGAAGTCTGGATGATCCTTTTCATCTTTGTTCCGGAGCATAACGTGTCCATTTCTCCCTAAAAAACCTGAAATACTGATTCATCTGACCACAGTACGTATGTTTTCACTGTGTGATGGTCCATCCCAGGTCCCTCCAAGCCCAGAAGTTGACGGCGCTTCTGAACATTGTCAACAAAGGGCTTTCTTTTTTCATAGTGTTGTGGTACTTCACAAAGGTTTGCCAAAGTAGTCCTGAGCCCATGTGGTGATATCACCATGTGGCGAATTCCTCCAGATTCCTTGAATCTTTTCCTTGAATCTTTTTTATGCACTGCTGAAGGTGAAATATCCAAATGTCTTCCTATATTTCTTTGAAGAAAATAGTTTTTAAACATTCCAATCATTTTCTCAAGTATTTGTTGTCAAACTGGCGATCCTCTGCCCATCTTCGCTCCTAAAGGACTAGACATTTCTTGGATGGTGCTTTTGTACCAAATCATAATTACAAATCAAATCACATAATTATTTAACAATTTATCTGATTACTAGTCATAAATTTCTCCTGTCCCAACCATTTTGGAATGTGTTGTAGGTCTGAATGAAAGGAAAGGATGTATATTTACAATGAAATGAAGTTGACCGGACAAAACATGAAATATTTTGTGTTCATATTGTTTGCAATGAAATACAAGTCAAAGTAAATTTAGAAATCACTACTTTCTTTCTTTTTTTATTTGCGTTTTCCATGCTGTCCCAACTTTTTCTGATTTGGGGTTGTAGTTTATTAATGTTAATGTGTTGATGCTGAAAATTTAACAATAATAATAACCTTCAACAATAAAAATCTTCATAAGACAATACTGTTAGTTTCCATCTCATCTCCAGTGCACTGGAGGACAGTATTAAGTGTTACAAATTATGCACATCCAAAAAGCAAAGATTAGCAGAATTTGTTGACTTTGTGTTCTTTTCTTAGCCTCGATGAAATGTAGCATTACAAGTTACAGTAGGTAATTTTATTCTTCTTTTTGATGTTTCAATTTGAATTTTAGGCGACACGGTGGCTCAGTGGTTAGCACTGGCGCCTCACAGCAAGAAGGTCGCTGGTTCGAGTCCCAGCTGGGTCAGTTGGCATTTCTGTGTGGAGTTTGCATGTATTCCCCATGTTCGCATGTTTCCTCCGGTTTCCCCCACAGTCAAAATACATGCACTATAGGTGAATTGAATAAACTAAATTGGCCGTAGTGTATGTGTGAATGAGTGTGTATGGATGTTTCCCAGTACTGGGCTGCAGCTGGAAGGGCATCCGGTGTGTAAAACATATGCTGGATAAGTTGGTGGTTCATTCGACCCCTGATGAATAAAGGGACTAAGCGGAAGGAAATGAATGAATGACTGAATCTGAATTTTTTTTTTACGTCACTGCAATGAAACCACATCTTTGCTCACGGCATGTACTCCCTCATCAGTTGGTGAAGTATGCAAGGCTTGTTGTTGTTGTTGTCGAAAGGCTTACATGACTTCAGATTCCTACAGTTGCCCTTCACAATTCACATGGAATATTTCAACATGCCTTTACGAATTTTAAGCTTGAAAGTTTTGGAGGAATAAAAAGCCTGTAGAAAGACAGACATCTCTCACAACCGATTGTAGATTATCTCATTGGACTACAGAACTTAGAGTTTTCTAAAGTTTGTCACCCTTGCAAAACTGAAAGAACAAATAGAAGATCCTTATGCAATTCAGAAATATATTTTATAAAAGCACTTTTTATTTGAATATATTTGTAAAACTTCATATAAAAATGTTTATATGTTGAGTTATGCCCATGTCACAGTTTAGTTCTTAAACACATAAGTGCAAATTTATGATGTGACAGCTCTAGATGTACAGTACAGTAATCAAAACATTTGTTTTTCACCTCTGTCTGGCATGCGATGGGTAAGCTGAGGGTCAGCAGCCCCCAATGGCATGTCATTTCATGTTATTCTGTTACAGATGTCTTGATTTTAAAGATGTTTTAAAAAGAGAGAAAGAGAGAATCCACTTAAAAACCAGCCTTCACAAATCAGACAGTAGTACTGGATTCTCTGACAGCCAGACAGTGCTAATGATGACCTGGTTTTTCTATGCCTCCTGTTCTCTTTTATCAACACACACACACACACACACATACACACAGATGCTCTGGCATCATCCTTTCCATTTTCTCAACAGCAGGGCAAAATATGTAGGGCAAAATAAATGAGCAAAGTCTATTCTTATACTGGCCACCCCTTGCACTGCCCTCTGTGTTCCTCTGCTCTTAACTTACTTCGTATACTGTATAATATATTATCACTTTGTCACAGTGATGTTGCAGTAGATGTATTGGGTTAGATCATATAGCAACAGTGTTTATATGTGGTCTGCATGACCTGCTTGGTCTTCTCTGTATGTCACTGAGGCAGCACAAACAGAGCTGTTGTGAGAAAGATTAATGAATCTAGCAAAGGTCTGATGTGGCGAGCTGTACAACCCCTCTATCTGCTGGTCACTATGAGTACTGCAGATCTGATTTATGTGGATATTGATGTCAGTCCTTTGCTATAAAAAAAGTGAAACTTATTATGGCAATGTGGTGACAGTAACTCTGACAAGGGTGTTTTAACCACTCTGGAATTGTAAATACACTGCATTTTACTGTATAAAAACTGTGAAATGCAACTTGAGTTAAAATTACTTTCCTAAATGTATTTTTTCTTTTAATTATAAATAATTATTTTTTAATTATTTTCATTCCTTCACACACTGTTTGTTTATTTCTTTCTGCAGATTGTCTACAAGCCCTGGCTCTGTGCTCAGTATTTCCAGAGCCCTCAGTCAGCCTGTAGTCATAAGATTCCATGTGAGCAGTACTGTCTTGAGGTCCAGCAGAGGTGTCCATTCATATTGCCTGACAATGATGACCTTATACATGGTGGCACTCCCAGTTTTATATGTACAGGTTGGTAAATAATTATTTGAGATCTCAATACAATTAGAAATGACTTGTGCTGAAGATCGGTTGTTCACAGCAGTGGGATCTTGTAGGCTGTTTATCACAGTGTGTATTATACAATGTGTAATATATAGTATGTATAAATATAAAATGTTTTAATACAAAAAGGTGGTCAAAAAAAAAGTCCAAATTTAACTAAGCATCTAAATCTTGTGTCAGTAGCTGTGTATGAAAACATGCTTGTGAGTGTATTAAATGTATAAATAATAAATGTAAATAATAATTGTGTCTTAATATTTAAATCAATCTTTAATAAAAAAAAATTTCCTGCTTTTTGAGCTCTTTCGGGTTTCATGTTTTCATTTTGAATAAAAATTCACTCAGCAGCAGTTTTTAAAGTAAATTTGTATATTGGAGCTTATTGCTCTAATAAATGAGTTTAAAATGATCATTTTTTGAGCTCCACACTTCATTTTGTTAAAGATGAGAAGAATATAGTCTGATCATTTCTAAACAAAAGAACCCTTTCAATCTATGTAACTTCTCTTCTCAGTATCCCTCACAGTCAGACGTACAGCATTCAAAATTTTATGAAAGGGGAATGTCTCTAAGAGTGATCAAGGCAACATTGCTTCTGTTCTCCTCTTCTTCTTTTTTTTTTAAAGATGGTCAATTACTTGAATCGAACTGCTCTGAATGACAAAAACCTACAATATGTGAGCTTGTGTGGAGGATGTTACAGTTCAGTGATTGGCCAATTGTAGTAATTTAGTTAGAAATTTAAAAAGAAAAATGTTTTACAACAAGCTAAAACTATAGTGCATGGAAAAAGGGATGGTGGGTTTACCTGAGTGGATGTGTTTAAGTTAAACAATAGACAAAAAAGCATATTTTCAGCAATAAATTGGCATTTTCTAAATCAAAGTATTCGCAAGTATTCTTTTCAGTGTAGCTCTTTGTATAAAAAGTCACAGTTTTTTGTATCAATCACAGGGCTTTCAAAGAAACCAGACACCAACCAAGAGCCAGAGTGCTGTGATGTGCGATGGGACCAGAAGTCCAACAACCTTTCCCGCGGCACTTTACAAAGAACTCAACCTTCCTGCCAGCACACATCCGTAACCTCTTCGGGGGCTCCACGGCTCGGACATGGCCGGCTGAAGCTTTGCTTGCTGGTCCTAGTTCTTCTCCACACTGTGGCTACCATGACGGCCAATCAGAACTCAACCTGCCTGACCACCATCTTTGCATTAGATGACAACGCCCCCAGGGAAGAGTGATTGGACCAGACTGGGCTGGACAGGCAAATCTGCACTCTCCAACGTATCTCACATTGGGCTTGTCAAAACAAAGCTCCTAACTCAGAGAGAAGCTAAGTGTATTGGGTCTAAGTGAGCTAACGGTCTCAACAAGACAACACTTACAGTAACAGGACTTGTCATCAGTACCTTGTGGGGTTTGAGGGATAAAGCGAACAGAACACAGGAATAGTAGAGGACAAAAGATAAGCATAATATGAAATAGAACATACCCCAACAGAGACTTCTCAATCTGTCCACACACACAGTCAAAATGCCATTTCACTTTGCACTAGGAGATTATCTATCTTTCCCTTTTCAGTTTCAGCTGTTATTTTAATTTCAAGATGGTTTCGACTTCTGTTCAGTGGTTTCAGAGCAACATGGAAAGTAACTTTTGGGGTCCATGTTTCTGTCAAATTATCTCTTTATATGTTGCGTGCCAGAATTAAGTTCCTTTTGAGAGTGAGATTCACATTAAAAAGTTATCAGCACATGTCAAAACACATTCCATCTGTCACATTTTTCTAATACATCCATTATTTTTTATCCTGAATAAAATTCAATAATTGAGTTTTCAAACTTCTAATCAAATACCGATATTAAAAGGTCGCTGGTTCGAGCCCCAGCTGGGTCAGATGGCATTTCTGTGTGGAGTTTGCATGTTCTCCCCGTGTTCGCGTGGGTTTCCCCCGGGTGTTCCGGTTTCCCCAACAAGTCCAAAGACATATGCTATAGGTGAATTGGGTAAGCTAAATTGTCCGTGGTGTATGTGTGTGAATGAGAGTGTATGGGTGTTTCCCAGTGATAGGTTGCAGCTGGAAGGCCATAGGCTGCGTAAAACATATGCTGGATAAGTTGGCGGTTCATTCTGCTGTGGCGACCCCAGACTAATAAAGGGACTAAGCGGAAAAGAAAATGAATGAATGAATAGTCTGAAAATTACAACCTAACATCTAAACTTAATTCAAGTCAAAAATATAATACAAAATTGCTGAATCAATCTCAGCACAATAATTTACACCACCAGTGCAACACTGGATGGCTCAAATTAGTTTTAATGGTTGTTAACTGATCCAACTGAAAATTGTATGCTGGAAATGGTTTCTTGCAGTTTTCTGTTTCCAAAATAAAGCTATGAAATTATTATGACATAATTATATTTGTTTTGAGGTCTTCATAACAATTTTGAACATATCCTGCAGTATCAAGCCAAATCAACAAGGCCTTGGCACACAACTGTAAAGACGGAGGATAATATGTATTGTCAAATACAATTAACTAATTTTTTGTGCGCTTTATTCCTTTAATAATGTGCTTAAAGCACATTAGCCTTTCTGCATTATTGACATCACAGATGTTCTGTGAAATCAACCCTTAGGAGCAAAAAAAATTATATTTGTGTTCATTGCATGGCACAATCTGAATGCATTCAAATTACACCATGCATTTAACATGCTTGTATGTGAGGCTGGTTTTAGTGAGATAACTACTAAGTTCATGTGTAAACAGAATTGAAACAGCTGAACAGAATGTGTTGTTCCATCATAATCATACACAATTACACTGTAATTTTACCATCATTTCCCTTTCCAAAATAACTATCTATTGTGTAAAGGGCTTAGCAAATAGTAGTGTATGGAAAAGGAGTTAAGGGCTTACTCTAAATTTCTCCTTCTGTGTGGTTGTTGTCTTCAGTGTTTGAGTGTAATGGCTAATAGGGATTATGTGATGTTTTGCCTATGTCTGGACCTTATTTTTGGACTATCCTCGTCTACACCTGTGCATCAGTACATTCCTTTGGTCATTATTTTCTTGTGTGCTTACTGAGTAAATTCACCAGTGTTAAATGTATTCTTGTAAAGTTAAATTTAAGTTCCTTAAGAGCAGAGACATGCAGAGTGGTTAGTGATATTCACCCAACTGGACAATTGTTTGTGTCCCGGTAAATGCCTATATTGAAATTCTATATGTAGATTAATGTCTATATTTTTTCATAAATGGTATTTTGTTAATTTTGTACAATAGGTTAATCATAAAAGAAGGGTTTATCATGAGATCCTGGCTTGGATTAATAATTGTTTTTGAGATACTGTCCAGAAAAACATTTCTGTTCGTCTCTGCTTTGAGTAAATTTAACTGTGCTGGTGATTAAATCCTCTTGGTTTTACTCTAGAACTTATTTGTCAGTGTTATTAAGTTGTTTTGAGAACTGTCTGTATTCCACATAAACTTTTATTTCAGTATTGTCCTTAATTATGGCCTTTATCCACTGTTTTTACCATCAACTGATGTACAATGCTTACTTAAATGATGTCAGTTTTCCATGGATGGTTTTGTTGGAAATAAATACATTTTGGATAGAAATATTATCCCTTCACCCAGTGTAATAGATATTTACCAAAGTATGCCAAAGTCCTGAATAACTTGCATTTGAAGTTTCTTTCTTTTTCTTTCTTTCTTTCTTTCTTTCTTTCTTTCTTTCTTTCTTTCTTTCTTTCTTTCTTTCTTTCTTTCTTTCTTTC
>CAIGQV010019186.1:22160256-22184462 GCA_903798115.1 Danio jaintianensis
GTCCTATCTGTTTTAAACATAAGATAATAATCAATCCTAGTGTAAGTATTATGCGGGGGAGAAAAATGTGTATAATCTTTTGTATTTGGATATAAGTCTCTCCATATATCAATTATGCCAATATCATTCATCAGTGCATTAATTTTCCGAAGAATGGGTTTGGGAGAAGTTATTTTCTTATTTGTGGAGTCTAAGTCAGGTTGTAGGTGTATGTTTAAATCACCCCCACAGATCAGAATACCCTGCGTTTAAGAAGCTATGGTCTGAAATATATTTTGAAAGAGATTAATTTTACTACTAGGTGGGGCATAAATATTAAATAAAGTAACGTATCTTTCATTTAGTACCCCCTTAACAAGAATAAAACGACCTTCTTTGTCAGCATATTCATTTCTTTTTTCAAAAATAACTTTATAAGAGATCAATATTATAACCCCTCTCCTGTGCCCTGTAGGATATGATGAGTAATAGATCTGGGTAAATCCCATTCTTTTGAGTTTTTCATGCTCTGAATTATTCAGGTGGGTCTCTTGTAAGTATACTAAATGGGCATTTTCTCTCTTCATTTTAGTTATTTAGTTTTAGTTTAGTTATTTTTTTCCTTTTACAGTTTTTTTTCAATCGTTTTGACACACATTTCAGAACCCTGATGTCAATTTTCAAAACTCTAAACACAAAATTCACAACCATTGTCAAAATTGCACATTTTTGCAAAACTCTTAACTCTTTTTTCAAATGCTTGGATACAATACACACAAAGTCAAAGATACTTTGTTCATTGAACTAAAATCACCTTTTCAATATAACACAATTAAACATCAAATTGATCCTATTTCAAAATGCAACTCATTCATTCATTCATTTTCTTTTCGGCTTAGTCCCTTTATTAATCTGGGGTCGCCACAGCGGGATGAACCGCCAACCCATCCAGCATATGTTTTACGCAGCGGATGCCCTTCCAGCCGCAACCCATCTCCGGGAAACATCCATACACACCCATTCACTACGGACAATTTTAGTTTACCCAATTCACCTATACCGCATGTCTTTGGACTTGTGGGGGAAACCGGAGCACCTGGAGGAAACCCACGCGAACACGGGGAGAACATGCAAACTTCACACAGAAATGCCAACTGACCCAGCCGAGGCTCGAACCAGCGACCTTCTTGCTGTGAGGCGAACATGCTACCCACTGCGCCACCGCGTCGCCCCAAAATGCAACTCAAACATTACATTTGAAATAACTGTGTATTTATTAAAATAACATGATGTAACTATCAACTGATACAAGCACTCAAAATAATAAATAACTGTTGCATTACTCTAGATGCATGGAAACTGATGTACAATATTACATTTTTAGATTATTAAAGTTTCAGGATAGATCAAATGACAGCAGTTACCACAGAAGATGACCCAACTGGAGTACATTATCTATAGATTTTATCCTTATTCCATATTTATGGTTTGTTTGTTCCATGTACCACTTTCACAGACAATGTTTTCATACTTGACATTACTGTATGCAAGAAAACCCAATCACAGCACCACAGTAGACCAATGTCAGGCCTGGATTCACATTGACATAAGGTTTTTCAGAGATTCTTGACTAATGAAAACACCACTGTGATGTAAAGGAGAACCTGTGGCTAAATCCACAACACCAGACTGATGGAAACACAGATCCCAAAATAGAAATCTGATATACGGAAATATATGCAAATGACATATGTGACATACTAGTTCATATGGAATTCACATATATAAAATATGTCATACATATGTCATACATGTGTAATATGTCATACATGTCAAAATATTGTATGATATGGTTGAAAAATGTAAACAGTGATTTTTGCATTATTTAGACAAATTATTGCCTATTATGGCATTTTATATACAGTATGTGAAATCCAATTGTAATTTGCATATGTTGCCATATATCATGCCATATCAGCTTTCGATATGGGGACATGCAGTGAGAAACATTTTGGTTAACTTTACTATTCTTTTTTTGGAGACCTTTCCTTCTGTGGTGGTACTCAGGGCCCCCCAGTTCACCGTATTTACATGAGATAGAAGAAAACATAACTCACGTGTCCGACGTAATATGATGTTATTGAGCGAAGCAAAAATTTTTATTTAGCTCTCTGCAGCTCTCACACGGTCGCCCACTGAAGCTAAGCAGTGCTGCGCCCGGTCAGTACCTGGATGGGAGACCACATGGGAAAGCTAGGTCTATTGTGGATGGTGTAGACAGATTCAAATTATCTTCTATATGCCTGCAGACGTTCTTGGATGTCTGTCGATTTCTGAGTTTTTGTCCTTTTGTCTTTTGATGTGAGACAGTTTCCCACGATGTGTGCTTGAGTTGTTCCATTAATGATTCTGTCGGCAGCGTTTTTTCTACACAGAACCCTTTTTTTACCATTTCTGTGTAGGCCTCTTTAGCTGTATGGTAGGTGTGGATCCCATCCTCATAGTACACAGGTCGTCTTGCTGGATATGGAGTTTAGAATCGGATCTTCTTGTCTTTAAAAACTTTTTTCACCTGCGAGTAATCCTTCCTTTTCTGGAGAACTGCGGGATGATAATCATGACTTTTTGTTCTCCCACAAAGATTTCTTTTTTCGCCCATGCCTTCTGGATCACTTCCTCTTTCGTTCTATACCTGAGGAATTTCACTATGATAGATCTAGGTTTTGCATTCGTTCCGGGTTTCGGCACAAGCGCCCAGTGGGCTCTTTCCACATGAAGTTCCGTATCTGGAGGACAATCCAAGGTGTCCCGCAGCAGTTGGTTTATGAAATCAACCATGGAGTTTCTCTCTGCATCTTCAGGCACGTTGTATATCCTTATATTGTCTCTTCTTGATCTGCCTTCTTAATCGATCTGTTTGCTTTCCAATTGCGATTGTATTTTGATGATTTTCTGCATTGTTGCCTCCACATTTTGCATTCAGGTTTCAGTTTCTTCAATACGTTCCTCTGCGTGGGCGATCCTTTGATTACTCTTATTTAATTCAGTCTTGATTTCATCCAACTGGTGGTGGTTCTCGTTCCAGATTGATCTGCGTGTTGTCCAGGACTGTTGATGATTAGCATCATGTTGCTGTGCTAACGCATGTGTTCCAGCGGCGCCTACTTGCTGTCTGCCTATAATTTCCACGAATTCCGTGTTGGTTTTCCTGCTCTTTTCTCACATTTCCATTGTTTTCCCACTATTATAGATTATTTTATAACAGTTTATTAATATTAATATAATATAGTCATGGGAGGAGACGATGCACTATGCTGCCATTCCCTGAGTCGCTGGAACCGGAAGCTACAGTAACATCTAATTTCCCACCATCTAATCCCACAATCCACCCCACCATATCCGATCTAACTTTGCAGGATAAAGAAACCCTATCTTTCTTTATTAAGCAAAGCAAAACAGATCAATTACGCAAAGGACATTCTATCTACATTTTTTACATCCCCTCCCCCACACACCCATTCCAAACCCTCTTAGCATTCTTACACTACAGGAGAGCCCAAGATCCTAACCCCCTCGCCCCAATTTTTACTGATAACCCTAACCGTCTTCCAGTAACACGTTTTTGGTTTCAAAACCATCTAAAAGAAGTCCTCCGCCTTTCAGGCTTCCCCCCGAACCATTTTCTAGTCATTCAATTAGGATAGGAGCAGCCACTTCAGCAGCCCAAAACGGGCTCTCCCAACAACAGATCCAAACCCTCGGTCGTTGGTCCTCCAACGCCTTTAAATCCTACATTCGCCTCAGCCAATACCACCTCAAGGAAGCCCAGCTGATCCTCTCCAGCCGACTTCCACCGACCAGAGTTCCTATGCATAAGCACGACTCCTCTTTTTCCTCCATTTCCTCTTATTCCCCCTCCTTCTAGCATGTGGAGCTCCTTCGCTACCTCTCCCCTTTTCTTCCTTTTAACTTTTCCCCTCCAAACATGAACTATCCTATACTTTCCATTCACTCCCATTCACCGCAGCTCGGACCCACTTAGGGGTCGCTCTGAGCTCCAATTGCTGCAGCAGTGACCCTCTAAACAAGCTCATATACACTTCCATTTCCAAATATCACTATAGTCACACTCCCCCGCACTACTACAGCAGCAGATGCTTCTGCGGGAGCGCATATTGCCTTCTATACTGACTATCATTGCCCCTCTGCAGCAGCAGAGACGCTTCACTCAACCACATTCCCCTGTAGCACCATTTCATCAGTAATGACGCCCAAGCTGAGTTCTTCTACAGTCTCACTTTTTTTACCACTATGATTTACTCCCCCACACCGTCACAGTAGTTAAACGCTCCTGCTAGAACACGTATTGTACTGACTCCCTTTGCAGCAGAGACGCTCCACTGAGCTACACTCACCCATTGCAGCACTGCCGCAGCAGTGACGCTCTAGCTGAGCTCATAAACACTCCCATTTCTACATATCACTACTGACAGTAATTAACGTTCCTGTGGGAGCACACATAACTCTTCAAATACTGACCACCACTGCACCTCTGCAGCAGCAGAGACGCTCCACTGTGCTACACTCACTCATTGCACCACTGCCACAGCAGTGACGCTCTAGCTGAGCCCATATTCACTTCCATCTCTACATATTCAATTCAATTCAATTCATCTTTATTTCTATAGCGCTTTTACAATGTAGATTGTGTCAAAGCAGCTTAACATAGAAGATTATAGTAAATTGAAACAGTGTCAGTCCAGTTTTCAGAGTTTAAGTTCAGTTTAGTTAAGTTCAGTTCAGTGTGGTTTAATTTTCACTGCTGAAAGTCCAAACACTGAAGAGCAAATCCATCGATGCGCAGCTCCACAGGTCCCGAACCATGCAAGCCAGTGGCGACAGCGGCGAGGAACGAACTTCACCAATTGGTGAAAGTGAAGGAAAAAAAACCTTGAGAGAAACCAGGCTCAGTTGGGCACGACCATTTCTCCTATGGCCAAACATCTTGTGCAGAGCTGCAGTCTAGGCGCCGGAGGCTGGAGAACGCTGGACGTCCATCGTGGAGAAGCTGCAGGTGGGAGAGGTCACCGGGCTGGTGTACAGGCTGGCCCTTCAGGATAATGCGAAGACTCGTCTGTCACTGGGGTCTTACAGGAATTAGTCTCATGCTCTCCACTCCTCTATGACCACCACAGCAGCTGCTCAGAATACGGCCTGGTCCAGGATTATGGAAACCTCGGGAATAAAAAAAAAGACTAACTTTAATCTAGTTTTAAACTGACAGAGTGTGTCTGCTTCCCGAACTGTCCTGGGAAGGCTGTTCCAGAGTTTAGGTGCCAGATATGAGAAATATCTACCGCCTACAGTTGATTTTGATATTCTGGGAAAAATTAATTGTCCAGAATTAATTGAGCGTAGTGGACGTGAGGGGCTATAATACACCAGGAGCTCCCTCAAATACTGGGGAGCTAAGCCGTTCAGGGCTTTGTAGGTAGTCAATAACATTTTAAAATTTATACGATATTTAATAGGGAGCCAATGCAATGATGAAAGAACTGGAGTAATATGATCATATTTCTTTGTTCTAGAAAGCACTCTAGCAGCTGCATTTTGAACCAGCTGAAGTTTGTTAATTAGGCCAACAGGGCAACCGCCTAGTAACGCATTACAATAGTCTAACTGAGAGGTCATGAAAGCATGAATAAGCTTTTCCGCATCAGACATTGATAGCATATGTCGAAGTTTGGCAACATTGTTAAGATGAAAAAATGCAGTTTTACAGATGCTTGAAATCTGGCCTTCAAATGACAGGTTGCTATCAAAAATCACCCCCAAATTTTTGACTGAAGATGAGGACTGAACTAAGAATCCATCAAGGGTTAGACAGTGTTCTAGGTTTTTTCGTGTGAGGTTTTTGGGTCCAATAAGCAAGACCTCAGTTTTATCTGAATTTAATAATAAGAAGTTATTAGTTATCCAATTTTTTATATCAGTTATACAATCTGTTAATTTCGTAAATTCATACATATTATCAGGTTGAGAGGAGATATAAAGTTGTGTATCATCAGCATAACAGTGGAAGCTAACTCCATGCTTTTTAATGATATCCCCTAGCGGTAGCATTTATAGTGTGAAAAGTAAGGGACCAAGAACTGAGCCTTGAGGTACCCCACAGTGTACTTTTGTACTTTTTCATCTGTATGATGCTTCTTCATTAACTGATACAAATTGATAACGTTCAGATAGATAAAACCTGAACCAGGCCAATGCAGTTTCTGTAATACCAACATAATTTTCAAGCCTATGAAGGAGAATATTATGATCGATTGTTTCAAATGCAGCACTGAGGTCCAATAACACTAAGAGAGAAATACAACCACGATCGGTAGACAGAAGGAGGTCATTTGTAACTCCTAGGAGTGCTGTTTCTGTGCTATGAAATGCTCTAAATCCAGATTGAAATGTTTCATAAATATTGTTTCTTTGCAGGAAGTAACATAGTTGAGCAGATACCACTTTTTCTAGTATCTTTGATAGAAAAGGCAGGTTTGAAATGGGTCTATAATTTACTAGTTCTTTGGGATCAAGCTGTGTTTTTTTAATAAGAGGCTTAATGACAGCTAGTTTAAAAGTTTTAGGAACATATCCTAAAAGTAGGGATGAATTCAAAACGTTAAGAACAGGTTCAGAAACTTCTGAAAACAATTGTTTTAATAATTTGGTCGGTATAGGATCTAGCGTAGACGTTGTTAATTTGGACGAATTTATCAGTTTAGACAGTTCTTCCTCACCTACTGCTGAAAAAGTTTGAAGTTTATCTATTAACGGTCTACAGTGCTCTAATTGGGACGAAGCTATAGGAGGCAGATTGATGGTGCTTATTTTATCTCTAATATCATCAATCTTGCATGTGAAAAAATTCATAAAGTCATTACTACTGTGTTGAGAAATGAATGTTGATGCTTTATTTTTAGTTAGATTGGCTACTGTGTTAAACAGGACCTTAGGGTTGTGTTTATTTTCTTCTATTAAAGTTGAAAAATAAGCAGATCTGGCAGACTTTAAAGCTTTTCTAAAGTTAAGTATACTTTTTTTCCAGGCCAGACGAAAAACTTCTAGTTTTGATTTCTTCCATCTACGTTCCATTTTCCGGGCTGCTTTCTTTAAGGCATGTGTGTGCTCATTGTGCATTGTGGATTTTTTTCCTAATCTTTTTTAAGTGTAATGGAGCAACTATGTCTAACGTGCTAGAAAGGACAGAATCAATAGTTTCAGTTGCAGTGTCAAGCTCTTCTAGGCTGCCTGGAGTGCTATGGAAATTAGAAAGATCAGGTAGGTTACTGACAAAGTGATCTTTAGTGCTAGCGGTGATCGTTCTACCATATTTATAAATAGAAGCTGGTTTTGTAGACCTATCAGTGCACAATAAACAAGAGATTCAATAGTGATCTGAAATGTCATCACTCTGCCGCACAACTTCAACATTATCAATATCGATACCATGTGATAATATTAGGTCTAAGGTATGATTATGCCGATGAGTAGGCCCTGAGACATCCTGTTTCACTCCAACAGAGGCTAGTATGTCTAAGAAGGCCAGAATTAAAGCATCTTTTTCATTATCTATATGAATATTAAAATCACCAACAATTAAAATTTTATCTGTGGCCAGAACTATTTCGGATAAGAAATCAGCAAATTCTTTTGTAAAGTCGGTATGGTGCCCTGGAGGCCTATAAACAGTTGCCAATATAAATCTAGATTTAAATTTATTGTTTGAATTAAACACTGAAATATACAACAGTATTACTTAAAATTAAATTCTATTTGAAGTCAGATGGCTGAGTAACACTAAAAATATTACTGTATATAATGCCAACGCCTCCACCTTTGCCTTTAAGACGCGGCTCGTGTTTATAATGATATCCTTCAGGTGAAGACTCGTTTAGGGTCATGTAGTCATCTGGTTTAACCCAGGTTTATGTTAGACATAGTGCATCTAGCTTTAGATCAGTTATCAAATCATTAACAAAAAGAGTTTTAAAAAAGAGAGGAGAGTGATCTAATGTTCAATAATCCGAGTTTCATCTTTTGATTACCTTTATTTTTTTATTTGATGAACATTAATTAGATTGTTACCTTTGAATGGGTTTGGGAGTTTTTTATATTTAGAGGTTTGGAAACAGACACAGTCTCTATGTTCTTATATCTAGGTGGCTCTATGTGCTGCAGATTATCTGAGTTAGGTAAACTGTGGAGGCTAGCAGATGGTTGGTTAAGCCAATCTGTCGGCTCCCTGACCTGGGCCCTAGTTAGTCAAGTGCCAACACTAAGACTATATGCCAGATTACTAGAGAGGAGAGCTGCCCCAGCCCAGGTGGGATGAAGACCATCTCTCTTCAACAGGTCAGGTCTACCACAAAAACTTGGCCAATTCAGTGGGCACTTGAATCCAGCACTTTGACATCCAGCCATTAAGTGATGAAAGTCGGCTGTGGAACTCGTCACCACGATAAGCGGACAGGGGACCAGAGCATATTACGCTGTCTGACATCGTCTTTGCAAGATCACACACCTCTTTAACATTACTTTTAGTGATCTCCGACTGACTTAGCCGAACATCACAAGCACCGACGTGGATAACGATCTTACTGAACTTACGTTTAGATTTAGCCAGCACTTTTAAATTTGACATGATGTCAGGTGCTCTGGCTCCCGGCAGACATTTGACTATGGTGGCTGGTGTCTCTATTTGCACGTTTCGTACTATGGAGTCGCCAATTACTAGGGCACTTTCATCAGGTTTCTCAGTGGGTGCATCACCGAGGGGGCTAAACCTGTTTGATGTTGGAACGGACATACGGTGTTTTCTCCCACCTCTAGATTCTCTCACAGTGACCCAGCCGTCTCTCTGCGAAGACGCAACAACCGTAGCCGAACAATGTGAATGGCATGCTAGGCTAGTCACATCCAAATCCAAATACTATACTCAATTAAAGTTTGGATGTGTGTCTCTAATTCTGAGATCTTCTCTGTCAGCCTGACTATTTCCCTACATTTATCACATGTAAATCCCTCCTTGCTGACAGAGATAGATACACTAATCATGTGACAGGAAATGCATGTGACAAGAAAAGGAGAAGCCATTTTTTACTCACCGTGAGTTGAAGTAAATTCTGACTTACCACAGCAGTATATTGAGTTAAAGGGAGCTGTGTGTGTGGGAGTGTGTATGAAATGAGCAGTAGGCAATGAAGGGAGAGAGAGGGAGAGAGAGAGCACGAGAGAGAGAGGGAGAGGGAAAGAGAGAGAGAGAGAGAGAGAGAGAGAGAGAGAGAGAGAAAGAGAGAGCAGAGCACCCACACAAACGATTTACTATGTAATATATAGGGTGTAAATAGGCGGAATATGTAAATAAATTAGACGACACATGAGAGAGAACAGGCGTGAGTTAGCAAACTAGAAAGTGAAAGCAAAAAAAATAAATAAATAAAGCGATAAATTAAGCGATAAGCGCGAGCAAAAATCTGAATGAAATACACACAAACAATATAAAGGGTGCAGTTAGGCACGAGTAAGTAGATAAACTATGACGCACATAAGAGAAAACAGATGCGAATCAGCAAAAAAACTGGAAATGAAAACAAGAAAAGCAAGCAAGAGTCTGAATATTAAGTACAACTGTGGGCTGTTTACGCGTGAGATCTAGTAATTAATTTGATCGACAGAGTTTTATAGTCTTGATATGGGATTGTAAATAGTTATATAGGACAGAGAAACAGGCCAAAGATGAGCTAAAGAGTACTTACAGCTGAACTGTTGAAATATGTTAGCTGCGATGCTAACATAGTGAGCTCACGGTGGTAGTATTTAATATTTATGGAGTTAGTATTTAATATGATCGGTGGAGTTTGATCGCGACGACTAGTGATCAAATTTTTTTTAAAAATCTGAACTTAGCAGAGCAGGCAAGCTAAGCTACAGCTACACTTAGCTAGAGAGCAACAGGAAACAGAACAACAGGAAACGACAGAGCAGCAGGAAGGGGGACAGAGCTCTACATATCACATAACTCTTCACATAACTCTTCAAATACTGACTACCACTGCACCTCTGCAGCAGCAGAGACGCTCCGCCAAGCCTCATTCCCCCTCTGTACCACTGCCACAGCAGTGACTCTCTGCCTGAGCTCACATATACTTCCATTTATTCATACCACACTCCACAGCACTGCCACAGCAGTTAAAATGCCTCTGCAGAAGTGTTCTTTGCCTTTTAATACTGATTCCATTGCACCTCTGCAGTAGCAGAGACGCTCCGCTGAGCCTTTTCCTTACATTACACCACTGCCATAGTAAAGTCTCTCTATCTGAGCTCATATATACCTGCACTCCAATTATTACATCAGTCACACTCTCCCACCCGGTCACTGCAGTTAAACACTGCTGCGGGAGCACACATGGACTTTCAAACACTGGCTGCCAGTACACCACTCCAGTAGCAGCGACTACTCTAACCTAAACCACTTACACCTTGCACCGGTTTGCATCTTTGCTCCTGCAAAGCCTCTCCTGGTACCATCTTTCTAACACATTATATCCAGCAGCCGGATATTGCATTGATCTTCATTGCCTTTTGGGGGATCTTCAATACGCGGCTGCTGTCCCGAGCAAAAGGCATTTTGGAGAGTTCTCGAGACCTACCTGACCTCAAACTCCCCTCTCACCGTGCAAACGGGGGGGAGCCCTGTGCTCGAGGATCTTATGAGCTCAGGGCTCTCTCCCGGGACAACATGCCAAACTCGCTTTATAATCAATCATCAGCTAAGTGTGAACTCTTGAAGTGAAGTTTATTTATAAACAAATTTCGAGAGGAGCACGTGCTTATGATTGATCACGGCTGGCCCCGCATTAACTAACGCATGATTCACCAATCAGATGATTCCTAACTCATTATAAATAACCAGAGTTTCTTATTTCAGTTATCTTCGCCTTGAAGAATCCCCCCCTCCACCCCTATTCCTCCTTCTTTTACCTTTATAGGGTGTCACGGCAGCCCAGTGGTTAGCACTGTTGCCTCACAGCAAGAACATCACTGGTTCAAGTCCTTAACAGGCCAGTTGACGTTTCTGTGCGGAGTTTACATGTTCTCCCCGTGCTCGCATGGGTTTCCCCCGGGTTCTCCGGTTTCCTCCCACAGTCCAAAGACATGCATCTTAAGTGAATTGACCAATAGTCGAGCTCTTAACCAGCAGTATATCTCTACAAAGCCGTTCCTAACTTTTCATTAGCCCTAAATAAGTGGGAGTTCTCGAGACCTACCTGAGCTCAAACTCCCCTCTCGGCCTGCAAACGGGAGGGAGCCCCTGGCTCGAGGATCTTATGAGCTTAGGGCTCTCTCCCGGGACAGCATGCCAAACTCACTTTATAATCAATCATCAGCTAAGTGTAAACACTTCAAATACCCTGTCGTGACAAGGTCCACTATTGATGTCCTTTAAATGTGCATTTGTAGTCCATCATGACCCTCAAAGAAATTATTAAGTAATATGAAAAAACAAACATCAAACACTGTTGATTTTAACAGAATAACTAAAATTTACTAATTAGACCTTATTGTAAAGTGTTACCAGCTGTATTTTATAATCCATTTGCAATTAAATTTTTAAACATTTGTATAAAATATATCAATACACAAAGTAGTTTTTATACCTGTGGTGAATATTGTGATATTATTACTGCATATCCTGATAAAAGCTTTAGTAAATAATTGCAACTAGAAACGTTAATGTCATCATAAGCCTGATGTTAGCTGCTGGTCTGTCACAGCAATTGTCAATGTGGACTCCAGCAGGTCTTCATGTTCTGTTAAGAGACTGGATTCTGAGAGCGAGATCCTGTGAAGTGTTTATCAAAGCTGAAGAGAAGAATTGTATCTGTGTAAGTCTGAAATGTGACAGAATGTGTGTCTCTGTCTATCTAGAGCAGGGGTGTCCAAACTTGGTCCTGGAGGGCCGGTGTCCCGCATAGTTTAGCTTCAACTTCCTTCAACACACCTGCCTGGAACTTTCTAGTATACCTAGAAAGCACTTGATTAGCTGGTTCAGGTGTGTCTATCTGGTGTTGGAACTAATCTATGTAGGACACCGGCCCTCCATGGCTGAGTTTGGACACCCATGGACTAATATGAAATTTTTCAAATACAAAACAACCTTTAAATCATCATCTGACAATTACTTCTTTTTTTTTTTCATACAACACTTTTAACCAGCCTGACATTAACAGAATTTTTTATTGAACCCACAAGGGAGTACAATAAAAGAAAATATCCATCCAAACTAAAGGTACAATGCAAGCACTTCATTTGTATGGTACAGATTTGAAATTGAAATTACACAGCAACAAACAAACAATCTCACATTATCTATAGATTTTTTTTATAAACAGTCCACAATACAATACAGTGTTAGAAAAGTACCTATTTTATTGCATTTACACTTTTACATCAATCTAACTTTACCACTTCAATGATAACCCTCTTTTACAGTAGGAATACTATGGTCATTTACTTAAGGCCTTTATATATGCAACAACTTTAATATGACTGCAATTAATAAATAAATTACAACCTTAAACTTTTTCCACTTTAGCACAGGTATAACTTCATCACTTAAAAAGTCTTTGTATAGAAACATTCATTTTTGGTTAGGCATGAATTTTTTTCTATTATTGCACTCACATCAGATTACTACATTACTTTCAAAGTTTATGAAAACACATAAGTCATAGCTTCAACATTTGTTTATTTTTAGGTGCATTTCTTTGAAAACCACATTTACCCTTTTCATTCTGGACTTACCAACTGCTGTCACATTCACATTTTGTAATCTTACTTTTCGTTGTATTTTACTCTTCATATTATTTATCCATTTCAATTTCACTGACACAAAAAAATAAACCAGACCACAACTGCTGTTTACACACACTGGCACACTTTTATTGCACACATAAATTAAAATTGACTAAACACGTCTTCTACATTAAATGTTTTTGTTTCTTTTTACAATAAAATAAAAACAAACTACTAAAATATTTGGCCAGGAACAGGACCCAGCCATCATCTTTATTTCTTGGAAAAACGTCTTGAAGCATACGCTACATTATTTTCCTGTCTCTTTAGATATATTGCTCATGATTAAAAGTGCCACTTAAGTACAGCAACAGTTCAACGCAACTAAACTCAGTCGAACAGTGCATCCAAGTTGTCGAACTCATCGGTTTCCCCATTAGACACCGCTCCTGTTGCTTCATCATTGTCATCTATCTGCACAAAAACAACCCGGGTGATGAACTCTCTCCACATTTCCACCTTTAGCTCATCATGCATGAGTACCTCTGCAACTAGTGCATGTGAATGCAGATTTTCCCGTCCATTCAAGTTTCCAATGTGGCCACGCATCTCAATCCTCGTTTTTGAGGTTTTACAAAAAGAGTTACATTTTGTGCAGGGGGTCATGAGTGTGGCAACATTAACATTTTCTAAGAGGTGGTGTTTCGGACAGAAATGTTCTACTTTCACGTCTGCCTCAACAATCTCTCCGATGACTGACGTTACATCTCCTTTAGCAAACTGCTTTGCTGGCCTAGAATCTTCAACAACACATAAGCTGGTTTGCATAGTTGAATTTAACGATGTCATTCCATTAAAAACCATCTATTTCCATTGCATGTTCACCCCACAGCGTCAGCAAAAGAAGCTCAGTGCTGTCTGCCACAACAAGACTCTTCTTAGTGCTGTCTGCCACAACAAGACTCTTCTTGCGCAGTGTCTGTCCCCGCACCACACTTTCCTTGTCCTGCAGCATTTGCAACATCTTGACTTTCACAGTGACCTGAAACAAACACAAACAATGCAGCTGCTTTAAAACATCCAACACATACTCTAAAAAATTTTAATCAACATGATACACTTTCTTCTATTAAGTGAAGTTTCACAAACTAATTTCGAGAGGAGCACGTGATATGATTGAGCACGACTGGCTACTCATCCGTAATCAGTATTAATCCAATCAGATTGATTCAAGCTTACAATAAATGAACCGATTTCCTCTACCGATCTATCTTCATTTCGGAAGACCGCTCTCGCTTCAAAAAACGCTCCAGCTTCAAAGCTTCTTACAGCATCGCACCACCAAACCTATCATTTGGAAAAGAACTGATAAACAATTCGGCGAGAGCCCCGCTCTTCCCAAAAAAAATCCAGACGAAGCTCAGCGCCACCCAGCCTCACCAGGACTACCAATCAAGCCCGAAGCCCCCGCAAAAAACAGCTGGCCCACCTGCTCTTCTACAAGTCAACCACAACGCCGTCAAAGATCTTCCTCTCCTTCCAGTTTATACCACCTCCTGCTCTTCCCATGCTGATCCTATGCATGCCTTCAACCCAATCTCCAGCAAGCTGACCGTCCACAAACTCTGTCAGAAGCCGAACTCTGACAACAACCAAAGAAATAATAATAACCGAAGAAACTCACCCTTCAAGCCTCCCGTCCGTCCACACTGCAAAAGTCCAGGCAATCAAATTCAGTAAAATACCTAGTCCATATCGCACTTATTCGTTGATAAACATCCACGGAATACAATGCTATCATTTCAAACTAGTATCCCGATCTACTAAATCTATAACGCATTCGGGAGAGTAACGTCCTGCCATACGTAAACATTACTTCTATTTTGAAAACAAAATGGCCGCCGACCTCTGTACTCTTGTGATTGAGATGTCATTGAACCAATAGCTGGATCAAAGAAGTACTACAAACCACCAACATCCAAGGAGCTTCACAACAAGAATCAGTCCCACCCTCTCTTTGACATAAATGGACCAACTCAGTCACAACGAGTAACAATTAAGCATGTTAAATATAAGTGTTTAAAGTATAGAGAAGAGAGAAAATAAATAATAGATATCTTAAGAGAAAGGAAAGGAAAATAAAAACATTGGGTACTTACTGGGACATGAGTTCAACAGCGACAATGTAAGGTATAGGATTTTTACAGGGTTAGATAAACGCATGTAATATAAATTTAAATAATTCATGTAAATAAAATAAGTGCTCTGTTTAAGTTCTGGAGATTAATGAGCTCAGCGTAGAGGGGGGAGGAGCAGAACACGCAGCGCCTACCGATTCCTGAGCTCAGAAAATCGTGAGATTGAATGCAATGGCAAATAAGAACAACAGACTCTGTTTTCATAAGTACAGTAGAGAAGTGATATGCATGAAAATGCAGTTCGCCATTAATTAAGAAGTTGCAATGACCTTGAATATGACTTCGGCCAGATAAGCTTGTAATATTAATGTTAATATACTAAGCATAGTTATTTTTTACTATGATAAAAGTAGTTAAGTATTGATTAAATGAGACATTGTTTTTAAAGTCCAGGGTTTTGATGACATCATAAATAAAAAAAATAAAATTTAATTAAAAAAAATCATATAGAGTAGAAATATGATTGTATCATGCCATAGCAACTCATGCGTCCATTCCATACACAAGGAGCGTCACGAGAGAGTTTACATGTGCAAGTTGGTCGGTGGTATAATTGCAAGGAAATGAGCAAACAACTTCCCGCTCGACAGTGATGAACCAGAGGAGGACATTTCTGACGAATGGAGTAATGTTTCATCCATTGACTCTGCAGTAGATACAGTCGTGGCCAAAAAAGTTTGGCTGACAAAGTTTGCTGCTAAACCGCTTTTAGATCTTTATTTCAGTTGTTTCTTTGATGTACTGAAATATAATTACAAGCACTTCATATGTTTCAAAGGCTTTTATTGACAATTACATGACATTTATGCAAAGAAGTCAGTATTTGCAGTGTTGGCCCTTCTTTTTCAGGACCTCTGCAATTCGACTGGGCATGCTCTCAATCAACTTCTGGACCAAATCCTGACTGATAGCAACCCATTCTTTCATAATCACTTCTTGGAGTTTGTCAGAATTCGTGGGTTTTTGTTTGTCCACCCGCCACTTGAGGATTGACCACAAGTTCTCAATGGGATTACGATCTGGGGAGTTTCCAGGCCATGGAGCCAAAATGTTTTGGTCCCTTAGATATCACTTTTGCCTTTTTGCCTTATCATGCTGGAAAATGCATTGTTCTTCACCGACCTGTTGTTGAATTGTTGGAAGAAGTTGCTGTTGGAGGGTGTTTTGGTACTGTAAATTCTCTTTCTTTAAATTCTAGTTCGTTTGATTTGCTGAAGGCTACGGGTATGGCATCCTCTTCTAGTTGGCTGTGTTGACGAAGCCGGCCGCCAACGCGTATCAGACCGGTTGCAGCATCAAATTCAGGTGCGATACATAGCAGTCGACTGGTTTTTGGCAATTGTTTACCTGATCTTAAGCATGTTAAGTCTTCACCAAAGCAGTCAGTTTGAACTTGGCGGAGGGCTACCAGTTCTGCCTCTTTGTAATCATCTGCTGTTGGTACGTTGTCATGATGAATGTAGGCTTTTAACAGGTCTATGAAGGTAGAGTGTGGCTGCTGGTCTGAGTTAGTTGGAGGGGAGGTAGTTAAACCACAAAAGGTTGTATTTTTCAGTTCGTTGTCAGTGTTAGTGTATGTTAGTGGCAGCATCTCTGGCCAGTAATTAGAGGTTTGACTGAGAAATTTTGGCCCCTGGTACCATCTGCTTTCGCAGCCTATTTCACGAACAGTTTTGCCCTTTGTGAGGTCATCTGCGGGATTCTCCTGTGATGGCACATACCTCCATGCATCATTTTCAGTAAGCTCCTGGATCTCTGTCACTCTGGTGCCCACAAACACCTTAAAACGACAGGATTGAGACAATACCCAATTGAGTACAGTGGTTGAGTCAGACCACAAAGTGATGCTCTGAATAGGCAGAGTTAATTCTGTTCTCAACACCTTCGCAAGCTGTGCACCCATCAAAGCAGCACATAGCTCTAAGCGAGGGATGCTTTGCTGTTTTTTAGGAGCTACTCGGGATCTTGCAATGACAAATGTTACTTCCACCCTGCCTTCTTGGGTTTCAGTGCGCAGGTATCCTACAGAACCATATGCTTGTTCTGAGGCGTCGCAGAAAATATGGATCTGCCTTGAACAGGTGGGATGATCGAGCTCTTTGGTACTGTAACACCGTGGCCAGCTGATGTACTGTAAATCACTTAGCTCATTCTCCCAGGCCTTCCATGAACTCAATAGCTCCTCTGGCAATCGTGGGTCATCCCATTCTCGTTTTTTGTCCCATAGTCTTTGCACAATTACTTTGGCTCTTGTTGTATATGGCACAATGTAACCAAGGGGATCGTACTGACTGGCTAGCACATGATAGATGCTTCGCATAGTGGGTACTGGGTGGGAGGTTTGGTGTGGTTTGTAGGAAAGAGTGTCTGATAAACAGTGCCAGTGTAGTCCGAGAGTTGACTCTTGTGCGTCCTGATGGCCCTCACTGAGCCATCGAATACTGCTTTGTGACTGAGCTTCTGCAGGCAGGAGGCTAATGACTGATGGTTCGTTGCTTGCCCATTGTCTTAACTCAAAGCCTCCTGAGCTTAATACATTGCATAGTCTGTCTACACACTCCTTCGCCTCTTCCTGTACAGCAAAACTTTGAAGACAGTTATCAACGTAGAATGATTTCTCCATTGAGACCTGTAAGCCCATTGCCTCATTGTGGTCCTGAATATGCTTCTGCAAAGCATAAGTGGCACAGCAGGGGCTACAAGTAGTGCCAAATGGGAGGACCTGCCATTCGTAAACATCAGGTGTCCTTTCTTTCTGCAAGTCTCTCCATAGGAAACGCAGCAGTGGTTTGTCTTCCTGCAGGAGGTGCACCTGGTGGAACATACCACGAATATCACTACTAACTGCGATGGAATGTTCTCGAAAACGCAGTAGGACTGCTAGGAGGGAGGGACTGAGTGTTGGTATGGTACCATATGATGTGGTATGTACCAGCTTTCTTTAGACTGCTGCACCTGCTCTGGGGTAAGTTTTGTTATGTAGCCAGCTTCTCGTAACCTGGTTATCTCTTCCTGGTATGCTGCTGCTTGGTCAGGTTTCCTTCCTAGACGATTTTCAATTCCCCTTAGTTGTGGCAGGACAGCTTCTTTGGGGGCCTGAAGGCCTGGCATGGTCTTAAACCGTAGAAGGGGAGTTGCATATCGCTGGATGCCATTAACCTCAACTCTTACGGTTTTCAGCTGAAGAAGTTGGATAGACCCGTGGTCTTGCCGTGATCTGGTTAGAACTTTCTCACTCTGATATGGAAGGACGTCTACCTTCCAAAGTTTTTCCACATCAGCATACAGGCTGTCAACGTGTTGTAGACTGGTAAAGAAACACTGCTGTGGGGAAATTCTGTTAGCCATTTCTTGAGCAGGACCTTGTAATGTCCATCCCAAGCGTGTTTTCACGGCCGCAGGGCCTCCAGGTGGGCCTAATTTGACTGGTTCGATGGGGGTTATGAGGTGTGGACAGTCAGAGCCAATAAGAAGAACAGGTTTCACCTTGTGAAGATGTTGAAGTGGTAGGCCTGTGAGGTGCTTATATCTCCTTTGTAAGACCTTGACTGGGTGAGTGTGTTCTGCGAGACCCAGACTTTCAGCTGTAAAGGCGCTCCGTATCCTGAACACCTTACGAGGGTTGTCCATCGAAGACACTGTGAAGTTTACAGCCGCCCCGTGAATGGTCTGTGTCTCTTGCCTGACTGTTCGCAGTACTAAGTCCTCTGGACATCCTTTCAGCTTTAGCTTTTGAACTGCATCATGAAGGATAATAGTCCGCTCTGACCCGTCGTCAAGGACACCATATGCCTCCATAGCTTTGTTGCCATTTCTGATTAGAATTTTGGTCACCTTCAGCAAAATCTTACTGTCACGAGTGGAACGATCAACGTATAATACTGCACTTGATGAAACAGGATTTTCTCTGCTTTGGTCATTTAGGTCATGTAACGCCACCAGGTGTTTTCGGTTACAAATCTGCCACAGGGCTTTCAACGTGCAGTGAGCTGCTTGGTGACTGCTTCCACAGCGCCAGCACCTGTTTTGCGTTTTAATCCAGCTAACCTTTTGCTCTTTGGTGAGCACCTTAAAGTTCTCACAGTTGCTCAAAGGATGTCTGTTGCTATCGCAGTATGGACAGTAAGTGATTATGTGTTCTCTCTTAACTGTGGGTGGTTTCTGTTCATTGGCTGGTAATGCTGGAGTTGTCACTGATTTCTCTGTACCCAGAAAGATGGCAGTGGGTCTGTGGGTTTGCTTAGGGTATCTTCTTATTTCTTTCCTCTGCACTGGTGGGCGGTACTCAGTGTGGTCCTCCTGGACTTGGAGCTCATACTCAAGCCATTCTGAGAAGTCCAATAGTGTGGGAATGATACCTCCCAGAGGATATGTGTACCTTTTAAACCCCGTCCTGAGGTCATGAGGCAGTTTACTCATCAGCCTGGAGACGTGTGACCCACACTCAAGCTCAGTCTTTCCCCTTAGTCCCAACTGTTCCAGCATACTGACCAAGGAACGTACGTTAAGTGCGAACATACGAAAGTCATTAACATCTCCACCACGAATGTTCGGTCCCTCCATCAATTCTGCAATTCGCTGTAAAGCGAGCTGGTGAGGTTGGCCATACATTTTGTTCAGTGCTCTCATGGTATTTGTAAAGGGAAATCTGGAATTACTGTATGAATCTGATACAAGAAGTGCTTCTTCCAGCTTCAAGTGGTCGGTAAGGATCTGATATTTAAATTGCTCAGTGGCATCCTCAGGCAGAATGTTTTCTAGAGCTATTCTCAGTCTAGAGAATTGTCTTGGGTCAGGGGCTGTTAGATGTGGGATAGTTGGTGCAGGCCCTCTGTATGCCTTTTCTTGACTGGGTGGAGGCTGGTTATTCATGTAATCTGGGCGAGCCGGTGGCATCCTGAGTGAATGAGGCTGAGTGAATGAAGGATATCTGGTTTGTGAGTGGTTACTGTGATGTGCCGGGGATGTTACTCTATTGTGTATGGGGGGAGGAATGTCCATATTTCTGAATCGCTCAGTTAACTCATCATACTCCACTGGTTGCAGTTCTTGCCTGTTGGGAGGTGGAGAGGATATAGATCTGGGGGCTGGTGTTGGGCGATACAGTTGCGTACGTTCTGGGCTTGTCAAAGAACTACTGGGCTCTGCTGGTGAGGCTAAGTGCCCTACTGATTGAGATGGAGCTCTCCGTTCTGCTTTGAGGCTTTGTAGCTCATGCAGTAGCATAGCATTTTGCTGGCGCATCTCCTGTAAGGATGCAACAATATCTGGAATCTGATGCCGCAGGTCAACATTCTCTTGTTGCATTGCGTGCAGCATTGATTTCAGTTCTACTTCCTCTTCTCTACTTCCATCAGATACACTTTCCCATTCATCTCTCACAATCCACTGTCCATGCTCTGAATCTTGACTGATTGGAGGAGTCACTCTATTAGATCTTTCCGGGCTTGGTGAGGGCCTGCGACCTTGTCTAATAGCAGGGAGTGGTTGTTGATGTGCCACTGGGGCAACAAGCTCATAATCGGCCAGATGAGCTGGTGGCTGCACCCTTCTCCGTGGGCGCACAACAGGTGTTTCTTTCTCTGGTTGAGACATTTCCATAGCAAGTCAGCATCCGGCTCGAAGGACCATGTAAATTCTCTTTCTTTAAATTCTAGTTCGTTTGATTTGCTGAAGGCTACGGGTTGCGGGTCAAGACAACAGTCTCACTCCAGAGAATGGTCCAAATCTTCATTTATTAATTGGCATCAGCTTGAGAGTGTGTGGTTCTAAATTAATACAAATAAAGAATAGATATATGAATATACAGAAAACAGCTTAGCATGATTATAAGTAAATGAACTAAAGCAAACATATTAATAACTATCTTGAAATATAAATACACTGCAAAATAGTATTCCAGCTTTCTTCTAACAAATTAAAGGATTATAGTGCAAGGTAACTATAGTGTCATCAGCAAGGCATATACAGGGGAATGGCTAGTGCTGTGCATGCACTGTCCACGTGAACACGGCTGCTGCGCTCGTGCCTCCAGGTTAATTGTAAACAACTCAGTGCACATGCGCTAGTTGCACCATCACCGTCTGATTATGTTTAAATAAAGGATTATATGCATCATATACATAACATCTGTGCCAAATATCTCAACGGACAAACATATTAACAATAATACAACCGTTTAGCCGAATTAAAGGTATGCATTGGCATGTTACAGCCTTAATTAGTATAATTACCTGAAAACTCCATAAAGATACATATTACAATGATTTTAGTTACTTACTTAGCGATGCACGCACACATATGCACAATCCTTGAATTCCCTGATGATTTGGACTTAACACCTGCTTTCTGACTTTAAACTATCTACAACAACCACTTAATGATATTCTAGCGATCGTTCTTCCCGCTACACTTTCACTTCACTCTGTCGTGAATTTTGGCATAGTCCATTTCTCGTGAGATGGCAGGGGTGACTGGAAGAAACCAAATCGCGGGGGGAATATTTTCTACAGGTATCATTCTTTATTCATGGATGTGTTTTTGGGCAAAATTGTGAGTGAGCCCACTCCCTTGGATGAGAAGCAACCCCACACATGAATGGTCTCAGGATGCTTTACTCTTGGCATGACACAGGACTGATGGTAGCGCTCAACCTTTTCTTCTTCGGACAAGGCTTTTTCCAGATGCCCCAAACAATCGGAAAGGGGCTTCATCTGAGAATATGACTTTGCCCCAGTCCTCAGCAGTTAATTCGCCATACTTTTTGCAGAAGATCAATCTGCCCCTGATGGTTTTTTTGGAGAGAAGTGGCTTCTTTGCTGCCCTTCTCGACACCAGGCCATCTTCCAAAAGTCTTCGCCTCACTGTGCGTGCAGATGCGCTCACACCTGCCTGCTGCCATTCCTGAGCAAGCTCTGCACTGGTGGCTCTCCGATCCCGCAGCTGAATCCTCTTTAGGAGACGATCCTTGCGCTTGCTGGACTTTCTTGGACGCCCTGAAGCCTTCTTAACAAGAATTGAACCTCTTTCCTTGAATTTCTTGATGATCCTATAAATTGTTGATTTAGGTGCAATCTTAGTAGCCACAATATCCTTGCCTGTGAAGCCATTTTTATGCAACGCAATGATGGCTGCACGCGTTTTTTGTAGGTCACCATGGTTAACAATGGAAGAACAATGACTTCAAGCATCACCCTCCTTTTAACATGTCAAGTCTGCCATTCTAACCCAATCAGCCTGACATAATGATCTCCAGCCTTGTGCTCATCAACATTCTCACCTGAGTTAACAAGACGATGACTGAAATGATCTCAGCAGGTCCTTTAATGACAGCAATGAAATGCAGTGGAAAAAGTTTTTTTCAGGATTAAGTTCATTTTCATGGCAAAGAAGGACTATGCAATTCATCTGATCACTCTTCATAACATTCTGGAGTATATGCAAATTGCTATTATAAAAACTTAAGCAGCAACTTTTTCAATTTTCAATATTTATGTAATTCTCAAAACTTTTGGCCACGACTGTACATTTGCATTTAAAGCAAATTTACAGGATCGTTGAAGGGTTAAAACTCTACTACACCATCACTTCACTACCCCGCATTCAAGAGGAACCTCCAGGATACTAGCCCATGCCACGCTACATACCCTCAGCCCACCATCTCTCTGCCAGAATAAGATCAACACGGACTGTCAAATAAAACGGCAAGAAAGCCACGCCCCAACTGAACCTCCCCCAGACTCTGCCAGAAATATTCCAGGATCACCCTCGCCACAACAGCACTGTCCATCAAACGGACATTTCCTTGGACAATAGTTTAAAAAAAATAAATAAATAAATAAATAATAAAATAATAATAATAATAATCATAATAAATAAATGGCTGATTCTCTCTCTTGCCTCCTTTTCAGGAAACTCAGCAGCTGGCTCCAGAAACAGAACTGCCTCCAATAACCATCCCTCCCTATTCAGATATTATACTCCCATGAGCCACCCCTTGCACAACACCTCCATCTCCCTCAGTCTACAAGCTGTCACCCCTAGAACTCTCCATATCTCACAGCATTTAACGCATTCAAATACTTCCAACCTTTACAACACACCATTTTCCAAGTTTCCCCACTCACTAATATATAATTCATTTCCCACCTCCATTCAAATGCATTTCACCCATCACAAAGTTACCTATCCATTCATACAGACCGCATCCTTGATGCTATGTTTACCCTTCCATTTGGTGTCCTTAGATCATGGGTCTCGGGCTTGTTTCCCTGGGGGGGGCCACAGCTCTGTGCGGTTTCGCTCTGGCCCTGTTCAGGTACGGCTGGTGCAGCTGGTCGGGGTGTTCAGGAGTGGTCTTGGGTGCCTCGATTGGTTGGGTCGGGCGTGTTTGTTCGGGGTTGGGGCGGGGCTGTGGCCCTTCGGACGTCGAATTTGAGATCTATGCCTTAGATGCTTAATCACCTTAGATGGTGCGAAATCACCATAACTTCTAATTTCAACATAAGAATACACCCTACCATCCCAGATCTAACCCTGTTCGATGAGGAAACAAATTCTTTCCTCATCAAACAAGTAAACACATCCATCACACAAGGACACTTCAATTATATATTCGGGACCCCTCCTCCACACGACCCTTCCAAACACTTAACATGTCTACATTCCAGGAAAACCCAAAACCCAAATCCCTGTCCCCCCTCCCCCTCGGCTATTTTTAGACAGCCCTAACCACCCAGAAACACACTTTCGATTTCAAAAACACCTCAAGCAGTCTTTCACCTTCAGGCCCCTAAACTCATACTCCAGTCACTCTTTTAGAATAGGAGCAGCCACCACAGCAGCACAAAGGGCTTTCACAACAACAGATCCAGACTCTGGGCAGGTGGTCATCCGATGCCTTCAAGACGTATATAGTTCTTAGCCAAAGGCACCTAAAGGAAGCCCAGATAACGCTCGCCAGTCACTAACCTCCAACTACTCAAGGGCGAGGGCATGACCCAGCCGCCTTCTCTTTTCTTTTCTTCCTTCTAGCTGAGTAATACTCAGCCTTCTCCCCTTGCCATGATTTAAATTGAAATTTTCTAAGGCCCCTCATCACCCCACCCCCCCTGGCCGTTTCCGCAGGAGTTTTCACTGCACCCTACTATTTCCCAAATTCTGCCGAACCCTGCCCCCCCC